>JAZKJV010000420.1:407368-755685 GCA_037367405.1 Ottelia alismoides
TATTGGAGACATCCTGAGTGCTCGAGAAGACGTGCCCACTTTTTCCTGTTGGCGGAGCCCAAGCACACAATTTTTCCAAACAACTTGACTTCTATGGCATTGATTCGAAAACGACGAACACCACACCCAATCCAATGGAAGTTGGGTCGATCGTAGCTCACGTAAGCAGATACTGTACACAACCATTCACTCTTCTCATTCAAAGAGAACTATATACAAATTCACAATCGAGGATGCAAGAACTATCAAAATCAAAATCCTAAATCGGAATCGAAAGCAAGATGAGAGATCGGAATAAAAAACCTCTAGATCCGAAAGCAGCATCCGGCTTGAACATGTCCCGAGTAGTCCTTAGGAACGGCGAGCTCCCTCCATCTCTCTCCTTCCCACAACCACATTCCGTGCTCGCCTCCGTGGCTTGTCCCTCCCCCAACCGCCACCATGTCATCCCCGACTGCGGCCACCCAGGTACCTGATCTGGCTCCGGTCGGCACCTCCGCGACCGTTCTCCACCGTCCGTCCTCCTCTTCCAACTCAACCTTGCCGGAAACACACCTGTACACCTTCCCTCCGAATCCGACACCGCACGTCCTCGGACACATGTCGCCCCTGAGCCTCTCCTCCTCGATCGGATCCCACGCACCTTTAATCGGGTCGAACCCTTCCACGGACCCGCCGAACCGGCCCTGCGCCTCGGTAGCATACCCGCCGAGGACCTCGAACCGGCCCCTCGGAACACCCCCTTGCACTCGTCCCTCTCCGACGACATGTCCGGCAGCCTCACCCACCTGTCGTCGGCGACGTCGTACCTCAGGGCCGATCTCAACGCGTTCTTGTCCTCGTCGTGTCCTCCGGCGACGTAGAGAGCATCGCCCGTGTCGTCCGCCGCGCACGCGAAGAACTACCGGCGGGGTCCCGGCATCGGTGCCGCCCGGCGCCACCCGCCGGAGAGGAAGTCGTAGAGGAAGACGTCTCCGGAGGCGGTCCATGTAGCCGGATCCCATCCGCCGGCGACGGCGAGTGTCCGACCACCGGCGGCGAGGTGGCAGAAGAGGGGATAGGGCGGGAATCAGGGAGAGGTGGGAGGGAGGACCATGTGTTGGAGATCGGATCGAGTAGGACGAGACGGTAGGCTGCTGCGGCGGGCTTCGACGAGGAGGAGGAGGAGGAGGAGGCGATGGCCTGGGAGAGGACGACGGTGGTAGCGGAGAGGGAGGAGGAGAGGCGGAGGCGGTGGAAGGAGGGGGAGCAGAGGTGGCGACGCCAGAGCTTGGAGACGGAGGTGGCGGAGGGGAAGGAGGTGAAGGGGAGGCGGAGGAGGCAGTCAAGAGCGACGTCGTCCGGGAGCGTCGGGATCAGCGCGTGATCGGTGATCGCCATGATTACGGTTATCGGAGATATGTAGTGTTTCGTTCGCTTGATATGCAGACCGCTGCAGATGAAGACGACGAAGAAGAGATTAATTTGGGAAGAAGTGGAAAAAATTGAGAAGGGGAGTTTGTGGGGGAGGAGGGAAAGGAAGGGGGGTTTAAATATGGGGACGGACGACTGGAACGGTGGGGCTGTAGAGAGTCCACAGAGATGGAAAGACTGCAATTTGGTGGGGCCCAACTGGTTGCCGGAATTTTCCGTTTGGAGTGGGCCGTCTTTCGTTTAGCGGCATCGTCTTTGTCTCTATCTGTTTAATTTGGTTGGGCCCTATTCGTTGTTTCGCTTTTAATTTTCCATGGATGGCTTTATCTCACGATAAGGAACATACCGATGATGATACATCAGGTATCCGTGACCGACCAGGTCTAAATAATCTCGAAGGAAATATGGGTCGTAAATGGGCGGAGTCACACATCGGAATCGATTGGGTTAAAACTTAAAATTCCCACGCGGAGTCAGACCATGGAATCGATCGGGTTCGGTCGGCAGAGGGAGCGCATGGGATCAGGGGGTTCCTTTTCCGTTTTCCTAAGCAACGACGTATTATGATCACGTAGGTATGTACGTATGCGTCGTCGTATCGTATATGCCAAATGGTAGAGATGAGCGCTGCTGCTCAATTTATACACCAATGGGAATTGGCCACGTAGTGTATTGGACCAATAGGAACTCGACATGTGTCTAGGTCCATTTTTGGCGCGCCCACTGAATGTGAGGATAGTGAGGAACAAACTATGGTAACGTGAACATATAAATAAATAGTGTGAGATCACCTTATTTAATGATGGCGTTATTGATATTTAGGACAAGTCTCCCACCCGAACAGTGTTCGGATTCCGGAGGGACCATTTCATTTAAAAGATGGGGTTTTGTTTTTGCTCTCAAGATAACTATTAAAATATTTTGTAATTAAATATACAGAAAAGGGAGGCTGCTCCATTTCGCTGCCAACATGGCTGCCACATGTGGCAGTTTCTCCAAATTTTTTTATTTTTTTTCAAAATTAAATCATGTATATTCATCTATATATCCCTCTTACATTCTATTAAAATTCCATAAGAAATGGAGACCCATATGCTCTGCATCTAGAACATGTAATTTTAACGGTATGAAATTTGTTGTAATCGACCTATTCTAAATGGAGGATATAGGAGTCTCTGTTTCTTACGAAATTTTAATAAAATATAAGAGGGATATATAGATGAATATACATGGTTTAATTTTGACAAAAAATAAAAAAATTTGGGGAAACAACCACATTGGTTGCTACATGTAACAGCCTCCCCGACCTCTTGAATATATATGTATCAATATTTTACCGAACAACGGCTCTATCCGATTCACTTGAAAGGAAGAGAGGTGTTAGCCACTTGTGGTCGAATCCCCCACCTATTTATAATCTGTTCATGCTCTTCTTTATCGAGCTTGTTATCTCATCATCATCGTCGTCATCTCGATTTCTTGCCAATCGAGTTACCTTTTGTCTTTATAATATCCCGAGCTTAAACACGAATGTGGAAAATAGAGAACTATGGATGAACAACCTTTATTAAAAAAACTCTTCAACTTGACAATCAATTTAAAATAAATCTAAAATTATGGATAACAAAGAATAATAACAAAAAACCGTATCAACTGTTTGAGATATAAGAATGTTGAAACTGTATCTTTTTTTCTTTAAGGTCCTGTTTGGTTGGAGAATAGGTCCTGAAATAAGGGGCAATTCTCCTCCCGACACGGTTCCCAGTGGTACAATTATTCCTCATTATTCCATCTTATTTCACTCTTGTTCCTATCTTTATCCCACCTTACCTACCTTTATTTCACCTTATTATCCTTATTCTTATCCTCCAGCTGAACGGAGAATAGACCATTATTCCCCTTATTCTCCATCCTTATTCCTGCTTATTCTCCTACCGAACGGGCCCTAAATATCTATAAAATATGTCATCTAAAATTACAATTTTAAATGACATATATCTGGCTATAAAAAGTCATTTTAAGGAACAATATCATAATAAATAAATAGAATGTTGTAGGAATCCTTGCTTTTTAGATATATTTATTCTTATAAAATTTATTTCGCCCGAATACATTTTCCTTTACTTATGGCATTCGAGTAGAATCATGTACCACATGATATTTATTTTATAGTGATTCTATCAATATTTTATTTTTTTATTACCTGGCATAAAACTATGTAATATTCTTGGATTTTTTAGAATTATTATGGAGAAAATGATTTAAAAAGTACAAAGAAATATATATGACCACCCGGCCTAAATACGATAGAAGTTAAGTACAATTTTTCTTCGAATTTTCATATTTGTTACACTTATTATATATAGCATTTCTCATTGCTATATAAATCTGAAATATAATTCTTTAGAAGATTGTAGTTACATATACAAGTTATACACTGTAATACTAGATATGGTATGCAATAATACCCCTGTATTGTTCTACGTAGGACGACGCATGAGTTCATCTGAATATCAACCAAACTGTGTTAGTGGGTAGAAATGGATTTCGATGTTCCTGATGATGAATCTTATATTTATCTCTTTTATCTTTCATTTTGTATCTGAAAGATGGAAATTTTGGATCATATTTATATTCTTATATACATTGATTTTCGTTTTAGATTTTCATTTCTATTTTTTGTTTGTACAATATACTCTATATATTTTATTATGATTATTCAACAAAAATTAAAACTTGTAGATTTTTGGTTTTCTCATTTGCTATAAACAAATTACACTTTTTTGTTTTTTAAAATGTTTGATTGTTTTACAATTTAGATGAAATACTATATAATATTAAATTGTGTAAAAACAAATTAAATTGCATTATGTATAATAGCATACAGTTGTACACGCATGCTCTCACACACACATGTGCATCCACTCACACACGCACACAAAGTCCCAAAATATATTTCAATAAATAAAATTTACTTACCTTTAAACTTTAAATGTGAATATAGTCAAAATAGAATTCATATTCATTAGGGACAGGTCTACAAAGTCAGTCATATTGGACTTAGGATTTGGGTTTATTTGGTACCTGTGAGTAATGTAGTATTTTCATAGCATTTTTAAAATTTTAGTTTCTATGGTAAAAAAGGTAAATCAAAAGAGTTAAAATAAAAGGTATAGAAAATGTTTTAAGAATTTAAGAGTAACGGGTCAATAAGTCAAAACTATGTCGTTTGATCTTGGTAGTTTTTTTATTATTTTTTGATGTAAAATATTATTATAAGATGAATTTCAAAGATGAGTTTGATCAATTTAGATATCGAAAAGTTGTCATGTCAGGCAAATCAGTTTTTTATATTTCTTTTTTATTATTGAGGGTATTATCTTTGATATATTTTCATGTTACTGTGCTTAGTTCAAAAGGAATTTATCATATATAGTTATGATTGTTTGTGTATATGTGTGTGTTGCTCTGTTTAAGGACTTGTTTACTTTCCTTTTCTTCATTTAATTGTTGATCAAGGCCGAGGGGCTTTGCCTCTATTTCAGAATCATAAATAGTATTTACTATTTAGAATCATATCCATTCTTGTTTTCTTAATTCGTCTGTACATGTGTGTATGTACATCTTTCCTTCTTTCTCTTCTTTTAAAGCACTCATGACATATTTTTAAGTGTTTTTAGATGTAAACAAGTGGTTCTTATTTTTTTTTTGAGTATATTTGCGAGGATGTGGTGTTTTGTATATATTTACAAAATTTTTGTTAAGATTTTTGTCTTAGTTTGTAAGAATAAAGTACATAGATCTCAAGTTCATTATTTGCTCTAATTTCTCCTCAAGGAAGGGTCTTGTGCTATTTATAGAATTACTTACAAGCATTTACTAGAGGAGAGTCATGCATTAATTCCCCTCGAGTTTGGATCAATTTTATGTATTTATGGATTATTAATGTTTGTCCTTAGGTTCACCACAAAAGTGAAACTATATTTCTATCTTTGCAATATCTAAAACTCACATTGCACGACAATGGTGTGCCATATGCATGCATTAATCTTCGCTGACTAAAAGTATTTTGGATATTAGCTACTGTAACGAGTGATGGTGTTCTAGCGCTCTCAAGCATTCTTGATTATCCGTGTCTACATCCGCATACGTACTACGAGGGGAACTCGATAAACCTTGCAAATTAAGGATGGCCCACCCCACGCGACGAGTGCTTATGTGATTTGGACACGGTAGAGATCCTCATGCGAGGTGAGGTCCTATAGTGAGATTAACACTGATAAGAAAAGTTCATGTTGCATTGGTGAGCTTAATAATGAAAATCTCTCTTTCTTGATTCTGATAGCACCTATATCTCTTCTTCTTCTTCTTTCTCCCATCCATAAGGCAAAGAGAGAGAGAGAACCGAAATCGGTAGAAATATTAAAGATTTCAAAGCAAGGAAGGAAAAGTATTCTCCTCCGAACATTCGCATGAAGGCCGAAAGTCAAATGCGTACTTAAGGAAATCTTTAGCCCTCTATCGTTTCAGACCTTCGAGAAGGAGAGTTGAAATCCCCGCGTTTGTCTTGGCCTGTTTGGTTGCAGGGTTGGGCAGGGTTGAGTTGGGCTGAGTTGGGCTGGGTGAATAGTAATCTGTGAGGAGGAGGTACCCTTGTGAATAGTAACCAGGGTTGGGCCAACCCTGCTCAACCCTGCAACCAACCAGACCCCTAGAATGGAAAGGGATAAGGATATCTAAAATTTTGACAAACTTTAAAAGTTTCAAATTTGAATATTTATTTGTGCACTTTCGTTAAAAGATTTTGTAACACTTGCTAATTTAGTCAGTAGTGGAGTAATGAATATGATATTTGTTGCAAATTTACAGATTTCAACGCCAAACACAATTCATTGTTATACATTTATTTAACTGTGGAGGTGCAACGGATATTAAATAAATTATTCGTCGTCTTAGACCTATTTAATTGCGGTGACATCAACCCATCTTCTATGCCATTTTTTGTCAAGTATTTGTATTATATTATTCAAATTAATAATTTCTAAACTTCAATTAATGCACACCATTCTAACATTATATGATATCTAAATATTATAACATGTTATAATTAGGAGAATAGATATCCATTTAACATGTATATTTGAATCCGCACATCTACCTACTTTTAAGGATATAATACACTATTTTTCATATCTTGCTTGTATTGAAATCAAGATCCTTCGGAAGACAAAACAAATGATAATATTCTCATTAGCCAAATCGTACACAATATCGTACAAACTCTTACACGCCCTTCCCTTGAGCCTGTCCAATTTTTGCCGATAGAACTTCATAAATATTCCCGGCCATCCCATCTGACACCTAGGATATTTGCAGACCTGCAGACATCCATCGAACCAGGACATCGGAAAGAAAGATGATCAATCTCCTCTTCTCCTCCAGCACATCTAGTACACCCCATTTCCATTCCCGAGAACAGCCGGCCCCTTCGCGCATTTGTCCTGATACGCTCCCATCTGAGCAACCGCAAGAAGATATTCTCCCTTGGAGGTAGGTCTATGCTCCAGATCCTGGCACAGTCCTGTGAAGTTTCCGAATCCACTATTCTAACTATTACTTAACAATGATACGTTTTTACATTTGATGGAGAACGAACGAACACCGAATGATCCGTTCATAAATCAACTAAGATGGCACTATTCGACAACCAAAATGATACGTTAAGAAATTGTCCAACGTCTAGAAATGAAAGAAAAAAAACGAAGTTGATAGAGATATCTTCAAGATTTCAAAGCTAGGAAAAGTATTTTCAAGCGTACGTTTGTATTTTTCTAATTTTGACGGACAGATAATTAGTGTAGATGATACACACAAGCATAAAATTATCAATGAAGTATATATTACTTATCTTATACATTTATAAGATTTTATGTACAAATATGTTTATAATTATAATAAATTATACAAGACATGTATTAATCTGTTATTCAATTGACTAATCACGTAATCAACCGAGTACCGACTAACCTCGACTGAAATTTGCGGCCGACTCACTTTGCTTTAAGTCGATTCACGTAGCTTTCAACGAACTAATTTTGTTGTCTGTCGACTAAACATGAAAATTTTGAGAAAAAAAATTCTACATTTTTGTCTTCTAAGTTGTTACAATCCTAAGATGGTTATTTTTAGAATACACACACATACACATATATATATATATAGGGAAATTATCCAATGAGCCCTGTGCCCATTTGAGATGAGATGAGCCCACTCATTTCTTACCATTATTTCCTATCTTTTTGAGCTTAATAAGTATTTGTTTACAAGTGTTATATCATATTCTTACTACTAGTAACTATTTTCAGGAAAAAAAACCTTAAATTCATACAAAATGATTGTATTATTATTTGTATTACTAGTCTCATTTATATTCTTACTAATGACCATTTCTTGTGAATCTAAGATTTTCTTTATATGAAAATAGTTACTAATAGTAAGAATATGATATAACAACAGTAAATAAATAAGCATTGAACTCAAAATGATGGAAAATATTGGTAAAATATGAGTGGGCTCATCTCATCTCAAATGGGCACAGGGCACATTGGATAAGCCCTCCATATATATATATATATATATATATATATATATATATATATATATATGGGGAAAGGGGTGGCTGCACCGGGTGGTGCAGCTAAGTGGCTGCACCCACCCTCCTGGTCGTCCGATTGCCAAGATGAACGGCGCGGATAACTCCTTTTAAATATGAAGGAAATATTTTGGCAATAAGATGCGTTCTTAACGTTTAAAATCATAAAAGACATGAGTAACTTGATTATGCAAATTGGTGGCACTCAAACGTAAACGTTCTCTACAAGAATTTCTCAATTGGTAAAGTAGCGGAAAAATATCTGTTTGCATCATCATACAACATCGAAAAGGCTGCAATATTTTTAACTAAAATATCTTGAAAAGTTGCATTGAAGGTCAACTAATCCGTGTTGTTTGACAAACGATAACTTTCAACTTTAAAATGCCCTAAATTAAGACGGCTTTAGCTTTTTCAACGATCTCGAAAAGTCAGATGTCTATTAATGAATGAATGAATAAATAAACAATAATATCTTTTTACTTTAATTGTTTGAGAACGAAGGAACGCAAACTGATTCAAAGAGCATCAAATTTTGTATTTATTTTGTCGACTTGGAAAAAAATCAAGTCCCAGTCCTTCCATTTCTAAATTGCACTGTTTACCTCGTATTTTACCACAGGACAAGAAAGATAACCCGAAATAGTTTACGTACAAGTCCTTCAAATGCATATAAGACAATTAATCGAACTGAAAAAGTTCGTATTACGAAGTTGATTCAATAACTGTTTGAAAAATATTTGCTCCTTTTTAAATGAACTTCATATTTTAATTCGATAATTTAAAATTTGTGTATATAACAAACTCTGTTATATATTGATGCTAAAGCATATTTGTAACATACAACGGAACTTTACTAAGCTATGAGCAGGAAGAATTATTTTTAATTTTTATAAATAAATACTGAAATCAACAAATTCAAGTTTCGAACTTGCCTTTAACGAACCACTACTGGAACGAACTCGAACGATCGTTTTCTAAGTGAACTTTAACTCAAACTGAACTCCAACGTAAGCTCGCTCGTTAAAATTCCGTCCAATTAGCAACCCTGACCGATAAGGATATGTCTAGCATGTCGATATCTCATCTCTTAATAGCTATGAGTTCAGGAGCATCGCGGCTTTCCCCGCTCAACGCTACTTACGGCGGCCCGACGGCGGAGAGACCGACTTCCCATCCCACATATCCATCGAACATGAAGCCGTATTTTGTCGAGCCAGCCTAATTAATAGGAAGTCAACGTTCTCTTAAGGGGGCCATTATGAATAATAGCCGTCTCAATAATTAGGGTAAAAGCTTTATCCTCGAATACGACCAGCTGCTATCCATGGAATGGAATGGAATGGAAGGTAGACCTAATCAAAGCTGTGTGCTCTTTTTCTTTTTCCTTTGGAAAATTAGCTGGGGGATTTTTCTTCTGTTTCTGAGGAGGTCTCCACCGTTTTCAAGATGAACTTATTTAGTACCTTGTAATAATATCTATACATCTATGTGTGTATGTTTTGATATGTTGATGTATTCATTTATTGTCTATTGTAGTTTAGTAGCATGCATTTAGTAAACAGATATAAAGTAATGACCTATGTTAATATTTGGTTATTAACACATGAAAATTTGTTATGTTAAGTAAATTATTAGTAGAGTAATGCTTGGAAGGTCATATCTGCTTGAAGGTATCTACCGCCGAGACTCTTATTTATAGAACTTATTTAAGAGATGAGAAGCAACGAATCAGTAACATGAGCCAAGTGGAAGAATGTTAGTGTTGGGTATCTTTGAAAGTTTCCAGCCCCAACTGGGGGCAGCAACTGTTTACTTCTTTTGGGGGGGGCATACTTGATATTTCTCCATCAAGTTGGCCCCCAATCGGCCCCCATCCATTTCCCCTTTCCAGGGAATACCGAAGGCATTCATTCGGCCTTTGCATTCCAGCCGATTTCCAGCCCTATCTTCCCATTTCCAGCAAGCAGCGGCAAAGGGGTTTCGGACCCCCTTCTTCTCCGACATCCTTCACGCGAGCGGGAGAGAGAGAGCGAGAAAGAAGCCGAGCATCGGTGCTCGAGGGCAGCAACAACAGGGTGTCTTGGGAGCTGTGGTTTAGGTTCGAGAGGAGCCGTGGTCTGGACGAGCTCGAGAGGAGCTGCAACCGGAGGTCGTTGGGAACGACATCAACGAGCCGAAGCCGTGTTTGGGACTCCATCCGGGAGCCCACAAGGCATTCACTCAGTTCCTTCCACAGCCAGATTTGCCGGCACCCAGCATTCCAGAGCTGAAGCCGCTCCCTACTTCGCTGAAGTATCGATTCCTTGCGGGCGATCCAGAGATGTACCCAGTCATCATCTCCGCCGAGTTGACTGGAGAGCAGGAATCCCGTCTGATGGGGGTTCTTGAAAAGAACCGCAAGGCGATCGGATGGAGCGTAGCAGATCTCCATGGGATTGATCCATCAGTTTGCTCCCACCACATCTATCTCGAGGATGGGGCAAAGCCGTCGCGTGAGTTCCAGCGGCGTCTTAACCCCAACGTGAGAGATGTTGTCATGAAGGAAATATCGAAGTGGTGGGGTGCAGGTTTTATTTATCCCATTTCCGACTCTAAGTGGGTCAGCCCCTTGCATGTGGTGCCCAAGAAGACGGGCATCGCGACTGTGATCAGTGAGTCGGGAGAGGAGATTGCTACACGAGTACCCACCTCTTGGAGGGTTTGTGTTGACTACAGGAGACTCAACCAAGCCACCAAGAAGGACCATTTCCCCCTGCCTTTTATTGACCAGATCATTGAGAGACTGGCAGGGAAGAGCCACTATTGCTTCCTTGATGGGTATTCGGGCTACAACCAAGTGGCCATCGCTCCTGAGGATCAGGAGAAGACCACCTTTACCTGTCCCTTTGGCACATACGCTTTTCGACGCATGCCATTTGGGCTATGCAACGCCCCTGCGACTTTTCAGAGGTGCATGCTATCGATCTTCTCGGACATGGTAGGGGAGTGCCTTGAGGTCTTCATGGACGACTTCTCGGTCTACGGCGACGGATTCGATTCCTGTCTTGACTGCCTAGACCGAGTACTCCAGCGATGTATTGAGTACAACTTGGTGCTATCTTGGGAGAAGAGTCACTTTATGGTGACTCAAGGGACGGTGCTTGGCCATATCATCTCCAACAGGGGCATGGAGGTGGATCCGGCCAAGGTTGATGTCATTAGAAAACTCACACCGCCGTCCAATTTGAGGCAGCTACGGTCATTCCTGGGGCATGTTGGATTCTACAGGAGATTCATTCAGCATTTTAGCAGGATTGCCCGACCGTTGACTGACCTCTTGACGAAAGACACCGAGTTCCTTGTCGATGACAAGTGTCTTTCGTCGTTTGCTACTCTCCAGAGATGTGTGATTGAGGCTCCTGTCCTTCAGCCGCCTGATTGGTCTCTCCCATTCGAGATCATGACGGACGCCTCCGACTTTGCCGTAGGGGCAGTGCTGGGACAGAGGAGGGATGGAGTGCCATTTGCTATACACTATGCTAGCCGCACATTGGATTCCGCCCAGCGGAATTACACGGTCACAGAGAAGGAGATGCTAGCAGTAGTGTTTGCCCTGGATAAATTCAGATCATATATCATTGGATCCCGAGTGACCTTGTACACAGATCACACCGCCATCCGGTACCTCATGGCAAAGAAGGATGCCAAGGCCAGACTGACTAGATGGATCCTTCTACTCTAGGAGTTCGACATTGAGATTAAGGATAAGCCTGGAGTCAAGAATGTGGTGGCGGATCACCTTTCCCGTTTAGAGCAGCCTGAGGAGTCAGAGCAGATTGATCCGATCAGAGATACCTTACCAGATGAGGCGATCCTTGCTATCGCCTCACTTCCATGGTACGCCGATATTGTGAACTTTCTCGTTGCTGGGAAAGTACCACAAGATTGGCCCAGGCAGAGGCTTGAGACCTTCCTTGCGAAGGCCAAGTCTTACCATTGGGAGGATCCCATCCTTTACCACGAAGGAGGGGATAGCGTCTGGCGTCGGTGTATTCCTCAGGAGGAACACCATAGCGTCCTCACTTACTGCCACAAGCTTGAGGCAGGGGGACATCATTTTGGGAGGAGAACGGCACAGAAAGTGCTCCAATCCGGTTTGTGGTGGCCTACCCTCTTCAAGGACTCAGATGAGTTCGTGAAGAGGTGTACTGACTGTCAGAGGATGGGCACTTGTGGACAGCGTGATATGATGCCGATGCAGCCCATTCACTTCTGTGAGGTTTTTGACGCATGGGGCATCGATTTCATGGGTCCATTCCCTAAGAGTCAGGGATTTGAGTACATTCTGTTGGCCGTAGACTATGTGAGTCGTTGGGTGGAGGCTATCCCCGCCCGAGCCGCTGATGCGAGGACAGTTTGCAGATTTTTGAGGAAGCACATCATCACGCGGTTCGGGGTTCCACGAGTTCTTATTTCTGATGGGGGATCTCACTTCATCAACGACCAGGTGAAGGCACTTGCTACCGAGTTCGGCATAGATCATCGTGTTGCTACACCGTACCATCCACAGACGAATGGTCTAGCCGAAGTGTCGAATAGGGAGATCAAGACTATTCTGCAGAAAGTCGTCCGTCCTGACCGAAAGGATTGGTCACAGCTATTGGACTCGGTCTTGTGGGCATATAGGACATCTTTCAAGACACCTTTGGGTACATCTCCCTTTCGTCTCGTATATGGCAAGCCTTGTCACCTACCTGTTGAGCTGAGGCACAAGTTACTCTGGGCAGTTACAGACATTCTCATGGATCCAGATGGTATAGGAGACCAGAGGAGGGCAGAGCTAGCTGCCCTGGAAGAGCTTAGAGATGCAGCTTTCTCGAGCAGCCTACATTATAAGGAGAAAGTCAAAGAGTGGCATGATTCTCATATCAGCCACAAACATTTTGAGATTGGACAGAGAGTATGGCTGTTTGATGCGAGGCTTAGATTATTTCCAGGGAAGCTCCAAAGCAAATGGAAAGGACCTTATCTGGTTCGGAAGGTACACGACAACGGTAGCATCGACATATCTGAGTTGTCTTCTGAGAGTACCTTCCGAGTGAACGGCCAGCGGCTCAAGCCATTTCTAGATCATGAGCCGCGGGTCGTTGATCTTGCCCCTATTCATTTTGCGTGAGATGTGGTCTTTGACTCACATCTAATGCATCTCACGCCTGAGATTTATTGATCCTCCGCTGTACATAGATCCAGATGTCCATATCAGCACATTCTTTAGTCCCACATCCCTTTCTGCATCTTGTGATTATGCTATACTTAGGGTACACTTTACCCTAAGTATAGGGGGGATGTGAGACATTCCGGGTATTTCTTTTGTTTCTGTCTACCCTTGTTTTGCTGCCTATACTTAGGGATATTTTACCCTAAGTATAGGGGGGGTAGACCCTGTACATTCTCCACTCGGTTTTCCCTTCGTGTACAGCCTGCTATACTTAGGATTACTTGATCCTAAGTATAGGGGGAAGACCCGAGTCCCTCTTGACTTTTCTTCTTCCTTTTGTATAGCCTTTCTTTTCACTTCCCTATACATGGCACGAGTTATGTCTTCTTCATCGCTCTTGACTCTGAGGACATCGTTCGAGCTAAGTATAGGGGGGTGTGTATATATTTCATATATACTTTAGCCATAACTCGTACTTTGTGTGAGTGTGTTAATAAATAAAAATGGCTAAAAACCACAAAAATTAAAAATTTTCATGTACATAATCTTCTTTTATTTTGCACATAAATAGCTAGTGTACAAATTATTTTTGTAAAAATGATTTCAAAAATCTTTTGTGTGTAAAGCTTGTGTAAATATTTTTGTATCAAAATTATGTATATAGTACAAAATTTTTCCAAAATGTTTTGAAAATCAAAAGTTTGCAAAAATCTTGTGTAAATATGTGTAAATACCTTTTTGCAAAACTTGCACTTCATGCATCATCATTCATGATTTCAAAACATTTTTCAAAAATTTTGCATGATTGTAAAATCTGTGTAAATATGCATCTTTTTGTACATATGTATATAGTTTTCCTTGGATGATAGTTGACATTTAAACTAGCCTGGAATTCAAATTGAGAAATGGAGCTTGATTAAGATCTTGATCCACCTAACTCTAAGAGGAACCTTATAGGGCTTAGGTTTAAGGCTTTTCAGGTCCATGGTGACTTAATTCTTTGAGTCCACTAGGCTATGATCACATGTCATCTCAATGAGCCTAAGTAGAGCACTTAACAACAACACATGACTCATATAGATTATGGCTTTACTTGGACAACCGCACTATGCACCGAGCTCTCTACGGATGAGGTGGTGAGGAGGCAGTTTTCCTTGACTTGGGGTAGCATATGAGGGTAGTACTTCTAGGCGGAACCTCTCTTCTTCATTTAGTGAAGGAAGTGCGTCTCAACTTGGTCTGGTTGCCATGAGGTCTAACGACGGGAGTTGTGGGTTGCAATAAAGCTTCAAAAGAGGGATAGTCTGCTGGCTCAAGAGGAAAAACTCCTTGTATATATGCTGCACATGTACATGTTGTATAGATGCACTCGAAAAAAAAAATTTGTGAAAAAGATAAGAACTCCAAAAAAGTGGTGGGTCTGAGAGAAAATGATAATCCCACCGGAGTATGTATATAAGTGCAATAAGCAAAGCTTGGTTTCATGATCCACCTGTTGTAGCTTGCAGCAGGGAGACTTGGCTACACTGGTCAAGCTCCCAAGGGTACTTGGCTACACTGGCCTTGACCCATTCTCTTCTTCCCCGTCTTCTTGAGCCGGTTGTACTTGAACTTAGAAGGGAATACCCCGCTCCTCGAGGAAAGAGTGGCCAGATTGAGGTCATAGAGTTACCTTGTTGGGGAGGGTTGTCAAGTTGCCGTTTCTGAGGTGGAGAGCTTAGACCCCACTTTCACAGGACAAGAAAAGATTCATGATCTTCAGGGTTTGTGGTTGATGACTTGTTCTGATCTGGAGCATTGAGGAGTCTTGGTTATAGATTAGTGGAACTTGGAGGCTGTTAGGTTTTAAGCTTAAGTCTGAATAAGGTTCCGACACATCAATAATCCAAAGATCTGATTGAGCTCCATACCTCAATTTAATGAAGGCAAGTTTAATAATCAACCTTGATCCATGTACATTCTCTTTTTCTTTTTCTTTTTCTTTCTTTTGCACTTCTTTTTCAAATAAGTGTTTGCTAAGGGACTAGCAAAGTATAGTATAGGGGGGTGATGAATACCCATTCATCACTCTTTATTCTTATATTTTAGCTACAAAAACCTATGCAAATGCATGTAGATATGTGTAAATAGGACTATTTAGCAAAAGCATGCATGTTTGTAAAAATAAATAATTAGCATGTTTTTGTGCAAAAATAAAAGAATAAAGAAGAAAAAGAAAAAGAGGGAAATATTTAGAATAAATATTGAGCAACCTAACCCAAGAGAGGGCTCAGCATGGGCCTGACCGCATAAAAGCCACAAGTAGAGGGAGATAGGGGCTCTTGTGTAAATAATTATGTAAATAAATAAAATAATATTTTCCTCAACCAAAAATATACTTGTACATATTTTGTATATATTTAGGAACTATTAAAAACAAGATAAAAATCTAAAAAATCAAAAATACCAAAAAGAACCTTTCACCATGTACATAGACCACCTCCCTTACCTTATTTCACCTTGTAAATAAAGCTATTTGTTTTCAAAACTTTTTGTAAATATTCTCTTTTATGTTTTGTAAATAAAATAAATAAAAAGAAACAGAACAAAAATCAAATAAAAATTACAAAATTACAAAATACAAAAATACCTTGTATGTATACCATGTATATAGATGTATATAACTAATTATTTAACCTATGTATATAAACAAACAAAATAAAATAAAAATAGCCTTTTATTCCTAATTTTATCCTATAAATAAATAAAATATAAAATAGGAATAAAAATGTATAAAAATAACTAATTAAAAATCAAAAATCAAAAATCAGTATAATGTATATATACCTATGTATAGCTACTATGTATATACTTTATTTTAATTTCCGAAAATTAATTAAAAATCACAAAAAAATAGAAAAAAGCAAAACAAACATTTTTCATGTTTTAAGTTTTTGAAAATTCGGCCATTTAAGGCCCCAAAAAAATCAAGTAAAATTTCAATAATTGGCGGGCTCTGATTGGTCCACGGGGGATCGTTGACCCCCGGTCAACACCTCCCCCAGGACCACCAGAGCCCGGGTCTGTTCATTCGACCCGCCTTCTCGGATTTTTCTTTTGATGACCCGATTTCCATCCACCCCAAATCCGGATCCGCAATGACCTTGTCACATCCGAGAAGCTCGCCGGAGCTTTGGCCTCGAGATCTGCGCATCAGCTCGCCCTACCCGCCACCTCCTTTCCGGACCTGCACGCATATATATTTCGAGCTCCGCCGCACTCTCACACGATCTTTGGTTCCCCATTCTCTCTCCAGTGAGCTCCATCGCAACCAGCAAGGTGACAGCTTGCCCCCGCCGGTGTCGCAGCGAGGAGGAGGTGTCCGACCATCGATCCGGCCGCTTCTTGCAGCCGTGCTCCGACGACCACCCGGAGCT
This sequence comes from Ottelia alismoides, assembly GCA_037367405.1. Taxonomy (NCBI): domain Eukaryota; kingdom Viridiplantae; phylum Streptophyta; class Magnoliopsida; order Alismatales; family Hydrocharitaceae; genus Ottelia; species Ottelia alismoides. The sequence continues at coordinate 424,050 of JAZKJV010000420.1, forward strand.
CGAGCCTCGGGCGTTGACGACCCTTGAGGCAAGGACCAGGAGCTAGCTGAGCTCCAGCATAGTCTACCGCGTCACCCAGGTATTCATTTCGCTTAGCCATTTAGAGTAATTTTGGATTTCGCCCAAATCGACCGTTCGACGTGCTTCCCTGATTCCGACCATCTCGCTTAATATCTCGATCATCGGAGCACCCCATCACCTCCGCCATCTCCTCACGCACGTTCTACGCCCACTCGTTCAACCCAGCTCGCCCCGGAGCTGGGAGTCGAGCTCCACCACCTGTCGCTCGCCGGAGCTCCTTCGCGCCGACCCACCAGCCACCTTCACCTCGCTTCTTTGGGTCGAGGCATTTTGCCCTCGACCCGCGAAGCTGTTGGTTTGCTTTGCAGGTCCAAAGGGAGTCGTCTGAGACCCCCTTACATTCTAGACCGGAGCTTCGCACCGCCAGCCTCGCCGGAGCCCCTCCAGGGCTCGGCTGGGCCATCGGCCACTACCACCAGCTGCGGAGCTTCACCGCGGATCTTCTCCGACCTTCAGGAGCAGCTGAGGAGGAGTGCAGCTCACGCAGGAGGCCGGCGAAGTTCGCCGGTGTCGAGTTCTTCCAGCATCCTCCAGGACCGTCCGATGACGCCTCCGCTCCAGTCTTGATCTCAGCCGTCCATTCTTCGAGGAGCCGTAGCCGTTGATCGATCCGAGGGACTCATCCGGACCGTTGCAGCAGAGGAGAGAGGCACCTGGGCCCAGAACCGCCCGATCTTCCACGTGTCCTCGTCTCCACCGTCGATCAGGCCCAAGAGAAGAAGAGGAAGAGCGCCCGCTGTCCCGAGCCGTTGGATCCACCACGTGGCGCGCATCTGGCCGTCGACCAATAAAGGGGTAAATTACTTAGGCGCCCCTCTTAGTTCGTCTTTTTATTTTTAGTCCTGTAAATATTTTTAGAACTTTATTTACGTAGGGTAAATTGCATTGTGGACCCTGTGTTTAGTTTTAATTGCATGTATGCCCCTGTGTGTATGTGACCACGTGCTTCGCCACGTGTTGTGTTGGGCTTTTTACATCTTTTATCCTGTAGATCTGGGTTGTTATGAAATGAAGAAATATTTTCTGGTAATTGCATTTATGCCCCTGTGAGTGTTGTTTATGCGCATGTGCGGATTTTAGTGGGCTTTTTGCAACCATACCCTCGGACTTTTTGGTACCAGTTACCAAAAGGTCCCAGGAGTAGGTTTTTATCACAAATAGGTCCCTGTGTGCCCCAGCCACGCGCCACGCGCGTGACTTGCTGGGTATTTTGCACCTGGGCCCCCGGATCCTCGGGTATTTGCACATTCGTCCCTGTGCACAGTGCCCCCTTTTTATTTTTGAATAAAATATCAAACCACCTCCAAATCCAATGAGATTTTAACACATGGCTCCTGCCATGGTGTAGGAATTTCAGTGATTTTTGAGGACATTTTTACTTTCATTTAGTATTTTTAAAATCCAAAAACCTACTTTTTAGCTACTGTTTAGGTTTAAAAATACCAAAAAATATAAAATCACCTCCAAAAATTCTGAAAAAATTAGATACTGTTGTTTGCTTGCTGATTGATTTTCGAGCCAATTTTGGCTATTTTTCATCGCTTAAAAACCCTAAAAATTGAAAAAACCCCAAAAACCCATAAAAATTATAATAATTCATTTAAAAATCCAAAAACAATAATTAGGGTGCCTAAATTTTCCTTATCTTTTCTAGATTACAGGAAAATTACCTTCAGGGCTTTTTGAGATCCAAAAATATTTTATTTTTGGGTCTTAAGCCTTGCTGGACAGTACCTTTTATTTTTAGCACTGTTTGATTTTTAGAAAATAATTTACCCATTAGAAAAATACCAAAAATTAACCAAAAACACTTAAAAACATAAAAAACATAAAAACAATTTTTCTTGAATTTTTGCTTGCTTTTTGGTGTGTTTAATAAATTTCCTAAGTGTGTTTTTATTTCTTTCCTTTTATTTTCTTAATCTTTTAAAAATCCCAAAAAATTATAAAAAGTATTAAAAACCCCTAAAAAACATTTTCCTTTTATTTTAGTTTCTTTTCACTACTTCGTAGGCCTACGGCCAATCCGTGCTCCTTGTGTTCGACCCTGGGAGCTATACCAGGTTAATCTTATAGCTAGACCGCTCTTCTTGTTTTGAGTGATTTGATCTATTCTGAGTGGTTATTTTTCTTGATACACCCTCTCTCTGAGATCCGGGTCGCAACGACCCTTGTTTCATTACCTTCACCCGGGTCTTGAGGTACTTTTGGGGGACATCAGAATGGCGCCGTTGCCGGGGAGCACGGCTTAGTAGTGTTTTTATTTTCGTTTTTGTTTTCGCGGTTTTTCGCGGCTCTTCGGAGCTCGCGGCTTTTCGCGGCTTTTGTATTTAGTTTCCTTTTTGTGATACTTTGTTTTATTTTGATTTTCTTTTCTTTTTATTTTTGTTTTATTTTTGTGTGGTTATTTTATTTCCATTTTTGCACATATATCCTCATTTTTTTATTTTGATTATTTTATTGGTCTGACCACTCTTCCTGTTTTCTTGCGAGGGCCCGAGGACCGCGGAGGCGACTTTCGAGGAGCCGGTGCAGCCGCGGCACTTGGAGGCGGCTTTTCTCTCTACGAAGCCGCAGGAGAGAGCGAGAGGAGAGAGTTGAGTGGAGTGAGGCAGTAGGATAGTTTTATTCATTCATTTATTCTTAATTGTAATAATACAGGACTCTGAGACTGTTTGGACTCTTAGACTTAGACCGTAGCGGGTCTGTTTCGCCGAGCACCGGCGTGCTCGGGGGACCCATTAGGACCTGCGGCTTTTTCGCGGCGTTTATCGCGGTTTTCTTTTTCTTTTCTTACTGTCATTTTCCGGATTTTTCGCGGTTTTTGCTCGAGCCCCTAGACATAGGATTTTTGTTGATTGTGACGTAGGATCTCTAAGGCCCAACACTTAATAGAATATCTGTTCCTATAGAACGTAATTGGACCTTACTAAAATTCACTGAAAAAGTTAGTTTAATTGGATTCGAGACCACGTGCCGTTAGGAGTCACATACAGCGCTGGCAGGACCCGTTGTGGCGGGCACCGAGTGACTCCCAAGATCGGACTCCGGACTCGATTCGGTTGACTAACTATTGTTCTTCACGATCAATAGAAATTGCCTGTTTAGGACTCGGTTTTTACCGCTGCATCATATAGCTTAGTTTATTTTCTGTCTTTATTTTATGCGCGGATCATTTTGCATGTAGAGTGCTGGCGGCAGGTACGCATTTCTTACTCAGCATGCATCATTGATTTCACGTGCATCGGCTTTTTCGTCTTCTCCCCCCGTTTTTGGACTTAATAACCAGGAGAACCGAAAAATTCGTTAGGCGATTTTGTTTGCTTGAAAAATACCTAAAAAGAAAAACCATAAAATTGGGACTGTTTAAAATTATTGATCTTAAAACTCGCTCACCCTAAAAATTTTGTCTTGGGGAGAGTAACCCCCTCATTGTTTGGTTTGCTTGTGCGAGAGAGTGACCCCGAACACTAGGTAGAGCCCCCCGTTGCGAAACCTGACTGATTACCGACTCATCCGTGCAGGCCAGTCGGTTGGGTTAGCAGCGGATATCCTAACAGGTCACGTAATCGCTCTGCTATCTTGATTGTTCACCAAAATAAAAAAGACAAGATAATTTGACCGCACTTTCACGGTCTTCAGCTCGCGTTGCGTTGGTGAACCGGGGGTTTGTTTTCTGATCGTAATTTTTCCAGATCTCATCCGCCTACTCGCCAGATCAAGATGATGGGTAGACGATCTCTTAGGCAGCCTTTGGTTGCACCGCTTTCGGGCGCGTCTACCACATCATCTAGGTTGGCTCGCGAGAGCTCGGACCCGCTCTCCGAGCCCGAGTATGATTCCACCCTGTTCCCCCTCGACCCCCTTTCTGACCTACCCGAGAGACATGAGCCCGAGGAGAGACTTATTCATTTGACAGCACCTGAGTTGGGCTCCTTCGATTTTGCAGACATCGCGATGGCCGGCAGTTCTGACGATCACTCCCGCAGACCAGAGCACTTTGTACTAGACCAGGGAGCGATCAACTCCACCCTGATCGCACAGTTAGAGACAGTCCAGCAGCAGCTCCGCGATCAGGGAGCTTTTATGATAGAGATGAGGCGTGAGATGGAGAGGCTCAGAGAAGAGAGAGATGCACAGAGCGAGCCCGAGGATCCCGATGAGGCACAGGCACAGGCACGAGCCGCAGCAGCAGCAGCAGCAGCAGCCGCGGCCGCCGCCGCAGCGGCAGCAGCCGCAGGAGGAGCAGGACCACCGAGACCGATGCGGGATTTACACAATCCCGGATCTACACTGATGCACCGTTTTTTTTATTCTTATTATTTTCTTTCTTCATTTTTTTTATATCTTTTTTCTTTCTTTTATTTTTCTCTTTTTTTCTTTTTCTATCTTTTTTTCTTCTTTTTTTTTATTTATTTTTTTTTCTCTTATTCTTTTTTTCTTTTTTTTTTCTTTTTTTTTCTTTCTTTCTCTTTTTTCTCATTCTGATGTCCCCCAAAAGTACCTCAAGACCCGGGTGAAGGTAATGAAACAAGGGTCGTTGCGACCCGGATCTCAGAGAGAGGGTGTATCAAGAAAAATAACCACTCAGAATAGATCAAATCACTCAAAACAAGAAGAACGGTCTAGCTATAAGATTAACCTGGTATAGCTCCCAGGGTCAAACACAAGGAGCACGGATTGGCCGTAGGCCTACGAAGTAGTGAAAAGAAACTAAAATAAAAGGAAAATGTTTTTTAGGGGTTTTTAATACTTTTTATAATTTTTTGGGATTTTTAAAAGATTAAGAAAATAAAAGGAAAGAAATAAAAACACACTTAGGCAATTTATTAAACACACCAAAAAGCAAGCAAAAATTCAAGAAAAATTGTTTTTATGTTTTTTATGTTTTTAAGTGTTTTTGGTTAATTTTTGGTATTTTTCTAATGGGTAAATTATTTTCTAAAAATCAAACAGTGCTAAAAATAAAAGGTACTGTCCAGCAAGGCTTAAGACCCAAAAATAAAATATTTTTGGATCTCAAAAAGCCCTGAAGGTAATTTTCCTGTAATCTAGAAAAGATAAGGAAAATTTAGGCACCCTAATTATTGTTTTTGGATTTTTAAATGAATTATTATAATTTTTATGGGTTTTTGGGGTTTTTTCAATTTTTAGGGTTTTTAAGCGATGAAAAATAGCCAAAATTGGCTCGAAAATCAATCAGCAAGCAAACAACAGTATCTAATTTTTTCAGAATTTTTGGAGGTGATTTTATATTTTTTTGGTATTTTTAAACCTAAACAGTAGCTAAAAAGTAGGTTTTTGGATTTTAAAAATACTAAATGAAAGTAAAAATGTCCTCAAAAATCACTGAAATTCCTACACCATGGCAGGAGCCATGTGTCAAAATCTCATTGGATTTGGAGGTGGTTTGATATTTTATTCAAAAATAAAAAGGGGGCACTGTGCACAGGGACGAATGTGCAAATACCCGAGGATCCGGGGGCCCAGGTGCAAAATACCCAGCAAGTCACGCGCGTGGCGCGTGGCTGGGGCACACAGGGACCTATTTGTGATAAAAACCTACTCCTGTGACCTTTTGGTAACTGGTACCAAAAAGACCGAGGGTATGGTTGCAAAAAGCCCACTAAAATCCGCACATGCGCATAAACAACACTCACAGGGGCATAAATGCAATTACCAGAAAATATTTCTTCATTTCATAACAACCCAGATCTACAGGACAAAAGATGTAAAAAGCCCAACACAACACGTGGCGAAGCACGTGGTCACATACACACAGGGACATACATGCAATTAAAACTAAACACAGGGTCCACAATGCAATTTACCCTACGTAAATAAAGTTCTAAAAATATTTACAGGACTAAAAATAAAAAGACGAACTAAGAGGGGCGCCTAAGTAATTTACCCCTTTATTGGTCGACGGCCAGATGCGCGCCACGTGGTGGATCCAACGGTTCGGGACAGCGGGCGCTCTTCCTCTTCTTCTCTTGGGCCTGATCGACGGTGGAGACGAGGACACGTGGAAGATCGGGCGGTTCTGGGCCCAGGTGCCTCTCTCCTCTGCTGCAACGGTCCGGATGAGTCCCTCGGATCGATCAACGGCTACGGCTCCTCGAAGAATGGACGGCTGAGATCAAGACTGGAGCGGAGGCGTCATCGGACGGTCCTGGAGGATGCTGGAAGAACTCGACACCGGCGAACTTCGCCGGCCTCCTGCGTGAGCTGCACTCCTCCTCAGCTGCTCCTGAAGGTTGGAGAAGATCCGCGGTGAAGCTCCGCAGCTGGTGGTAGTGGCCGATGGCCCAGCCGAGCCCTGGAGGGGCTCCGGCGAGGCTGGCGGCGCGAAGCTCCGGTCTAGAATGTAAGGGGGTCTCAGACGACTCCCTTTGGACCTGCAAAGCAAACCAACAGCTTCGCGGGTCGAGGGCAAAATGCCTCGACCCAAAGAAGCGAGGTGAAGGTGGCTGGTGGGTCGGCGCGAAGGAGCTCCGGCGAGCGACAGGTGGTGGAGCTCGACTCCCAGCTCCGGGGCGAGCTGGGTTGAACGAGTGGGCGTAGAACGTGCGTGAGGAGATGGCGGAGGTGATGGGGTGCTCCGATGATCGAGATATTAAGCGAGATGGTCGGAATCAGGGAAGCACGTCGAACGGTCGATTTGGGCGAAATCCAAAATTACTCTAAATGGCTAAGCGAAATGAATACCTGGGTGACGCGGTAGACTATGCTGGAGCTCAGCTAGCTCCTGGTCCTTGCCTCAAGGGTCGTCAACGCCCGAGGCTCGAGCTCCGGGTGGTCGTCGGAGCACGGCTGCAAGAAGCGGCCGGATCGATGGTCGGACACCTCCTCCTCGCTGCGACACCGGCGGGGGGCAAGCTGTCACCTTGCTGGTTGCGATGGAGCTCACTGGAGAGAGAATGGGGAACCAAGATCGTGTGAGAGTGCGGCGGAGCTCGAAATATATATGCATGCAGGTCCGGAAAGGAGGTGGCGGGTAGGGCGAGCTGATGCGCGGATCTCGAGGCCAAAGCTCCGGCGAGCTTTCTCGGATGTGACAAGGTCATTGCGAATCCGGATTTGGGGTGGATGGAAATCGGGTCATCAAAAGAAAAAATCCGAGAAGGCGGGTCGAATGAACAGACCCGGGCTCTGGTGGTCCTGGGGGAGGTGTTGACCGGGGTCAACGATCCCCCGTGGACCAATCAGAGCCCGCCAATTATTGAAATTTTACTTGATTTTTTGGGGCCTTAAATGGCCGAATTTTCAAAAACTTAAAACATGAAAATGTTTGTTTTACTTTTTTCTATTTTTTTTGTGATTTTTAATTTAATTTTCGGAAATTAAAATAAAGTATATACATAGTAGCTATACATAGGTATATATACATTATACTGATTTTTGATTTTTGATTTTTAATTAGTTATTTTTATACATTTTTATTCCTATTTTATATTTTATTTATTTATAGGATTAAATTAGGAATAAAAGGCTATTTTTATTTTATTTTGTTTGTTTATATACATAGGTTAAATAATTAGTTATATACATCTATATACATGGTATACATACAAGGTATTTTTGTATTTTGTAATTTTGTAATTTTATTTGATTTTTGTTTTGTTTCTTTTTATTTATTTTATTTACAAAACATAAAAGAGAATATTTACAAAAAGTTTTGAAAACAAATAGCTTTATTTACAAGGTGAAATAAGGTAAGGGAGGTGGTCTATGTACATGGTGAAAGGTTCTTTTTGGTATTTTTGATTTTTTAGATTTTTAATCTTGTTTTTAATAGTTCCTAAATATATACAAAATATGTACAAGTATATTTTTGGTTGAGGAAAATATTATTTTATATTTATTTACATAATTATTTACACACAAGAGCCCCTATCTCCCTCTACTTGTGGCTTTTATGCGGGTCAGGCCCATGCTGAGCCCTCCCTTGGGTTAGGTTGCTCAATATTTATTCTAAATATTTCCCTCTTTTTCTTTTTCTTCTTTATTCTTTTATTTTTGCACAAAAACATGCTAATTATTTATTTTTACAAACATGCATGCTTTTGCTAAATAGTCCTATTTACACATATCTACATGCATTTGCATAGGTTTTTGTAGCTAAAATATAAGAATAAAGAGTGATGAATGGGTATTCATCAGGGAGTTATCTTGTACTCCTTGTTTTGAGCACATTTGGTATAGTTAGATACCTAGGGATAGTTTGTTCCTTGTTGAAGAACTATCTTGTGTGTGCTTGTACCTCGGTTTTGTGGGCAACAAAACCGGGAAGAACATTAACACATTTGACCGTAGTGCTTGGTTGCCGGTCTTGCCCCGTGGTTTTTCCCTAGCTCACATTGAGCAAGGGTTTCCACGTAAAAAGCACATTGATGTGAGATACCATTGGCTGAGGGATGCAATTGAACAGAAGCAGCTCGTGCTGAAGAAGATTCACACAGATGAGAACCCCTCAGACATGATGACCAAGGCAGTCACTCGTGACAAGCTTCAGCTCTGTAGAGAGCTGAGCGGTGTCACCTCTTGTTGATCTCCATCACAGGACCACACCTCCCCGTTGGAGCTGGAGGGGGAGGTTGTTGGGTATCTTTGAAAGTTTCCAGCCCCAACTGGGGGCAGCAACTGTTTACTTCTTTTGGGGGGGGGGCATACTTGATATTTCTCCATCAAGTTGGCCCCCAATCGGCCCCCATCCATTTCCCCTTTCCAGGGAATACCGAAGGCATTCATTCGGCCTTTGCATTCCAGCCGATTTCCAGCCCTATCTTCCCATTTCCAGCAAGCAGCGGCAAAGGGGTTTCGGACCCCCTTCTTCTCCGACATCCTCCACGCGAGCGGGAGAGAGAGAGCGAGAAAGAAGCCGAGCATCGGTGCTCGAGGGCAGCAACAGCAGGGTGTCTTGGGAGCTGTGGTTTGGGTTCGAGAGGAGCCGTGGTCTGGACGAGCTCGAGAGGAGCTGCAACCGGAGGTCGTTGGGAACGACATCAACGAGCCGAAGCCGTGTTTGGGACTCCATCCGGGAGCCCACAAGGGGAGTTATCTTGTACTCCTTGTTTTGAGCACATTTGGTATAGTTAGATACCTAGGGATAGTTTTTTCCTTGTTGAAGAACTATCTTGTGTGTGCTTGTACCTCGGTTTTGTGGGCAACAAAACCGGGAAGAACATTAACACATTTGACCGTAGTGCTTGGTTGCCGGTCTTGCCCCGTGGTTTTTCCCTAGCTCACATTGAGCAAGGGTTTCCACGTAAAAATTCTCGTCTCGTGTGGTTGCTTGCTTGCTTGCTTGTGGTTGCTTGTCATTGTTGCATTTGAGTTCCCGTGTGGGGGACATATATTGTTTGTGCCATCTTTGCTGCAGGACAGTTTAGGGGGATACAGATCCTTGGTTGATTGTTTCCGCATTATCATCTCGATATATATCCCCAACAGTTAGAACTTCTATATGGTAATTAACATTTATTAGATTTTTGCGTGGCTCGTGATTAAATGAAAGGATGCATCTATTTGGTGGTTACCTTTATAGATAAGTGACCATCATGTTTTAAAAATATGTGACCCTCCGCCTCATCGAATTTTGCAACAGGATCCATTACTCAAGTATTTTGGGCAAAGTTGAGATGGAGAATGAAACCACATCTTCGTTGTAGCATCTTCATTTCATTAAGGGATGATTTCCGATTAGTATTTTAGATTTATTAAAGGACATGGTTTCCCTTTAGCATCTAGAACACTTTAAATGATAAGAACGATGCGTTCTCCATTAAATTAATCAGGAGCAGATGATAATTGGTTTTATCGTGAGTTGTGGAAGCAAACACACACAAACACGATCAATCAAGCAAATACGAAAATACACAGATTTACAAGGTTCACCCCGTAACTGAACTATGACCTTGAGCAGTCGGCGATTGGTAAGAATTGACAAGCTCATGACGCTTGAATGTTTGGCGTAGGTTGAATTTCTTGTAGCGTCAGCTGTCCATCACCCAAGTTATCACTCTAGGTGACCCAGTATTTTGATGCATGTGTGCATGTGTATAGGATATCTTTCAAATGAGACATGATCCTTCCATTCATTAGAAAGGCCATCAATCTCAGCCATTCGTAATTGATCTTGTGGTCAGAATTAATGACATGTTAATTCTATTTATAAATTAAACAAAAATCCATTTTGGTCTTTATACATTATCTAAATATAGAATATAACCACCTCAATTATCTCCTCCATTAATGTCAACTTAATTGCTTATTCAAAATTTGAAACCCTAGATATTTTGATGTGATGAGGCATCATTCTCGGGTGTTGACGACGGCGTGGGGAAGAGGACGACGAGCACGACGGCAGAGCGCGACTCTTCAAAGATTTTCTTGACCGGGAGGGAATGATGCACGACCTCTTTCACTTAGTTCGAATTGTCATGTTTCTGTGCTTTTAGCATCAAGCGCGACCTTATCGGCAAGGAAGTAGTCGATGACACGTGTAGTAGCCAGAGAATGATGCTACGGCTCTTCAGGAAGACCATCATGCGAACAACGATGATAACACGTAGCCCGGATAGCGATGCTGTACACGGTGCTGCAACCAGTCCTAGATGAAGAATGTTTCGCAGTTTGATACAATATTGATGTGTATTATACATTTTTGATATGTATTATACATATTTGTGATGTATTTTTACAAATCAATAGGTTGTGAATGAAAATTGAAATTTTTAAAAATCTTGTATATTTGATGTGCATTACACATTTTGGATGTGCATTATACATTTTAGATGTATTTTATACAAATTTAGTTTGTATATTCGCATCAATTAAGCATGAATGACTACCCCACTTTTTACAAAAATCTATACAAATATTATTATACAAAGAACCATACAATCATTACAAAGGACCACACGTTAATTACTAACATGAATTGCATTTTACAAAGAATCATGCAAAATTTATAAATAACGGATTGCTTTTTGAATAAACAACGGATTCTACAAAAAACATACAGTCGTTACAAAAGGAATCTTGAATTCTACAAAATGCATGAAGATACAAACATATACTGCAGATAATATCGCCCATCACAAAACTAGATATTTTTTAAATATGGTATTGTGAAAAATACCAAAAATAAAACTAGCTAAATTTAGTATTTCGGAATATTAATTAATGTGCATAATTAATCAAAAGTTGATGACCAAAATACCCTTTTGGACAACAAAATTGAATGTTCTGTTGGATTTGAATCCGATGGGCCAGATCGTTGGCCTTCCTTAGGGATGAAGGACCACGTTTCATTTGAAAGGCCCCCTATATATATGTTATTATAGAGAAATTTATATGAATATACATGAACTGACCTTCTTAATTTTTGCAATTGCACTTTTGCCCCTACTTTTTCCTTGCAACAACTTTTGTGCAACTAATCTATGTTACTATAATGTAGACTTTTTCTTATAATTTACTCCTTTTTGACATTCATTGCAATAATTTACTCGTTTTTGACATTCATTGTCAAGACTGACAGATAACACGAATATCCGCATCTGTATCTGTGCGGTTGCATCCCTTGTTCATCTGTATGTGTTTTTCTAACGCAACTCATCGTCTCCCTTAACCTTTTCAACTAATACATCTCTAGAGTAAGCTGTTCATTTAGGTTAATTAGGGATATTAGTAGCACGGTGAAAAGAGATTAGATGCCTATGTGTAGATTTTAATTAATGGATCAAAGTTGATTAGAAAGAGAGATGTTAATTAATGGTGTGGATGTGGAGGACGGACTCCCACCTTCTTACTTTTCTAAGAGCTGTCTACGTATTATGATTTGGACACTCCCCTCTAACCAATCCCTTGTGTTTGTATAAAGTCCAAAGGTGATCTATTATTGGTTTAATCGTAGATGTATTTGGAACAAAGTGGATGCGAAGTCAATTGGAGAACGACCCGATTCCTAATCGACGTTTTTCTTCTCTGTGGGTACGTATAGATTAAGTCAAGATCAAGAGTAGAATGCTTTTAGGGTTTTGATCTAGACCCCATGTCTTGAAGGTGTCACTTGATCGATGCTTATCATCATGTGGTAATTAAGATTTCGGGGTTCGATAATCTTTCAAATAAAAGACCAATGTCCGAATCTCCCTACCCCCCTTCTACCAGAAAAAAAGTACTAAAGGATGGGAGTAAGAGTATGACCTGACTATCTAAAAAAACAACACTGTATTGTTCTAGTATTTTAGGAAGTGAGAATTCATGTTCTAAGTCTTTCTTCTTGCAGAAATCAGAGAAACTTTGACTTTTAAATGTGCCTCCATGATTTGAGCGAGTTCAAATAATTTTTAAGTCGATCTCTTTTTCTACTTCCTTAAAGAACTTCTCAAAGAAATAAAAAAAATATGTTCTTCGTTCTCGAAAAATAACACCCAAGTGTATCTAGAATAGTCATCATCTACATTGACTAGCCAGAATTTACAGTCATTTAGACATCCTATTCTAGTTGTTCCAAATAGATCAAAGCAAAGATTGAGTAATAGAAACTAAGTGCTTATTTTTAAAGGCACTCTTTTTTATTTGTCCTAAAATGCAAGGATAATAATATAACTTGTTCTTAGAGGCCATGGAAGGTAGTCCTCTAAATAAATCTTCGCTTGTTCAGATACTTGTGATGAAGATGATATAAAATTCTGTGCCAAAAAGAGTAAAAACTAATTATAAGCAAATACTCAAATCACTTGCTTTGCTTAGATCTAAAGTGTATGTCCTTAAACGTATTACCTTTTAAAAGAATTTCATGTGAGTTTTATCTATTACTTTAAAACAATCATTTTAAAAACACCAATAAATTTTGTGTCACAAGTTTAAACTCAATAAGTTATGTTTTAATCTTTTAACGAGCATAATATTAATAATGATGATGACTTATCTTGACTAACTGTACCAACAATGATGATTTGTCCTTTGCGCGTTCCACTTTGTAGAGTGGATCCTCTACAGTATTGCAGAGTTTGCTGCAATCAATTCGAGCGGTTCAATCTTGATCGAGCGGTTCGTATGAATTTATGCATGATGAGGTGGACGCAATGTGGGTTTTGGATATATGATGGAGAAGATTGTTGGACCCATTTAGCACATTTCATATATTAGGGATAACAATTGAGGGATCTTTTTTGCAAAATTTCCCTGAAACTGGCGACATAAACTGGTTGTTTTGGAAAATTTCTCCGTGAATAAAATTAAACTGCTGTATACGCATAGAATGCAGACCTAATCAAAGGCGTTGTTTTTCTTATTCGTGTGGAAAGCGGTTTTGGTCCCCATCCATCACACGTTTTCAAGACAAGAACGAGTTTGGATCGTCTACTGGCCAGCAGACTCTGCTGCAGTTGCAGTGTCCGGAGCTGCTCGATCAAGATCGAGCGGTTCACATGAATTCGTACCTTTTTGTGAGCCCAATAGTACGAATTCATGCGAACCGCTCGATCTTGATCGAGCAGCTCCGGACACTGCAGCAGAGTCTGCTGTGCAGCGGACAATCCAGTTGCTTTGAACACTTCGTTTGTAATCATATATAAGAAGGAATGTTTCCATTCCATTCCATGCGCTCCCTCCCTATTCAACACCACTTTAGTTCGACGACCTCTGAAATTAATAAGATCCCAAAAACTGTATTGTATGAAATATGTGAACCCACTCAAGTAAACCTCATGCTATTTTTTTCATATTTACCTCGAACCTCTTGCAATCTTTTCCCATTAAAAAGGAAAAAAATTTAAACAAAAGTGCAGTCGTTTTCTCAAAGAAGAAAAGAGTTCCAATGGGCGCTCGCATCTTCTTCAGCATCGATGGCCGATTTCCTTACTATTATATATACGTCATTACATATGCCTTTGATTAATGATCTAATTAACTTTCTTAATACTTTATCACCTTTGATTAGTGACTAATGACACTGATTGATCGCATGACACGGACACCATTTTCGTAAGCTTTGCGTATACACATGTATGAGAAAGATGATCCATACAGCGTAGTACGCACGCGAACCTGGCCGTAACGAGGCGGAGCGATCCACCGCCGTCCTTGTTTGATGAAATCTCGATCCTTCTTTGTGTCTGAACGAGAAAGCAAGCTAGGTTCCGATTGGTAATGTAGACTTTAAGCACAAGATCGAAGTTAATTAGAGGGAGAGATTAATTAATGGTGAGGCATGGAAGACGAGATTGGATCATTTGCGTAGCTCTTGTTGCAGCAGAGTCGGTTGTAGACTTGTAGGGGCAGGATTTGCTCGATCTTGATCGAGTGATTCCCACGAATTCACACTCTGTGTGTGCCTGGATCATGTGAATTCACATGATCCAGGCCCACACAGAGTGTGAATTCGTGGGAATTCACATGATCCAGGCACACACAGAGTGTGAATTCGTGGGAACCGCTCGATCAAGATCAAACGGCTCCAGCCCTTACAGCCAACTCTGCTGCAACAAGAGCTACAGCAGACGATCCATCTCAATGGAGGACATACTCCAACTTTTCTAACAAGTGTGCTACGTACTATTTATAAGCCTTCTTTCCCTTTTATCCAATCCGTTGTATACGTAACATATATAAAGTCCAAATTAAGTTGATATATTATAAGACCTTAGATGGATTTAGAATAAAGTGTCGTCTACATATATATAAGAAGTCAATCGAGGACGACCCACTCCTAATCGACGTTTTTCTTATATGTGATGATTAGGGATTGATCTGTGGGCACGTTTTAATTAATAAACTAAAATAAAGCCGTGTTGCTCTGCTTTGACCCACGATGAGTCACGATAGAAAACTTTTGATTCAGACCCCATCTCATCTTATACGCGGAGTTGATTAAAATATCCGAACATTCTAAACTGATGTTTTTTGACGTCCTAAGATGGTGTTTCTGGATATTTATTGGTCAAATTAGTTTCTATATTAGTGAGATCTCGATTCAATAAGATATTGATGATATGCTTTGAATCTTAACAATTTGACCCAAATTGAAGAATCTTCTATGCACCTCATCCTGTCGTACCACACTCTAACAAGACGGGAGTCTCGCTGGCATCGCATACTCTTGTATCAGAGCTTCGGGTTGTGCATGTTTCCTTCCGCGATACGCAACAAGCTGCTATCAGAGCTTCGGATTACTTCATGACCATCCATGAAGATGGTGTCACACAATCTGAAGGTCAAGAAGTTCAAAGGAAAGAATGGTTTCAGTCTATTGCAGATCATGATGTGCACCTTTTTGAAGCAATAGGGCATATGGATGCCGTTGGATCAAGAGTGATCGAAGGTACTCGAACCCTCTGAGTTGATGGTGCAGAAAGAGAATGCACACTCGACGATCATACTACGTTTGGCGGATGAGATTATTGGAAAAGTTACCGATGAGGATTTCGCGGTCGGTATGTGGTTGAGATTAGAAAGTATGTACATGGCGAAGTTTCTAACCAACAAGTTGCTCTTGAAGCAACGTCTATTCTCTTTCCGCGTGTAGGAATTTGCATATCTTAAAAAACATCTAGATTGCTTAAATACATTGTTGGTAGATTTAAGAAACGTACATGCTAAGATTGAAGATGAGGATGCTGCCATGATTTTGTTGATTTCTCTCATCCATTATCCTATGAGAATTTTGTTCAACCATTTATTGCGGAAAGAGAATTGATAAATCTAGAAGAAGTTCGCGCGAGTTTGCATACACATGAACTTCGATATATGGGTACTGCAAGTAGGACTCTAATGTTGCAGGTTTGTCTAGACTCGTGAAAAGAGTCATGCTAGTTCTGGATACGCGAAGAAGGGAAAATAGAAGTTCAAGTTGAAAAATCACAATGTGAGGGACATCTGCAATTATTGTGGGGAGCCTTCACAATGGAAGATGGATTGTCCGAAGAAGAAAGGGAAAGTCGCGGTTGTTGTCATGGTTCATGGAGGCACCGGTTCTGAAAATGATCAGGCTCTCACAATGACATATCAGAAGACAATGAATAGCATATGAATTCTTGATTCCGGTTGTTATTACCATATGACTTCCAATGAAGACTGGTTTTGCACCTATGAGAAGATAAAGGGTGGAAGCGTCATCAAGAGAATGATACAAGTGGAAGATTGTAGGGATCGACTCTGTGAAGATCAAGATGTATAATGGAGTCGTGAGGACGATGACAGAAGTATGCCAAGTTCACGACATGAGGAAGAACATATATCCCTTGGAGACTTAAACTCTAAAGGATATGTGTACAGTGCTGAAGGTGGTGTCATGCAGGTTGTCAAAGGCATGGTTGTTGTCATCAAGGACAACAAGCAGAAGATCCTATATGTCATGCAATGGTCTACAATACATGTTCAGTTGCAGTGACATCCCAAGCCATGAGATAAAAATCAGAATTGCGACATATACGACTGGGACATATGAGTCAGATGGAGATGAATATCTTCATTCCAAAGGATCTCATTGGATATCTCAAGGGAGTTATATGTTAGTATGACGTAGACTTTTCTTATAATTTACTCTTTTTCAAAATTCATTGCAATAACTTACTCTTTTTTGACATTCAATGATAAGACGGATGGATAACACATATATTCGCATATGTATCTGTGCAGTTGCATCCTTTGTTCATCTGTATGTGTCCTTCCTTTTCAACTAATCCATCTCTAAAGTAAGATGTTCATTTAGGTTAATTAGGGATATTAGTAGTTTAGTGATTTAGTCAATTCAGCGGACAAACTCTCAGTTCAAGGAATACTCAGCACAGTCTATGCCCCATGCTATGGTTGAGAGGTCACAGGGTGAGACTTCTCCGCACACGGATGTATATGACGAGTGAGAAGATCTGTACGTCAAGCTAGCAGATTTACATTATACCATTACATCAAAATACACACATCTAAGCATAATACGTGGGGAGCGAGTAGTGAATTAAGGGTATGGATGTAGTGCAATTTAATAAACTCTAGACATACATGTGTTTTTTTGTTGTAATGTTAGAAGGGATCTCATATTCTGATCTAACGTTAATCTATTTAATTATAATGATGATGTTGTTGTTACTTTATATTTTGAAAAATTATTATATGTACCACTAAAATAAAGTCATAAATAATGTAATAATTAAAAATCTTATACTTTGAAATGGGTATGAGAAATATAATAATTAATGCAATAATAAGAAGAGGAAAATATCATAGACTTTTAAATACGTATAAGAAAATTCTTAATTAATGTAATAATAATAATAAGAAAATATCTTATACTTTGAAATGCGTATGATAAAAATTCATAATTAATGTAATAATAATAATAAATTATACTATAAAATAAGTATTAGATAATTCATAAGTAATGTGATAATATTATGAACATATATTATACTTTAATTATACTTTAAAATGGTTATGAGAAGGCGTAGGCAGAAAAATGCAAACCATTTGTCGATCAACGAATGGTTTGTTGATCACATTAATGATAGTTGCCTTTTTTTAGCATGGAAATAAAGGATGCATTCGATCGGTAAATGGTTCGTCGATCAATACCTTGACTAGATAAATCGAGATTTAGATTCTCAGGGCATTTGAGCGCAGGACATACCCGACTAGGAAAGTTGCTCCTCATTGGACATCATCTCCGGAGCACAAACTGACTCCAATTTGGCTTATATAATAAGATCATGAACATCACATGGTCCTTTCCTTCCTCGAGAAGCCTAACTTTTTTGGTAGGCAAATATGTCTTTTATTCTATCTCGTTTCCAACTCATGGAGTCTAAGCAAGATGGGATCTTGGTTAGACCGTCCAGTGAATCGGGGTTGGATCGATCCGATTAATCGACTTTGATGGTTCAGTTTGAGTTGATGTATTTTTTATCCGATCATCAGTTAAATTGACTATTTGCAATTCGATTTAAACGGTTCAATCGAAATTGAAACACTTACCACAATTCAAATTCAAAATTGAATTTATTTTAGAATAATTATGTTAAGAGCGTGTGTTGATATCATGACCTATAGTTATCCACCAAAAAGCATTATCCATCTACTCCATCTAACTTCTTAAAAGGGTTGCATTAAAAATATAATTATACTACTATTATTCCGTAGAGTGTATAATTTAAATTATATATATTTGAATAACATTTAATGTTGCATATAAAAGAATATATTTTATGTATAAATTAAGACATTTAATGTTGAATAATATTTAATGTTGCTTATTATATATATATATATATATATTTCAAGCATATTTGAACGTGTATTTAGTACACATTTTGATTCATTCTTAGTTGTTTATACAATTTTCTGCTTTTCGGATCGGTTTAATCCGGTTTTTAAAATTTCATGACATCAACATCTGGTAGAATCGCTTTGATTATGTAGTTCAACTCGATCCGATCTTTTTCATGACATTTTCCGATTCAATGTACGGTTCAATTTTAAAATATTGCTCATGATCGTTCCAAAAACAACGAAATTTCTGATAGACTGAATTATCTGAATATGAACTTGTGATTTATACATACGAAGAGAGGGAGGACGCTAAAGCTAACCATGTGTCACACAATCTCATAAAACCCAGTTTTAAAATAGTTAATGGATATATTATTTTATTAAAATTTTGTATACTGATTATTTTATCTATTTTCAAAAAAAAATTATTATTTAGCAATAATTTTAATGAAGTATTTTGTATGTAACCATCCCATATAATATAAGTTATCAAGCTAATGTAAAAAGTATTTTTAGTATTTTCACATGCCATACATATCATTGTACATGCTTATAAATTATTTACGGACACGATAAAACGCTAATTCGTATCGTCAGTAGTATTCGTATCCATAATAAATTATATAGTATAAAACTATTAGCGGCGAAACGGTCGAAAGAGCAAACCCCCAGATGAGAGAACCTTCTCTAGTAAAGCAAGGCGACAAACTTGAATTTAAAAAAAACGGAGAATTCTTGAACCCATCACGTTGCTCCCGCCACCAATAGGGCCCCACCACATTGCACTCTCTGTCCCCCACGTCCGTCTCCCTTTTAAAACCCCCCCTCCCTTTCCCTCCTCCCCTCACAAACTCCACTTCTCAATTATTTCCACTTCCTCCCAATCAAATCTCTTCTTCGTCGTCCTAATTTTGCTGAAATATTCCGCATATCACTGGTAACCGTAACCACATGGAGATCACCGGTCGCGCACACCGTGCACTGATCCCGACGCTCCCCGACGACGTCGCGCTGGACTGCCTCCTCCGCCTCCCCTCCACGTCCTTCCCCTCCGCCACCTCCGTCTCCAAGCTCTGGCGTCGCCACCTCTGCTCCCCCTCCTTCCACCGCCTCCGTCTCTCCTCCTCCCTCTCCGCTACCACCGTCGTCCTCTCCCAGGCCATCGCCACCTCCTCCTCCTCGTCGAAGCCCGCCGCAGCAACCTACCGTCTCGTCCTACTAGATCCGATCTCCAACACATGGTCCTCCCTCCCACCTCTCCCTGATTCCTGCCCAGTCCCCCTCTTCTGCCACCTCGCCGCCGGTGGTCGGACCCTCGCCATCGCCGGCGGATGGGATCCGGCTACATGGACAGCCTCCAGAGACGTCTTCCTCTACGACTTCCTCTCCGGCGGGTGGCGCCGGGCGGCGCCGATGCCGGGACCCCGCCGATCGTTCTTCGCGTGCGCAGCGGACGACACGGGCGATGCTCTCTACGTCGCCGGAGGACACGACGAGGACAAGAACGCGCTGAGGTCGGCGCTGAAGTACGACATCGCCGACGACCGGTGGGTGAGGCTGCCGGACATGTCGTCGGAGAGGGACGAGTGCAAGGGGGTGTTCCGAGGGGGCCGGTTCGAGGTACTCGGCGGGTATGCAACCGAAGCACAGGGCCGGTTCGGCGGATCTGTGGAAAAGTTCGACCCAATTAAAGGGTTGTGGGATCCGATTGAGGACGGGAGGCTCACGGGCGACATGTGTCCGAGAACGTGCGGCGTCGGATTAGGAGGGAAGGTGTACAGGTGTGTCTCGGGCAAGGTTGAGTTGGAAGAAGAGGACGGGCGGTGGAGAACCGTCGCGGAGGTGCCCGCCGGAGCCCGGTCGGGTACCTGGGTGGCCGCAGTCGGGGATGGCATGGTGGCGGTGGGGGGAGGGACGAGCCACGGAGGCGAGCACGGAGTGTGGTTGTGGGAAGGGGGGAGATGGAGGGAGCTCGTCGTACCGAAGGAGTACTCGGGGCATGTTCAAGCCGGATGCTGCTTTCGGATTTAGAGGTTTTATATTCCGACCTCTTTTCTTTGCTTTCAAACTTCAAAGTCGAGTTACGATCTTGATGTACAGTAAGATGTGTGTGTATATTTCTCTTATTGTAGTGAGAGGAATGATGGCTTTGTTCAATACATATATATTAACATCGAATCTTATTCTGATTCAATCAGTCAGCATTGGAGTGGATCGAAAAGGTGTCGGTTTTGAATAGATATTATATGAGACTGCTTGTTCGGCAAATTGTGTGCTTGGGTTTCTCCAACAGGAAAATGGGCAGCAGAGAGGATCATCTATCGTAGGTTGAAATGCAACAGATTCTACCGTAATCGTGTGCACCGTTCGATCACAATCGGACGATTCATATGATTTTATATTTTTTGTGAATATGTATCGTGCAAAATCGTATGAATCGCTCGATCATAAAATCGAATAGCTCATGCCATTACAGCTGGAGCACAGTATCAATCCGCTTCCAAATGGGTAGGCTTTCTCGAGCTCTCACGAGATGTCTCCAATATAATATTTATACTCTCTTCAAATTTTAATATTTTATCACGCTGGCACACGTTAAGCCCATGTTTAGTCATCTTCCTCCCTATATGTTAACGTGTAGTTTTGGAGTTAAAGCGAGAAATAAGATTTTCTCACTATTCTTTTATCTAGGACTGGCTATTGAGTCACGGTTCGATGAGCCAGGCTCAGGCTCGGCTCGATAAAGGCTCGTGAGCCCGACTCATTAGACTATAAAGCCGAGCCCGAACCGGAAGTTTGGGCTCGATAGCGTAACGAGCCGAGCTCGAGCCAAGCCTCACTCGGCTCGATAACTCAATAAGGGGCTCGATAAGGAATATATATGCATATATTATTTATATATTTATATATAATACAAACAAAATAAAATTTTATTCTTTTACAATTTTCTATCCACTAACTTTGACCCTACCACGAGTCACGAGTCATGACCCAATTCTCAAATCAATCCCATTCCCATCCATACAATTGCCCTCGCTCATGTATTAAAAAATTAGTAATTTTTTAAGCAAATATAATGTTACAATATATATTGTAATTAAGATTTTATACACAATTTGGATAGTGGATTACTGGTAAGGAACACAGTGTTTGGTAGAGCAGGTCCGAGTTCAAACTAGCTTAAAGCATTTTTTCCACCAAAAAGTACTCATTTTCCTTAACGAGCTCGACTTGGGCTCGAGCCCAGACTAGGCTCGATAAGGAGCTCGGACTCGATAAGGCGCTCGACTTGAACCTTATTGATCTCGAGCCAGCTCGATAAGGGCTCCAGCTCATCGAGCCCGAGCTCGAGCCAGCTCGGTTGGGCTCGAACAAGCCTGAGCTCGAGCCTGAGCCCAATTGGGCTTATCAAGCCCGAGCCCGAGCCAGGGGCTAGCTCGGCTCGTTAGCCAGCCCTAATTCTATTGTACTGCTTCTTCCATAAAAAAATAGTAGTAACCATTATTTATTTAACATAATTTCATTATCTATCCTTATCTTTCCTTCTATCAAACAGAGAATACTAAAATAATTACTAGTTAAGGATGCATATGTATTGGATAAAATCCATATTCCTATCCAATTCGATTATATTGGATAGGATTGATTTGATTTTATTATTCTAATTGTTTGGATTGAAAATTTTCAAATCCATTCAAGTATAAATTGGATCGGATCTAACTGAAAGGTCATCCGATCCGTTAATACATACACACATGTATACACACACATGTACATACATACAAATAAGAAACTTGCATGCATACATACGTCCATACAAATATAATATCTATATGCTCTCATTTCGAATTCTCATATGATCATAATCAATATCATTCATCTCATTTTTTTCTCGTATCAACCTTTAGTACAAGTTCTTTTGCCATTATCGTTTCTTCTTTCTTGAAAGAGAAATGTTAAATTTTCGAAATAATAAAGTATGAGTATAGCTTGTACAATTGTAAACCTCATCAGGTTATTCTCCTCTTAGTTCTATCTCTCTGTCTCATTTCGCTCTTCACTATCAATATTCCTCCGCGATGATTGCTTAATACTCTAAATTAATCACGGACTTCATCAATATCCAATTACAGAGATCTCACTTTTTGTTTATCCAACTTGTCCTTGTATCTTTATTTGGGATCTTATATTATTCTTATTTGAATCTTTTGTTGGAAATTTATTACAAAAAATAGACTAATGCGTCATTTATAAAAAAAGAAACTTAAATTGAAATTCAATATTAGCTTGTAGTATGATTGTGTGATCTTTAGATTTTTGTAATGGGTTCAATAGAACTCTTCAACTTTCATTTGATTGTGTCATCATCTTCTTTTGTACATTTATTTATATTATCGATTTTTAAGTCATTATTCGAATGTCACAGAATAGTGTGAGGTAAAAGACAAACAAGAGAGCATAAACTATTGAACAGGAAAATGTAAGTGTAAAAATTCGATTCAGCCCGATCCAATCCGTAACCTGATGGATTGGATCAGATTGTACTGAAGTATTTGGTGGATTAGATTGGATTCAAAAAATAAAAATCCATTAAGATTGGATTGAACAAGGATTAAGCTAAAATCCGATTCACATGCACCCCTATTATCATTTATCCCTCCTTATTCTTTCCCTTCAACCGAAATAAACATTATCTTATCCATTCTAATCTTATCTTTTCTTATACCCTTATTCTTTATCCCATCCCACCATTTTTGGATTGAAATTACTTGTATGGACCCTATAATTTTTTTTAGTATAATATTTTTTTAATAATGTTTAAATAAAAAGTTAACATAAAAATATATTATAATAATTAAAAAAAGTTAATATAGCATTAATCAATGTGACATCACATGATATTTATAAACCAATCCTCTTCAACCCTCCTAACCATCTAAACAACTATTAGTTACCTCAATCCAACCCAAATTACCAAACATGTCCTAAGTATTTTTTTACATTCAAATATGCAATCTGCCTTCTTCATTTACGGTGCCTTTCATTAGCAGGTCCACGAGTTTGCTTTTGCCACGTCATCGTCATGATGCTCTAAATAATCCGATTTTTTTGGACGGTCGGTATTACTCAAGAGTCTTTGCGGATGATGGATTTCCTATGACTGAGACTATCTCTTTGAACGGTTCAATCGGTTAAATCAATAATATTGAGAAAAAGGTCCGACCGATCAGTTTTTGCTCACAATAAATAATGCAATGGAATACCCATGCTATCAGGGGATCGGGTTGTCTACAGTCGCTCGATCATGCTCGAGCATCAGAGGATCCGCACTCTGCTATCAGTAGTACGGAATACAAATTGAACAGTTCTCACTATCGAAGTTAACACCGTAGATTCATATGCGGTCAAATGGAATGAAGTTAACCAAAAATAGTTGGAGTAAAAACTAAGGCGGGTTAAACTGGTAGAGAGTAACCCGTTTTTGGATTTTGGTGTTTGCATAGAGGGTTAAATTGAAGGTGGGTTAGAAGTGAGTTTGGGTTGATATGATTTTATTGAAGTTTGAAAAAGTGAGTAGTTATTATGATTCGATTATATTGAAGTTTGGAAAAGTGAGTAGAAATGGATTAGTTTATAATTTTTATATGATATGATGGTATAATATATTATTTTCTGATAGGATTGATGATATAAAATTGATTTATTTATTTTTTTTAAAAAGAATAAAGTGATGCCCACGGAGAGAGAGTGGGATGTCGGTTAGTTTACCCCGGTAGCTGAACGCTACCTAAGGATTTCTACGTTACAAATACGTCTATTTACAAAATTTGACCCCGAATATGTATGTAATTATATTAGACATAGATCCCAATATGCCTATAAACAGATGTGATTCCTAACTCTTGCTTAGAATGTCAATTTGGTTATACTCGATCCGAACACGCCTCATTTAAGGACTTGAGGATTCCGATTTTAGGAAGTGTCGGCAGGAGATATGAGAAAGCAGAAGCTGCTTAGAATTGATATGGTTGACCTGATATACAAACATGTTCGACAGTTGACTTTTACGTATAGCATATATGCATAATGTCAACGCTTCTTGGCATTTATTTTATTTAGGAAAGAGAGGAAGAGCAAAAACAAAGGTTGGATTTCGCTCCAAGGCAACAATTAAACTCGCAGACTGACCTCTAACTTGGCTGTTTGAACCATTAAATGTCAACGCCCATAAAGCTAGGGAACAAACATACACGTCGATCTGTATGGGTTGACCTCTACTTCTAAATGTGATCGCACCGAATGTCAACGTCTAAAACAACGGCAGAAAAGGTGGATAAATAACTTTGGGAATATACGATTGAATATGCTCCGACATGAGCGTCCCAATCGACTAACAGTGCACGTGTGTCCACTCCACACCTTGATCGAAATTGGATTCCAATCTTTTTCTTTAAACCTATATATTATCTAATTTGATGTTATAATTTATAACGGCTGTTTCTTAATATTGTTCACGAATCGAGGTTGTATCTAGCTTGCCTTTTTTTATGGAAGAAAAATAGTTCAAGTTGGATATATTGAACATTATTTATCGTCCAGATTTTCGGGTACAAATCTTCGTAATAATCGAAAATTTAAATCAAAATAAATTGTGATTATGAATACAACATTTGAAATCAATATTAAGATTTATGAGAAATAAATCCGGAATGAATAAAAATAGATGGTTAATATTTGGGAGAACGGGATGGTGAATGACCCTATATATCTACATAGATTTGGAGAGGAAGAGATCATCTTACGGGAGCCCGAATCCTCACTTACCTTCTTTCTCCTCTACGATTTCCTTCAGTTCTACCTTTCTTGTCTATCAATTGAATCGAGTTCTGAGAGACTTTAGACACAAAGGTGCCCTTATATATTTATATATACATGATCAAAGGGATGATCCTATGAGAGCCAAAACCCGTGAGAGCATGGGAGCAGTGATTCTAGACCATTAGATTCAACCAGGAGAGAGAAGATTACGAGAGAAAAGATATAATCTAGTTGTCCAGAATCACTGCTCTCATGCTCTCACAGCTTTTTGCTCTCACAAAATCACTCCTTTACTTGACCATTACTAAAAAAGATAAACATAAAAAAAATAAATTTCAATCAAATGATAAAAAATGAAATGAAAAGAAGATCAAAAGTATCAAATTTACATTAGTCAATCGAGTGGTTAATTAGATTGAATGGTGATCAAGTAGAATTATTGTATTGTGTAATACAATTGAATAGCATAGTCATACCGACTAACTGATCGAACCGACAAGCTATTACGACCATGAATGGGCTCTTCTAATATCCAAAAGTATAGACTCGGACCATGAGACTTGGAAAGTATTTGATAAAAATTTTATAGAGATGATCATAAGCCTCGGTTATTGGAATCAAAATATTGTTGTAATACATTAACAAAATAAAGTTTTACATAGAGATTGATGGGAGACAAGTAATATATCGACAAGTGAAGGGGAGATCAAATATTGGAATTCCGCGAATATAATCTGATATTAACTTGCTTTAATTTCCTATCCCATTATATATTTTTTTAATAAAATCCTGAAATAATCAAATCTAAATATAATTTAATTTAATAAGACGGTGACCAAGGACAGTGATGGACGTCACAGGATTCACTTTCAGGCTTCTATGACATGGAGAGGTGTTATTATTGGTTTGTATTAATATAAGATAATGAATGGTAGGGTATGTTAATTGATCTCACATGAGAATACTAGTCAGTTGAGAAGGACCCATCGATTCCTCATCTATTTTATTTTTGGAATCCGGATAGAAATCTCAGCTCGACCTGTTCTTCTTTAGGGCCCATACGGTGGTTCCACAAGTCAATATTAATTGAGCCACATCAGTTTAAGTGGTTGATATGCAAAGCTGCTTTAGATATGGTGTGCTTTGTCAAACGAATGCTCACCACGTGTCATCGTTGTGATGCCCGATTTTAGAGAAATTCCGGCCATGGAGTCGGTCGGGAGACATGATTGCTCGGGGGTGGAAAACCTATCAGATTCTGATTAAGTATGGACATAAACAATCTCGATGGTTTTATAGTATCGGAAGGACCCGAGACTGTCATAACTAGACACTAGCTATTAAATTCTTCAAGAGACCGGTCATGATGGTAATAAATTGAATCATTCGAATTCGATTAAGGATTTGTTCAAAATAATTATAATAAAAAGATTTTGAAATAAAGTGACGTTAACATGAATTTAACTTGTAGATACGATTTTTAAATGAATTGAATCCGGATTAACCTCAATTCATTTGGAAGAACCATTTCATTCCCCACACACATCTTAATTGTTAAAGATTAGTGGTTCTATAAAAAAATATAGCAGAAAAATATTAGTCATAGGATTTAATATGGAAACAATATATGTCTAATATTTCAAAGATATTTAAATACGTATAACCATGAATAGATGTCTAATATTTTAAAAGATAATTAAATAGGTATAACCATGAATAGTTTCGTATTTACATGAATAATCCTGGATAATCTACAGTTACACCTAAGCCACCAAACCCTCATGGACTGGTAATTGGGCTGCAAAGATCCCCTAAGCTTAACTGGGCTTTTCAAAATACAAAAATGGGATTTCTTTTATAAAAATGCAATATAACTTTTTATTTTAGATTTTTGATGGGCTTATTTTTTAAATAAGTATATATCTAAAGCGGGTTAAAGTTTCAAAGCCCATTGGCATTATTACTTTAGTTTGTGCTGCTCTTTACGATAAAGCCCCTTAATGTAATTAATTTATAATTTCTCGTAGATCCATCTTTACATGATTTGGGCACTAAACTCAGAAATAGAGACATTAGAAGCAATTGTGGTAGAATTTTTTTATTTTTAATTCGAAGTCTTCTAGTTTTTATATCCCATTCTGCTAATTTTTTCTACTTTCTAGCATTTAATTCATGTTTCTTTGATCTAAAAATTAATACATTTATATTGCATTAAAACTTTATTTAATTTTCTAATGTTATTTTTATTTTATAAAATTATGAAAAAATCATAATTTTTATTGTATGTGTACTTTTTAAAAAAAACTTCAAATGCCATAGGAAATTGTTTAAAACTTTTGTGTGGTTGTTGCTGCCTTTTAAAACACGATTTTTACAAGTAAAACTCTGAATATTTATTAACCATTACGTAAAATAAACTTGCATTATCTTCTGTTAACTTTATTTATTAGCATTCACATAATCTATTAAATAAAGACGACTTTGCCCGCTTTTATTCCATCATATTTACAAATGATACTTCCTCTCTTTTTCTACTCACACCGCAAATCAGATTGTAAAGTTCTTTCTCCGACTCGACTCGATGTGCATCCAGAAGGAGCAGAAGAAGCTACTCAAGAACTTCAACATGGGTTGGGTTGGGCTACACCGGTGTACCCCTCCTTCCAACCATCCTCACAGTTTACTGTTCACAGGAGTACTCCAACCCAAGCCAACCCAGCAACCAAACAGGCCCAAGGAGATCGAGGAGCTCATGGCGGACAACAAGATGTTCTCGACCTCGTTCGAGGGAGGTGGCCGCCGTGGCAGAGCAGAAGAGCAGCCACACATGAGAAGAGGATGAAGGGAGATGAGGATTTAGGGCTAATTAATAAAAAAATTATAGTAAAATAAATCAATTTCAGCCTCTGGATTTGGTACGGTTAGACTAATTCACGTGATTGGTTGAGTTAGTGGACCAACATAATGAAGGGTACGATTGTAAACATAGTAAAATTTCAGGATTCTAGGTATCATTCATTATTACAGAGGATTCGACGTGTAAATATGAAAGTATTGAGAGTCATCAGTGTAAATATGGTCGGAGATGTTTTCGACGATCGAATTGATTCGATCGTCGGCCCAATCGTCACTTAGGCCGCATACCGTACAACCTTAGCGATCGCGTGTGATGGCGACGGGATGAATGCATGCCTAGGCCAATGAGGCCGTTCCCACCAAGCGAGGCGCCGCGGTTTTGACGCGTCGAGATTGATAATAAACTCAACCTAGGTATCATTAAGCAAACAAGACAACGTGACCGAACGTTGACATGAATGAATTCTAAAGAAAAGTATTTAATATGCACGCTGCCTCCAATTAGGGGATATGTTTCAAACTTCAAATCTGCCCTTTTTTTATTTATTAAGCAACAACAATGCAGTTTAATTTATTCTTAATTGGGTATGAGTTGGGTTTGACCATTGTTTTAATGTATTGTCACAGTTAATGAGATGCGATCATAACCTTTCTGCTTCTTAAAACTGCAGTGAAAATATTGCCATTATTCTTTAAAAAACGTTCATTTTCTTTTTTTTTTTTTTGAGGAAAAATCCCTGAAATGCATACTCAATTTCAAAGTGATATCCATGTTTATCAACCTCAATCCGTTAGCCCCCACTTACATTAAAATAATTACGAGAGATTTAGTTCGCGTATGACATGGAAAATAGATCTATAGGTTGGGAACTTTAGTGTAAATTACTGTTTGTTGTATATATCTATATTTTATAAAAGGATTTAATGGGGCTTCCCTCTTGGGACAGCTAACATGGCTGCCGCACCCCTTTATTTCGGCATTTTTTATTATTTTTTCGAAAAATATTGTCATGTATATTCATCCATATATCTCTCATATATGTCATTCGAATTTCGTCAGAAACAGAAACTCCTACGACCTCCATCGAGATGGTGTCGATTTAAAAAATCATGTTACCGTTAAAAAATGACTGTTTGGATGGATTCTGTAGGAGTCTTTGTTTCTGACGAAATTCGAATGGCATATAGGAGGGATATAGGGATGAATATACATGGCAATATTTTTTGAAAAAAAATAAAAAAATGACGAAAATTGCGCGGGGGCAGCCCATTATCCTCTTTATAAAATAGTATGATCATCTATATTTTACAATCTGCAATTTATATTTTACAAAATTATTACTAAATCTACAAATTTGATAGTGACTTTTTAAATTTCATGAAAGACCTGCCTTATTGAAAAGGTTATATGTATGTATGTATGCATGCATGATGTATACACAATTTATAAATAATTATAAACTTTTTGTTATAAACTCCTTTTGAGAAATTCATTTTGCTTTGTGTTCTCAATAATGCATATAAAAAAAATACCAAAATAGTAACCTTTGAAAATTTGATTAGATACTAATTTACCGGGCTTCAGTTATTTACAGAAAATGATGAACGAGCAAAACTCACATTTAAGATTCATGTTAAATAAAACTAAAACACTTCTTGTTTATAAAAAAAGACTAAAAAATAATGATGGTTAAAGGATCGAGTTATGGTATTCAAAGCCTAGTGAACAAATGTATTATGAGTGGGTGGCTTTGTACTAAGCTACGATTGGTGGTTTTCTATTTTGTTTCCCTGTTGTATGATAGGCTATTGTGTATTCTTCCTGCTCATTGTTTTTTATTTCAGTGCTTGTGGTTTAATTTGATGCAACTTTGTTGATACTAATTTGATGTTTGGTTGTGTATGCATCTCATCCCTTATTCCTTTTTCTTTCTATTCCATGCAACCCATCTGCTTCTCCGATCCTGGGGCAGCAGTCAAGCTGCGCAGGGGAGGAGGGGCAAGAGAGGAGGGGATCGAAGCTCTAGGCGCACAGGGGAGGGGATCGAAGCTCTAGGCACATTGGGATGAGTTGGGTCAACAAGGAAGGTGTGGAGGTGCTTGGGAGGGAGGTTGGAGTTTGGGCGGCATATTGAGGGGTGGGGGCGTCTTGAGGAAGGAGAGGCGGAGGTCGGGAGGCTCATGCAAGATCCACTTCCACCACCTCAGCTCCCATTGCTGCCCATTGCCTTCAACATCTGCTTCTCCACTCCCTAGTATGGGAGAAATGTTGTCGATGCCATCAGAGACATCGAGTCCAATTGAACCAACACCTCTTATGTCGAGTTGCGCCCATAAGATGAGACGACACCCCCTTCCCCGCAAGTCGGATGAAGTCGTTACTTGTGTCGGAGGTGACTGTGGAGGAGGTCAGCACATGCCTTGATCTACACCTGTTGCGGGGCGGAGTTGGCATAGGAGAGGTGCGCCCCCACACAAAGAGGATGGCGCCTATGGCAAAGTAGACGACACTTGCTGCCAACAGGTTCCCCGTCGGAGGGAATTGCCACAACCCTAATATGGCAACTGCTCGTCGAAGGGTGAGGGCTCATCCGATCAGCGATGGTCGGGGACTTGGGCAAAACGATGCTCTCAAGAAGAGAGCAATAGCATGAGAGTTTATATATCACTAGCAACCGGCATCGCGGTCGATTTGGAAAGAACACCAGCACTAGATCTCCTAAACCCTCCTATGCGGTGAAGGAGAGGTGGGATGGCATCAGGGAGGAAGGATGAGGTAGGGTGGTGTTGGGAAGGGAAGGAGGATGATGGAAGGTCTATTGGTAAATTTGGTAAAATAAAAGGGCAATATAGTTTTTTTATGGAATCTATTTCATTTTAATGGCTCAATGAATGTAAGTTAACCTTAGGATGTATAGTATAAGAGTTAGCAAGTTTACGGAGTCTATGGGATAATAATGATGTTTACAAGGTTAACAGGTAATTTACAAAGATTCTAGAGTTCATGGAGTAAAAATCTCTTTTTTTAACGATGGTTAGTTAAAAGTTTGAAAAATAGCAATGTATAAACATTTTATATGGATCGTAGAAAATAATATGGTAATGAATATGGTATTAACCGTTGATTTCAAGATAAAAAATAATTTAAGAATGAATAATATTGTTATTATATATTAGAAAATGGACGATATAGTAACAGATTGTAAAAAAGAACATTGTAGACCCATTTGGTTACTCGTGCCCCTATATTCCTATAGGGTGTGTTTGGTTCGTGGGTTATCTGGGGAGGATAACCCATTTTTGTGTTTGTGTGTTTGGTTGGTGGGTTAAGGATTGGGAGGTTTTTCTGATGTGATTGTATTGAGATTTGAAAAAGTAGGTAGTTATTATGATATGATTGTATTGAAATTTGAAAAAGTGGGTAGTTGTTGTGATGTGATTGTATTAAAGTTTGAAATAGTGAGTAGAAGTTGAGTATTTTAAGATTTCTGTATGATATTATGGTATAATAATTTTTTTTTGATGAAAAGATGGTGGACCTCACTAGTGGGTTAGGAATATGGGTTTTGGAGAGTAACCCACCCAAAATGGGGGTAACCCCCCAGCCAAACACACCCATAGAGTTATCCATTCACCTATTAACATTGTAGGAATATAGGAGAAAATGGACGATATATTCCTATCCATTAACATTAGAAAATGGACGATATAGTAACATTGTAGGAATATATTAGAAAATGGACGATATAGCACGAGTGCTACTACAAAAAAGGCAAGGGCATAATTGAAGTAGCACTTGTTGGTAAATTAACAATGATTTATATAAACTTTAATGAAAAGGTGAATGGATAATTATCAACTTATGACACTTAGTAATGAATATGTCATTAATCGTAGACTACAATAATTTAATATCATTTGACATATCTTTTGTAGTTAAATATATAAAAACATAAAATTATTTTGAAATCATATCTTATTATTAAGTCCATAAAAAATTCATAATCATTGATATATTATTAGCAATGAATCTTATAACAATGGTTATTCATTGATTTTTTCTCTTATAACCATTGCTAAATTATCTTTGTTAACACAAACTTTTACAAAAAAAGGAACAACGATAGTTGTCATTTTATAACCTTTTTGTAAGGAATATGTCTATCACTGTGAACAAAATCATATATTCTTCGTTACTATGTCTTTTGTATTTAAATATATAATGACGAATAGAATTTATTGAAAAATTTATCTCATTTTTAAAATTTACATTGGAAATCATATTCACTACTATATGCTAGTATCAAATCATTTAACGATTATTATATGCTGATTTTTCTTCTTGGTATTAATAAAATTGTCAATGATTTAGTTCAAATTTTATGAAAAAAATCAATCGATAATTGTTGTTTTGTAAACATTTAATAAAGAATGTAACAAAAGTCAGTGGATAACTTTTATGAACATATAATAATGATTATGCCATTTGTTATGAACAAAAAAAATAAAAGATATTTTTGTAATAAGCAAGATATATTCGTATAAATACATAATCAATAGATGTTTTCAAAAAATTCAAAATATTCACTGTAACATGCACATATATCCTGCAATATCCGAACTATATGCTCAGACCACTAAGGGTCCGTTCGGTAGGAGAATAAGCAGGAATAAGGATGGGGAATAAGGGGAATAATGGTCTATTCTCCGTTCAGCTGGAGGATAAGAATAAGGAGAATAAGGTGAAATAAAGGTAGGTAAGGTGGGATAAAGATAGGAATAAGAGTGAAATAAGATGAAATAATGGGGAATAGTCGTACCACGGGGAAGCGTGTTGGGGGCTTATTCCCCTTATTGCATTCCTCCTTATACCCCAAACGAACAGGGCCTAAGTCTAACCCTTACACCAACTAAATTTGTGTACATGAATTATATATATGACCAATTACCTCTTGAAAGAAGACTAAGGGCCCGTTCGGTTCGGGAATAAGCAGGAATAAGGAGGGGAATAAGGAGAATAAGGATCTATTCTTTGTTCGACTGGAGGATAGGAATAAGGAGAATAAGGTGAAATAAAGGTAGGTAAGATGGGATAAAGATAAGAATAAGAGTGAAATAAGATTGAATAATATGGAATAGTCGTACCACTGGGAACCGTGTCGGGAGGAGAATTGGCTCCTTAATCCCGTGCTTATTCTCCAACCAAACAGGGCCTAACAATTTAATGCATAATCTTTCAAACAAATTGATGATGAATATCTAGATAAACAAAATAACATTTATGTTGTATAAAAACTTTATTACCTATTGTTGCAAAGCCCTCTTTAAAATTTGAAATCTAATAAAAGGTATGATATTAGATTTCTGTGAATCTTCGTAGGAATTTTTGAAAAATAATTTTTACAGCAAGTTTCGATCGTACTACGTTCCAGTATTAAAACGCCGAATCAGAAACCATTGGAACATTACCAACAAGACTACAGCGATAGTTTTTGTTTATATTAAACGCGTATTTGTCGACGGCGCTTAATAAAGTGTCGGATTCTGAATTTGTTATACTTTGACCACAGTTTATATATGCTTAATTAAATAGCATCAGATTCTTCTAGTGTTTAGACGTTTGATTTGTTTATTAAAAAACAATTAAATTTTTGGTTAAATTAAATACAGTACTAAAACATCAAAAAGAGTACAAGAACACAGGAATTACTCTGATATGTTTACTTAAGTATAAGGAATAAAAGGGTTTGATCCCCGTTCATGTTTAGCTCTGTGCTTCCTTCGATCGTGACTTGAGGTCAAACGTTTACGCTCGTCTTCTATTGTTGCAAAAGATGGCCATTCCCAATTGGGTCCACGTCGATAGAAGATCGTGGAGTCCAGTAGTTACTTTGTATCATAAGCCCGGTGGTATCTGTCCAATTCCACTTTTCTTATACCGGTAATGGTTGACAATCAACTACATCTCCCGGTGATATTTTAATTATAAATATAAAATTATTGTACGATCCAATAAAATCCAGTCATGCATACCAATGAATTGTTGTACTTATCTCTGAAGACTTCACTAATCGTGGGTCCCACTAGTGTGGTGATCTTTTGCGCTTTATTGCTATTTATATGAAATACCATTGACCCCACATGTTCTTACGCTTTATTAGATATCTTGAGAGAGGAAAGCAAAACTATGGATTCGAAACTGTTGGAATGATGGACAGCATACGGTATTATCTATATCCCCCTCTTCTTATCCAATTCCTTTAATTTTTGTGGCAATCTGACTCGTGCTTAGACATTAAAACGGATCGGATACGGATCGGATATGCTCATTTTCATATTCATATTCGCTTCATTTCTATCGAATATGAATACGGATGTGATTCGGTTATGCATTAAAAGAAATCATATCCTAAAAATACAGATACGAATCTGAATCGGATATTTATCGAATCCGAATACGGATCGAATAAAGTGCTAATCTGAATATGAATCAAACAAAGAGTGAAATCAAAATATGGATCTAATAAACATGAAATCCGAATACATATCGAATAAAGACCGCATTCGAATCTGAACTGAAATTTTTAAAAGTTTATAATGATTTTAAAAAATGACCATGAAATATAAATAAGATGCAACATGACTGTTAAAGGGTGATGTACTTTAATGGGTAAACGGATCTTTGATGGGGGACCGTTTACCCATCTTTATTTATAGTATACTCATCCTCCCTTCTTTAATTAAGAAAGTAATTGCGAATCCTAATTTATAAAACAATATCAAATGTTGCATTCGGATATTCAGATCCGGATCTGGATATTCAAGCCATTATCATATCTGTATCCATATTCGAAAAATTTTTACAATCTATTTCTATATTCGATTAATATTTGGATATAAATATTTGTATCCGGTACTTTTTCGAATACGGTAAACGGATATTCGAATATATCCATATCTATTTTCATCCCTACTCGAGCTTCTCTATCGTTTCGTGTTTTGTTAGCAAGTCTTTTATGAAATTTGCTAATTACGTAACTCTGTCAAATTATGAGGTTGTGGTACAAGAGTTGTAAGTTTGTAAGGATTGTGGAATAAATACGAAGTACGATGTTACGTAATCAATAAAGTTTTCAGAAATCCCTTATTATTTTTAGTAATTCAGGTCTCATTTTGAAAATTTTCCTTTATATTAATTAATTGAACGTAAGCTAAAAGCAAAGCACATGAATATTTGATGAGCTCAGATTATTATATATATTTTTATTTCTTAATTACACGTAGAGAAAACAATGTGTAGCACAGAGGGGCAGATACCACGGTTTCTATTTTGAAGTAGATACTTTGGGTAGTTTTTATTTTGTAGCTTTCTGAATCCAATATTTCACATCAAAAATTATTCTTTGAGTAATTTACAGGGAGGTCCTCAGCGTGGTTGCCGCAATGTGTTACATTACATGACCCAATGTCAATGTGTAGTGATTTTTTTCTATCACTACATTTTTTGTTATCTGTTTTAAATTTTTGAACCTTTGTGTAATTTACTCTATCTTTAAAAGGTAGAAAAATAACTTTTCAAGAAGGACTTTTTTCATTAAAAAACAAAAATATGTATTTTTGCGGCATCGATTGAGCTGCAAATTATTCATTAGTGAGAGAAATACAAGTTGATATTGGCTTGTCATTTAGCAACAAGCCTCGTTGCCATTCCTAAAATTATTAGTTGCAATTGCTGATCCCTAATCTAGAATAAACTAACTCCATTTCAAATTCCAAATCTGGAATGGATAAAATCTCATTATAATATCCAAATGCCGACGCGGAAATACGTATGAGAAATCAATCGATTATAAGAAACATTCAAAGTATCCTTTTTATGAAGCAAGATAGATAGATAGAAAGGGACACGTCGATGTATACGACCGTCACCTCCCTAATTTTAAGGCCCCATTCATTGATAGCCTTCGTTAGGCCTTACAAGTTTTATACAAAATATTGCTTTTTCTATTTAAAGAAAACTTTCTCTTACGTGGAAGTTACCAAGAAAAATATTTGAAGCATATCGTATCCAAAAAGCAAAGCTGACAGAACAAGATCCACATGGGAGAATGGATGTGATCTAATCCGTAAGGTCATTGGTGATAGCTCTGGTTTGGGGGTAAATACAATAGAAAGATATTTTTTAAATATATACAAAAAATTTTCTTAAGATACAAAATTTAGTTTAACTTCATATTATACCATCTTCAAAATTAGGGGTGTCTATTGAGTTCAACGAGCCGAGTTGGCCTCAACTCGGACTCGAACTCGATAAGAAACCTAAGTTCGAACTCGGGCTCGATAAGGATCGAGCCCTGGATCACCAACTTGAACTCGAACTCGTCGAGTTCGAGTTGACTCACGAGCCTCTTATCCAGCCACGAGTTTCTGAGCTGGCTCACGAGCCTCAAAATGCGATGGCTCACGAGCCTCTTATCGAGTCGTGAGTTTCTGAGGTGGGTCATGAGCCTCAAAATGAGCAGGCTCATGAACCTCTTAATGAGTCATTATTCCATTTTATACATTAAATTATGCAAATGACATTTGTTATTTTGATTTTTTATACTCTTTTGTGTAGCTTTTTGGGCAAGAAAAATGTTAACCTCTAGTTTAATCAAACTCAATGTGGAAGTTTTGGTATATATGTTTTAATTTTTTATTAAGAGAGAAAATGAGTTATCGAGTCGAGTTTCCGAGTTGAACAATGCCCAACTCGAACTCGACTCGATAAGCTAACGAGCCATAAAACCCAATTCGGGCTCGGGCTCGTTAAGGTTTCGAGTCCGGCTCACGAGCCCTTAACGAGCCGAGCCCGAGTTGAGCTCATCGAGTTCGAGCTTTCCTGACAGCCCTATTCAAAATTACTAAAGAATTATTTTTAAACATATTATAATATTTTTAAAAATATGAAAAGAAATACTTTAGTATTAAAATTAACAGCAAACTTACTACTTTTAAATATGACTTGGGAACCGATAATTTGTCATGCAAAAATTATAATTGTAAGAAGTTGTTCTTTTCTTTAAAATTCAGAATTGATCATGAAAGAAATAATTAATCGTGTTATAATTTTTCATAATTAAAAAACAAAAGAGATCGAACATACCTTATGTTAAGTTATTTAAAGCGCACTCTCCTTGACTTTGAATCCTAATTTGACTCTAATCCTAATAGGAACTTCCATCATAAAACCGATGCAAGAAATCACCTCATGTAATCAGCTCTAATTGACTTTTCGTATAAACCGCATATTTGAAAGTGAAGGCTAGACAACCAACCATGCATCATGGAACAACATCATCGCATAACACCTAATAATCTACATTGGGACACCCAAAAACCGTGTCACCTAATCAACGCAATACGGATCGTGGCCATCTAGTCTTCTACCCAAGAACCTAAAGGTACATGCCCATCCCTTAAGACCACTGTCTCCATCTACATGAGCTATGCGGGAATGTACGCATGTGTTCAGAACTAAATCAGCAAAGAAATCTACATTCGTGGGAACACACATCAAATGAATCATATTCATAAGATACACACGGATCCGGATACATGCTAGGTCGCAATATGCCATTTCACTTGAAGTACTCATCATTTTAATTGATTTATTTTATGGGACTCAATTCCATCATTTAAGTAGTTAATGGACAGTATTTACTTTAGTTAATGATGTCTTAGATGTCCTACCCAAAGCTATCATAATTATAACTCATTTTCTTCATTGAAAATACAATTGGGCATAATCACATGTTGATCGATCACACACTTTGGCTAATTGATCAATGTTGATCGATCATACAATCTTGTTGATTGATCTTAATCAAGAGTCACGATCCATCAGGCTGATCGATCAGACATTTACATTGATCAATCATTCTACAAACAATGAGATGGGCACCGCAATTCATGTAAAAAATGCCATCTTCGATTTGAAATGTAATTACACGCATGAGATTACCATCTCATTTCGATCAATCTGACATAAAAACCATATTTTCCCATCAACTAATCTCTCAAAATATGCGAGACAATATGATTTAGAATACAGCTTTGCATGCATTAACAACTCGTCAAAATGGTTAAAGATCGTCGCGCATGCTATGTAAAATGAATATGTGGTCCAACAACAAGACGAGGTGCGAAATCCGTACTTGTGGGGCCGCTCCTCGTGACTAGATTATCCTTCCCTTCATGATGGCTTCTTCGGGGGATGATATCCAGAGCGAGAATAGCAGTTGCTTGCTTAGGACATCCCTGATGCGAGCCCAATATATAATAGGTGGCATGATTTCCAGTATGTTCTAAAACCTATGGCTGAAGAGGGGCATAGTCCTCAAGTAAGTCTCAGCTAGGAGGTGAATTCAATTGTAATGGTTCTGCGTCACGCAAGCTTCCACAAGTGACCATTTCGATCAGAAGGAATTTTACTAGCTAGTCCAAGGTCATGGTTCACCATGGAGTGGTCTACTTTGATTTCCACTTCGAAAACATGATTTTCGAGGTGTTTTTGTGAAAGGCACGTGAAAAATGAGAAGACCTTGTCGTCCTCTTTGCGATGATGCCCTCGGCTCGCAGATCGGACGTTGGAATTTCATTGTCGATGGTAGAGCTATGGTGAGATTGACAATGCTCCAATGAGCTAAGATGACTTGTGTGCTAAGTGGCTCATTCACTTAGCCTTTTATATGCTTGAGCTCGGCTCGATTCTGAATCACATAGTTGTAAACTATCTGATTTTATGCGTAACTTTTGCATACGATGCATATTTTTGATGTTCTTGATCTCGTTGAAAAGGAGTCGAAGAGTAATATAAGAAAAAGTCATCACTTGTTCAATTTGGATTGTGGATAGTTTGGAAATTAGCATTTAGTCGAATTAGATTCTTTGGGATCTCACAACCAAAAACTTTGAGGATTGCAATGAAAGCTTGAAGTGATATGTAGATGTTAAGTTCAAACATTAAGTAGAAGTAGTGTTAGTTTCAGAGCCCGATCTCAACCTTTTTTTTTGTTGAGCTTCTTTCAATCACTTTATTAGAGATAAGAACTTTGTGCTTGATTTTGTTTAGGAATTTTTATTTGAATATATCCGTATTGTTCTGGGATTGACATTTGGGAAGCATCAACCTTCCTAAGTGCTATGCCCAAACGACAAGGAAACTCCGTCTACAAAGCGACGAAGATCGTTCGAGAACCCTAAGCAACATAAAAATGAGGATTGAACTCATCTTCCAACGACAACGTCAAAGAGTTGAATGCTAGTAACTTTGAACAAAAAATGAAATGAAGGTCCGGGAAAAACTGGATGGGCTGGAGAAAGATGGTTAAAAGAAGGGAGCGACAAAGATACGATAAAAAAGAAAAAGAAAAAGGAATATCTTGTTTGTTCCCTATATTCATTTGTTCTCTCAAGTTAGTCAAGTATCCCAACATTTCTGACAGGTGAAGCACTCTAAGTTAGAGTGACCTAGTATGTGTAGAGTTCTCTCGGTGAGAGATTCATTGTTTTGCTCCATTCTCCATCGACTAAAAAATCTATTGTGTATGGATATTCCCATAGCTTGTGGTCATGGACTCCAGTATTTTTGATATTCATACGCTATGCTCCATTGATCGTGGCTTCCATCACGTATGGATATTCCTACGACATGTCTCATTGACCCTAAACTCCACCACATATGGATATTCCCACAACATTTGTTGTTCGGTCCTCCTATGAGATGGAGTAGACTCTTCAATGAAGGGCATATGTTACGGGCCAGAGTTCTCTTGGCGGGGTCATTTCAATTCAAGCTAGTTCATACTCTAGCCTCCAGCTCCTCATCATCAACATGACATGAGATGCAATGTCCTCAATGATAATCGACAATGTATGCATTGAGTCGATATTGTCGGTATTGTCATGTATGCAATGTGTAAGAGAGTGTTTTTTTTGGTCCAAGTTGAAAGTTGCATGCTATACCTCGAGGCGGAATGTTGAAGGATGTTTTTGAAGGCTCGTGTTTAAACTCACATCGTGTGATGGTTGGAGTGTGGTGTCTTGGTGGGTCTATAGAAAGAGCCACATATCCATTGTAATCCTTTCAAAAAGTGAACAGAATATCATGCCTTTGAGATGGTTCTCTCGTGGCTTCATCTCACTTTTCACGGAGCAGTGTTCTACATAAAATCAAAATCTTCTTTATGTTTTGTCCTTATTTTTCTACGTTTTTGCGTTTCTTATTTTTGCTCTTTTGAAAACAATATTTACTTTTTTTTAAAGTCCTCAAAATATGTACTCAATTTCAATGTCATAACGAAACATTAAAAATGTAATGGTGCATTATTAATCTCTTCGTGGGAAAAAAAGTGAACTAAGAAATCATAGGATTTATTTAATGCTTTCGTTTGTGTTGGTGGTAAAAGATGGAGTAAGGAGGAGTTATTCATATTCTTTATTTTTTTATTGTCTTTTGAGAATGTAGAATAAATTTCAACTGTTGTGAGTATAGAGGTAATTGAAATATTACATGCAACCTATCCACGGTTTCGGGGATAGAGACGTCGAAACATGGATATCGAATCGCTTTCCATTCGCGTAATCCAGATATTCTCTGCGCACGATTGGTTTTGCTTTGAATCATTCGATCCTTTAATGCCCCGTACTTATCCTAATTGTGCTTCGTGTGCACCGTTATCCGCGATTGCTCAGCTTTCATTCTATTATTACAATTTTCTGTGGAGTGATATAATTTGAGATTACAACTATGCTCATTAATCTATTCTTAATGAGTTTTAAATACGATCATCAGTTGTTATTATTTCCTCACCTTGATTGTATAGCCGATATAAGATCATCCGGATCATAATCCGGTGCTTGAATACGACTTCATGTATGCTAGCATTTAGTTAGACAATCAACAGAATTAGACAATAATTAACACCAACTTGATCCAATCTGAGGACAACGAAAAAATCGAGTGACAGAAACATGGAAGTTACTAACACGATCCACTGAGATTCAACTTTCATATAAA
This sequence comes from Ottelia alismoides, assembly GCA_037367405.1. Classification (NCBI taxonomy): domain Eukaryota; kingdom Viridiplantae; phylum Streptophyta; class Magnoliopsida; order Alismatales; family Hydrocharitaceae; genus Ottelia; species Ottelia alismoides. Next base: position 465,139 of record JAZKJV010000420.1, read on the forward strand.
GCTTAACTAAATGTTTTTTTTTTGAAAGGTAAGAGTAAAATCTATATTCCAAAAAAGAACACAATTACAGGTAAAGTTTGTGGCCCCAGCTAGGGATTACATTTTAAAAACACCAAAAATGAAACCATCAAAAAAAAGATTGTTACAGATTAAGCTTTGTAGATCAAGGAAAAGGAAGTTACAATGTCATTGATGATGTGAGCAGGCGAACGGCGATCTGAATCAGTCCAGATGCGATTCCTTTCGGCCCAAATCTGCCATACCACTAGCGCAAGCAGAGTGGAGAAGATAGAACGGGCACGCTTGGAAGTAAAGGAGAAACTCCCCGAGATCAGGTCCAGCAAGTTGGTAGTAGTGGGAACAAACCCCACTATGGCCAGGCACGAGTCCCTCCAAATGCCAAAGGAGAAGGAGCATTGGAAGAACAAGTGGGCATGTGATTCAACATTATCATCACAGAAGTAGCAAGTGGATGGAACATTAATCCCAAAGCCGAGCAACCGATCAATAGTTGGGAGGCGTTCACGGACGGCACGATATAGCGTGAAAGCAAAACGGGGTGGGGTCGCCCGGTCCCAAACGATTGAGGCCCAGATTACCCGCAGACCCCGAGAACGCAACAAATCAACAGCTTTAGCGAAGGTGAAACCTCCAGGGGAGAAAATCCACCGGAAAGGAGGAAGATCCCCACTGATAGCAGGCCGCAGGAAAGGCCGCATACCCAGCATACCGCGCCAAATGCGAGAAGCAGGTAGGACAGCTTGACAGTCCCAGAATGAACCAGAGGATAGGTATTTCAGCCGCAAGAAGTCTGCCCATATAGAACAGTCTGAGGTGAGGAACCTCCAGACCCAGGAAGCAAGCACTGCCTTCCGGAGGTCAACAAAGGACGTCAAACCCAACCCACCTTCCAACTTGGGGAGACAAATAGTTGTCCAAGCAATGTCATGCCGCTGCCGGCCCCAAAGAAAATTTGCACAGAGCTTATCGAGCCTATTAACCAGCAAGGGCGACAAGAATGTGCCAGCTGCCCAATATAAGAAGACACCCCGAATAACGGAGTTGAGAAGTTGGGCTCGCCCAGCCATAGAGAGGGCAAGCGAGCCCCAGCCATCAATTAGCATCCGGATCCGATCCTCGAGAGCCCTCGAGTCACTACCCCGCCTGTAAGCAGAGGCTAGAGGGAGACCCAAATAGGTTGTGGGCAGATGCTGCTGTAGCATGCCCATTTGTAGGGTGGCGGCGAATGATTGGGCCTCCCATCTAGGCCTAAAAATTTTGCTCTTTGAGGGGTTCAGCTTCAGCCCTGAAATGAGGTCAAAATCAAGGAGGATCTCCTTAACCACATTGAGGGCCTTGAGGGAGCCTTTGCAAAAGAAGAGGAGGTCGTCGGCGTAGATTAGATGAGACGGGGCCTTGCAGCGCCCCCTGCCCATGCTCTTGAACCGCCCACTGGACACCGCCAAGTCGACCAGCGAGGTGAGGGATTCCATCCCAATGGTGAATAGGAGGGGACTTAGGGGATCCCCTTGGCGCAGGCCACGTGAACCAGCAAAAATCCCATGCGGCACACCATTAATCAGGACTGAGAAAGACGTTGTCGAAATGCAGTTCGAAATCCAATCAATCCATTTATCACCAAAGCCCAATTCCTTGAGAGCATTTAGTATGAAACCATGGTCAATGGTATCAAAGGCCTTGGACAGATCAATCTTTAAACAGGCCTTATTCCTGGACCTCCGCTTGTCAAAGCCCATCAAAATCTCATTGGCGAGCCGGATGTTGTCACTAATCGAGCGACCCTTAATGAAGGCCGATTGATTGGAAGATATGAGGAGGGGAAGAACTGTCGCTAGCCTGTTAGCCAAAAGTTTAGCGAAAATCTTGTATGCGACATTGCAACCTGAGATAGGACGATAATCACCTATTCCCGCAGGAGATTGGACTTTGGGGATTAAAGTGAGGAATGTATGATTGACTTCACGGACCATTCTACCACCATTCTGAAGGAAGCTTACAGCAGCACAGACTTCTTCCTTAATCATGAGCCAATGACATTTATAAAAATTAGCATTGAATCCATCAGGGCCCGGGGCCTTGGATGAACCAATGGACGACACCGCACTCCAGATTTCTTTATCGTCAAACGGGCGAACTAGCCAAGCCCTCGCATCATCCGTGAGGCGATGTTTGGCAGGTGGGGGGTTAGGCCGATTCTTGATAGGGTCCCTCGGGGAGAGGAGATTGGAGAAGTGGCTCAAAGCCGATGTAGCCACCTCAGCCGCACGATCAATGACGCGCCCACGTTCATCAACAAGATGTGAAATAAAATTCCTGGATGTCCTCTTGTTAGCCGCTAGGTGGAAGAAGCGCGAATTGCGGTCACCAAGCGTCAACCAGTCCACCCTGCTCTTTTGCTTCCAGGCGGATTCAAGATCACTATCAATCGAGGAGATATGTCCTTTAACATCAGCCTCTAACTGGGTGAGGTAGGGATCCAATGGTGAATCCCCGAGAGCAGCCGAGATGGCCTGCAAATGGTCCAGAGCGAGCTTGTGTTCAGCCAAAACATTCCCTTCCGTAAGCGCCCAAGCCTTCAAAGCATGCTTGACATTTTTCAGCTTGCGCACAAGCCTAAAAAGGGGGTTGCCATGCACTGGGATGTCCCAACCACGCCTTAGAGCCTCCTGATAGCCGGGCCTTTGCATCCAGTAGTCGAAAAACCTAAAAGGATATTTAGGGTGCACATTAGAGCCGATGACCACAGTGAGCAGGTGGTGGTCCGATTCGGCGAGGGGCGAATAACACAACTTGATCTGCGGGAGGGAGGTGATGAGAGCCTCATTCACAAGTGCGCGGTCAAGCCTCGCAGCGATCCTCCGCGGACCAACGGAGGAATTGTTCCACGACCACATGTTACCCGTAGCATCCAAGTCATTGAGGCCACAGTCCGCAATGCAAGAGTTGAAATCATCAAGGTCGTAGATCCACACATGCAGTGACGCTTTATGAGATATCCGGTGAGGGGGAAAAGCGAAACTATGGATCGAAGAAACAGGTGGACTGATGGATAGCATAGCACAGCACACAGCACATCACGCGGTATATCTTTATCCACCATTCTTATCCGTATCCTTTGTTTTATGTGGCAGTCACTGTCTTCTTGTTGATTTTCAGATCAGTGGTGATCCCTCAGGACAAAAATCCTTAAAATGAGGATGGTACGAAAATAATTATTACAATGAACATATATCAGCAAATTATTTATCGCTTTATGTTCCGCACACGATAAATGGTTTGTCGTCCACGGCAAATAATTTACCGCGTTATTTAGACGGTCAAATCTGGAATCTCAGTCTCCTCCCGTACGTTCATCTTTCACGGCAAATGGTTTGTCGCGCCACGACAAACCATTTGCCGATATATCTCTATTCTGAGATGTATTTTCGTGTCGTCCTTATTTTGATAATATTTTTTACCTCCTCTCCCCTTAGGTAAACGTCTCGCAACCGCATCCAATCATCTATATTCCCACCTCTCTTAGCAACTACATTCTCGTAAAAACAGCTTCATCAGTAGAACATTCCCTTTTATTCCGCTTTTATCCCACCAGCATAAAATAATCGACATAGAAAATAAATCACGTTTTAACCCATTCATGTTCCTTATTTGTTATTTTTGAGAAGCTGGAACAAGCGTTGGTTATTATGAATCAAGTAGTGTCAACGGCAGGTAAACATTGATCATTTATTTATTTAAAATGAAGGAGAACAACTATTACAAAAAATAATCTTGGAATAAAAAAGAGAAATTTGTCCCATGATAGAAAAAAACCTTTGGATTAAATCATTTATTATTCCTCAAAGATTGACCAGGAGATGTTCATGTTGATTTAAATAACCTTAAACACACCTGGTACAGCCAGTTGCCTCTAAACTTCAGCGGACCTTGAAAAAGTACGGGGGTCATATTGTAATTAAGGAAGTGAAGAGGGTATGGATGTAAAGTTGCCAACTTTTAAACGGAAATGTGCAGCGGGAGGAGCAAAAGCTGCAAAGTTTTAAAAATCGGCCCGAGCATTGAACCGGTTAGTCTTCGGTTTGATCCAACCGGTCGGATCGGTAAAGATGTCAATATGACATCATCATTACTATCGACTTGGAAAAAATCAGATCGGAGTTAATTTACTGATCAGACCGGTCGAACCGGTTTATTAAACCGATAAAATCGGATACATATTTATAAGTATTTATATATATATATGAAATAATCGTTTAAAATGTCAAATCTAACATGATTGTCTATTTCGAGTAGTTACATTTTCTAGAACTATATATGAATATAATATTGTAATAATTTATTTATAGTTGCTTCTAGAAAATTACTCTAAGAAATTACTAACACAATGTATATTCCAAAGAAAGAGGGACAAAACTTATATCGCAGAAGTTAAGAAGGACACAAGTGATAAAAACCCCATTGTTTCATTAATTAAATCTTTATTTTTTGAAAATTTATCAAAACATCAAAATTGAGTCTATCCGGATCAACCCGATCCGACCATCGATCGGACCTGATTTTTTATTTTTTTTATTTTTTTAAATTAATTACATAAAACCGGTCAAACCGACCGTAACGAGGCCGGTTCCTGATCCAACCGATCCGACCAACGGATCCGGTCCGATTGTTTTTCCCAAGTGCAAAACCCCTCTTTCTCATCTCTTGCCTTCTTAACCCCTTCCAATTCTATGTCCACTCGCAGACACCACGGCTCCCTTATCCACATCTCGTAGCTATTTAAACACCCCTTCCTTTCCTCCCAACTCCAATTTCCATCACAGCACACCGCCAATCTCCACAATGGCAGATCACAACAATAACAAGAGCAAACCAATTCACAAGAAGAAGAAGAACACCTGTTCCTTCGCCGCAACGGCAACCGCAGGCGGCGACGATGACACCGTGATACCGGGACTCCCGGAGGACATGGCGCTGGAATGCCTCCTCCGCGCGTCCCCCGCCGACCTACCCTCCCTCCTCCGCGTCTCCCGCGCCTTCCACTCCCGTCTCTCCCACCCCTCCTTCCACCTCCTCCGCCGCTCCCTCCGCCTCTCCCGCCACCTCCTCGCCCTCCTCCACCCCTCCCCACACCCTTCCAACCCCCTCTCCCTCACCCCCTCCCTCCGCCTCTCCCTCCTCGACCCCTCCTCCTCATCCTCCTTCCACCTCCCACCTCCTCCCCGCTCCATTCCGCTCTTCTGCCAACTCGCCGCCGTCCCCGGCCACCTCCTTGTCCTAGGGGGGTGGGATCCGCTCACCTGGAACCCCACTGCCGCCGTCCTCATCTACGATCTCCTCTCCGGCAAATGGCGCAAGGGTTCCCCGATCCCCTCCCCTCCTTCCAGGTCCTTCTTCGCCTGCGCGTCGTCCGATCGCGGCGATCCGAAGGTCTTCCTCGCCGGAGGACACGACGAGGAGAAGAACGCCCTCAGATCTGCGTTCGCCTACGACGTCTCACGGGACGAGTGGACGCGTCTCCCAGACATGGCACGTGAGAGGGACGAGTGCAAGGGGGTCTTCCAGGGCGGGCGGTTTCGAGTGATCGGAGGCTACGGAACCGACGACCAGGGGAGGTTCGGGAGGTCCTCCGAGGCGTTCGACGTGGACAAGTGGAGGTGGGATCCGGTTGAGGAGGAGGCGCTGGAGGCGGGCGCATGCCCTAGGACGTGCACGGTCGGGGGCGGGGAGGACCGGCTGTTCCGGTGCAGGGGAGGCTCGGTGGCGGCGGCGGAAGGTGGGAGCGGGGTTTGGAGAGACGTGGCGGAGATCCCGAGGGACGCGAGGGTGACGCCGTGCGCGGTGGGGTGGGGGGAGGGAGTGGCGGTGCTGGGCGTGGCCAGGCACGGGGACCCCCTCGCCGCGCACGTGCTGGAGGGGGTGAAGGGAGGAGGGGAGTACGTGTGGAGGAAGGTGCACGTGCCCAAGGAGTTCTCCGGGCACGTGCAGGGGGCCTGCCTTGTAGAGATTTGAGCAGTCCTCAAGGTTCTCCTCTTTTTTTTGCACATAAATGTTATGGAATTTGCCCCTCTCTTCTTTTCGTTTTCAACTTTTTTTTCCGGATGTGTGTTCTGAAATGGGAAGAGAGGAGCATGTTTTTGCTAAGGGATTGATGGAATGTGTGTGTTCCGATGGTTGGGTTTTGTTTAGGAGGGTAATGTACTGGTTAGTTGTTGGTTTGGATATGGAACAGATGGAGCATTGACATGCCGGACAATCGCCTTTTTGAGACTGACCACAAAAGATATGATAGTCGTTTAGATTAATAATTAAGACGGAAATTAGGGATGAAAAAGCTTGAGATTTCTTACATTTTTTTTAAAGAAAAAGGGCTTCAACTTTATAAGTGTGAACCCAAAAACTTCACCATTAATTAGTTCAGTCACCTAATTACAAGCTTGTACCAGGTTGCACACCACATCATTATAACGCTGTCAATTTTCATCAACCGGCTATTAACAAGCGCTTTAGCGTGCGTCACAACATTCTCACTATACATTCTGACCCCTCTGAAAATAACACCATTCCTGGCATTTCAAATCGCCCATAGTAGAGTCAAGTATCCGGATCGGTCCCTTTCTGCTCCCCTCCAATCCTCCCCAATGGATTTTCAGAAGCCCTCCATCGTATCCCATGTAACCGCGCTTCCCTCAAAGCTCGACCAACAGTCCATTGAGGACCAACATTTGAAGAAGAGATAATCGACATCTTCCACTCCCATTTGACATCGAGAGCACGAAGACCGAGTGTTGGCACTGAATCTCACTACCCTGTCCCTTGTCAGAAGTCTACCTCTTCTGCACAGCCATAAAAAAACCTTCACCTGCATCGGTACTCTCCAGCTCAAGATTCTTCTGCAATCCACCACAGTTCCTGACAAATCCGTTGCCGGTGACCCTTTCAAAACTTTGTAAGCTTTCCCAACCGAGAAGGACCCATTCTGTCAGCACCACCATTCCTTGCCCATCGTGGTCCCAGCTACACCATCCAGTATCTCAAGCATCAGCTCCAGCTCTTCCTTCCTACGGTCCGAGAGACCAGCACGGAAAGTAGGGACAAAATTCTGACCATCCCAAACCTCAGCAAAAGAAGCGCCATGAGCAGAGGCAAGAGCCTTCAGACGCGGGAAAAGCTCCCCCAGCATACCCCCTTCGAACCAATCATCTAACCAGAACCTGAAGCCTGTCCCATCCCCCACAATCGGCCTCTGTTAAGGTCGAATCTCCTGCACAAGACCAGTGATGGTCCTCCAAAAGAAAGAGGGCGAATAACCTAGATCCATCACTTTGGGGAATTTAGGTCCCACATATAAATCCGTCGAATAAGGGAGCAAACCATACTATCACAATCACCCCAAATCCGCGCAATCCGCTTGCATAGAAGCGCCTTTTTCATCTTCTCAAGGCTATGAACACCGAGACATTGATTGGGATCTTTTCTTGTTTTCAGAATAGTTGTTCATCTTTCAAAATTCACAATTGTGTTCATTTCAAATGGTCCCTTTCTCTTTAAAGAATGGTTGATTTTTATCTCCTGTATACTTTATGACTATCACTTACTTTGCATTCTCAAAAATAGCATAGAAGTAGAGAATCTAAATAAAGTCTTACGTAGAAAAGAGAGCCCAAAATAAACTTCCTGATTCCCCCATATATAGTCCCAAACATATAGCCTTTTGACATTTTACCCTCTTTTCTTGCGGTTGCTTTATTCCCCTTAGTTATGTATAATAACCAGGCCTTTTAAGCCGACAACGTGAGTAAAATGGTTCTTAGTTCCATAATTAACTTAGTGCCGAACGTGGTTTTTTTCTATGGGCAATTAAATATTTATATTTGGAAAACATTTCAACTTTTATATAATTATATAATGATTATGTTTTTATTTTTTTGCTGATTAAATATTGGAAAATGTTTCACTTTCACGTGTTTTTTTATGCTTCGAGAAAAGCATTATTGGTATATTTTATGATCAACCTACTAGTAGTTCGAAGCATGATGCTTGCTTCGCAATCTCGAATAGCCATTGTAGTCAAACACTAGCTCATTTGCAAATGGGAGAGGTATTTACAACAAAATAAGTCTATAATGATAGTATTATTCGTTGTAGAATTATTTTTATATTTGAAATTAGCAGCGGATGTTAAAATCGTTATTATATCATTATCAGTGGTGCATACACCACTTGATTTTATTTTCAAAATTTTAGCTAATCGTCATTATTTTCTAACTTCAAATTTTAACGATTCTTAGCGTAAATTTGAAAATCAACAAATAAGCGATTTTATACGGAACATCGCTCATAATATAGGAATGAATATAACATTCGTTGGTAGTTTCAAGTATAAAAATTGCAACGGACAATATCGTCGTTAAATATTTAACAAGCAAATTCAAAGAAGAAAGTTATTATGTTGATCCCTAGTTATTCTATCGATGGCCACCAACTCTGATCTACTTAAACCATGAGCAATACCACACTTTGGCTCCAAATCACTGAACCAAATGTAACCATATCTTGAAAACCTAACCCTAAAGTCTACTATTTTAACTTGAAAGACAAAAGCCACAACAATGAACTTGACCAAGTTTTCACTAAGGTTAACCAACCTTAATACTAAACCAACATTAAAATTCTACTTAAACACATCCACAAAATATCCAAAAATCCTTATAAATAACTAAATACTAATTAATCTAAAGCCATGATTAAATCCAAACCACGATTCTACACCTATTGAATCGAGTTTAGGTTTACCCCTGAACAAAAAAAAATGGAACTCCATTCAGTCCAGGAAATTTGGAACACGATCAATGTGGATCGTTCGACAACAATCTAGTCCAGCTGGTCTGCTAAATTGTTTGGATATAGATCCAATGGTCATAGTGCACTCCTTAAGGGATGCTTGGTCCCATTGGACCCAGTAGCTCGACACAACTCAATCAAGTGAACCCCCCAATTAGATTGACCACAGTTTAACTACACACAAACAAGAATCCAACCACCAACATAGTAAACCATTATTATGCTTTCGGGATCTAATCTAATCTTTGCTCCGCTACCAATTTAATTCTTTCTTACATTTAGCCATTAAAAAAATCCCTTTGTTACACATAACCTACTCTATTTTCGTAACGAATTTTATGGGAAAGAAATAGAGTCCATCCTTTTTAGTTGGAAAAAAAAATAAAACGGGAACATTGAGAAGAGGTGAAGCCAAATGGGGTCCCCAAGGATTTGTTGGTCCCTTCATGTTCGAGCCATCCCAATAATACTGAGCATCAAATGACGTCATGGCTTACATTACAAAACAGTTGTCTTCAAAAGGACCCCAAAACAGTGGATTGATTGATGGATATCCTAATGCTCTACCTTATCCTCACTTCGATGTGCAAATCATGGAGTTATTTTATTTTAGGGATTTTATCACTTGTGCCCCTCTGAGATATTGCAATATCAGTAATGCCCCTATCTTTTTGGTAATATCAGTTGTGCCCCTGACTTCTTGCAAATCTATCACTTGTGCCCCTCGGGTTAGTGACCGTCCATTCCCAACACAAACGGCCGTTAACTTTGAGGGTATAAGCGGAATTAAATTAAAAAAAAAGATTGAATAGTCCTCCTTCCCAGTCTTCTTCCTCCCTTCTCTTCCTCATCTCCCATCTTCTTCCTCTTCCTCTTCCTCTTCCACTTCCTCCCTTCCTGGAGAGCCCCCGCCCCGTACGCCACCTCCTCCTCCTCACCTCCACCCTCCTCCGTCCTTCCCCTCTCCTCCCCATCTCCTCCGCGCGTACCTTCACCTTCTCCTCCGCCGAAGAAGCTGCCATTGAGCGCCGCCGCCACAAACAGTGCCTCCGCATAGAGCCTCTGCTCCACGCCCTCCGTCGCGACCCCTCCGCCCCCGCCCTCCTCGCGATCCCAACGCCCCCTCCTACAAGCTAATTCGACCGGAAACAAACTCGAACAAAATCCACGTTACATGGAGATGCTGACGTACTGCAACGTGCACCTTTTTTCTTGACTTTTCTCTATCCTTCTGAAACGTCAATCCAGTTTCCTCCAGAATAATCCAAACCCCCTGACGATCACCACCAATCTATAAATTTCCCATGGGATCCGTTCTTTCTTTCATCACAAGCTTCGCAAAGCAAACCACATCAGAAATCGTGATCGATTGTTCTCCAACGATGGACGACTACGTGATTCGATGATACTGGAGCCCCCAACCTCCAGCCGACCGTCGCCCCCGGACAGTCGTCTCCATCCCGGTCCTCGACGGTACCCGGATGACCAAAGCTCCTTCCGACGCAACGAGGCTCGCCGCGGCCGTCAGGATCCAGAAGTTCTTCCGAGGCTTCCTGGTGAGGAAGTGCATGAAGATGGTGCGGAACGTGGAGCGTCAGGTGGAGGAGATCGCAGCCAGGATTGAGGGGTCGCTGGATCAGATCGCCAACGACGAGACGGAGAGGCTGAAGCTGAACGAGATGGTGAAGGCGCTACTCTTCAAGTTGGATTCTGTCCGCGGGGTCAGGGATTACCGGAAACGCGTCACCCGCAGAGCGATCGCATCCACGAGACGTCGGGCTCCTCTGCAATGGAAGCAGGAGCAAGAGCAGAGCCACCATTACCACCCATCTGCGACCCATTGCTCCTGAACCCAAAAGATGCGGATTTTCTAAGATTGCTGAGCTCGTCGCCTCTAATGGTCCAGCATCCCGTCCGGCGAGCAAGCTCTCTTCCTGGGGAATTGAGCACAGGAATGTAGCCCCTCGGTTTATGAAGCTATGGTTGCACTTGGCGAATGCCGAAGCACGGGAATTAAGCAGAGCAGAGGTCAGCAACTGTTGCTGTTGCTGCGGGTGCTGGTGCTTCGGCGGCTTCCGAGGAGAAAGCGGAGCGGAGTAATCATCGGAGAGAAGCTCCAATTCGATGTCGGACTTCAGGCGGGAGTTCTAGTTGAGCCAAACCATCGCTGCGAGAGTGGACGGAGTAAAAGACGGAGACATCGGCCGTTGCATCTACTGCGGAGGCGAGGCGAGGTTAGGGCGGAGGGAGGCTGAGGTGGAGCTCGGGGCGGGGGGAGGTCGGGGCGGAGGGAGGCTGGGGCAGAGCTCGGGGCAGGGGGTTGGGGGAGGAGTTTCGGGCGGAGAGGGAGGAGGAGGAGGTTGTAGGAGGAAGAAGAGGATTGGGGAAGAGGAGGAAGAAGAGGAGTATGGACAATAATACCCCTCTTAATTGCACCAAGGTTTGAAAAAATCATGGTTAAGTCAACTCATTGACGGTCAATCTGATGGAAGGGCACAAGTGATGGCGGAGCAAGAAGTGAGGGGCACAACTGATATTACCAAAAAGATAGGGGCATAACTGATATTGCGATATCTCAGAGGGGCACAAGTGATAAAATCCCTTTATTTTATTTATCTCCGCCTTCTCTTTTGTTTTATTACTACTACTAGTAGTAGTGCTTATCCATTTTGAATCTCACAGAAAAAACAACACGTTGGTTAAAATATACACATCAACATGTCTATTGGAAACCAAAGACGCACTTCCATTTTTTTTCACTCAACAGTGGGCGGGGAAAGAGTCGTAATTTGTGTGATAATCTGTCTCCGAACTAAAAAGGTGCTCATAAATATCCGATATTACATTATAAATACACCATTTACAAGTAAGGCTGGCTATCGAGCCCAACGAGCCGAGCCAGTCCTGGCACGAGCTCGAGCTTGGGCTCGTTCGAGCTCAGCCGAGCTGGCTCGAGCTCGATGAGCTCGAGCCCCTTATCGAGCATGAGCTCCTTATCGAGCCTGGTCTGGGCTCAAGCTCAAGTCGAGCTCATTAAGGAAAATGTGTACTTTTTCGTGAAAAAAATGTTTTGTGAGTGTTCAAACTCGAGACTTGCTCTATCTAAGACTGTGTTCTTTACCAGTACGCCACTATCCAAGTTGTATATAAAATCTTAATTATAATATATTGTAACACTATATTTGCTTATAAAGAAGAAGAAAAAAAGCTAATTTTCTAATGAATGGGCAGGGGAAAGTGTGGACGAGAATAAGATTTGAGAATTACGTCATGACTCTCATGGGAGGGTCAAAGTTAGTGGAGGGAAAATTGCAAAGGGCTACTTTTATTTTGTTTGTATTATATATATAATATATATTCCTTATTGAGCCCCTTATTAAATTATCAAGCTGAACGAGGCTCTACTCGGGCTCGACTCGTTAAGCTATCGAGCCCAAAATTCTGGCTCGAGCTCGGCTCAATAGCCTAATGAGCCGGGCTCACAAACCCTTATCGAGCCGAGCCCGAGCCTGATTCATCAAGCCGTGAATCAATAGCCAGGCCTATTTACAAGTCTATCCATGTCCTTTTGGATTGATTACCTGTTTGCCTTGTGAAGATGAGTTAAAACCATATGCCTCGAGTTCCTAAGCAATCCGATCAGGACATAAATCACGCGAAAAATTTTGCTACACGACCTTTAGGGCATGTTTGGTTGCTGGGTTGGACTGGGTTGGGTTGGGCTGGGTTGGGGTGGGTGAATAGTAATCTGTGAGGAGGAAGTACCCTTGTGAATAGTAACTAGGGTTGGGCCAACCCTGCCCAACCCTGCAACCAAACAGGCCCTTAGAGGTTACAGAGGCTCGAGCCCTCGTTTAGATATTTGACCACTGTAAAACATGACCTAAGTACCGAAACGACATTAAAAAGGATATGTTGTTACAAGATTTACGATTATCAAACGTTTTTTTCCAATCTAATGCTAAAACAAGTAGAGCTTCGCATAAATAGTTCAAGATAGAACCTCCTAGAGAGAGAGAGAGAGAGAGTACTTGTTCTCACAATTGGCACTTTAGGTAGGGGGTGTTTGGATAGTGGGTTTAGGTGGGTTAAACTGGTTGCAGGTAACCCATTTTTGGGTTTTGGTGTTTGGATAGAGGGTTAAACTGGGGGTGGGTTAAAAGTGGGTTTGGGGTGATGTAATTGTATTAGAGTTTGAAAAAGTGAGAAGTTATTGTGATGTGATTGTATTGGAGTTTGAAAAAGTGAGTAGAAGTGGAGTAGTTTATATTTTTTATATGATATGATGGTATAATATATTATTTTTTGATAGGATTGATGATGTAAAATTTATTTATTTAATTTTTTAAAAAAGGGAAAATGTGGGGCCCATGTAGAGGGAGAAAATTTAGGGTAGGGAAGTTAAACCACCCTTGGGGTGGTTTAACCCGATACAAGAACACACCCTTAGGGCGCGTTTGGTTGGGGGTGTGCCCCGGGTCGATGGGGGTCACCCCCTCCCAACCCCGTGCGCGATACCGGTTATTGGCGTGTTTTGGAGGGTTGCATCATGTGAGTTCTGACCCGAATTAATGCTTGGCAGTCTCCATCACATCCATTTCAGACAGAGGGCTTCATCTCGAAGCCAACGCCATCACGCCTTCTCCCCCAAATACGCCGATGGGCCTCTCCCTTTCCTCCATCGACGCCCATCTCGCAGCAGCTTTTTCAGCCCTTTTTTCGCCTTGGAGAAGACAACTCGAGGTCCTCAGAAGAGAAATCCGTGATGCATCCATCTACTATTGCATCCTCCATTGACGCTTCCATCCCATCGGCACTCAATGGAGGAAGGCCCGTCCTCATGTGAGTCAACCGCGCCCTCGGTATCCCCTCTACCGTTGAGGGGCGGGAGGAGAAGACCACTGCAACTCGTCGACGATCTGTGGCCCTATAAATTGGGGGCAATCCTGATTTCGGCCTTGGCAGCGGCTGGAGTGTCACCGGCGGTGGAGCTTGTGGAACCAGTGGTTCGAGTGATTACGAGAATACTAGGCAGGTCAGTCGACCAAACTCTTCTTTGTTTCCATGTTCTTGTTTTGGAAGGGTCTCTCCAGTTCGAGCTTTAGCCCTTGTGTCTAAACTGCATTGTATTATATGTTGAAAGGACCTGCAACCACGCTTCGTATATAATCTCGGGTTCGAGCTTTAGCCCTTGTGTTTTGGAAGGGTCTCTCCAGTTCGAGCATTAGCCCTTGGTTCGAGTGATTTTGTTTCTGTGTATAATCTATGTTTTCGACTACGGTGTGTTAGCTTGGGTACTGTTACACAAGGGAAAACGTGGCATCTTGTTCGTAAAAATGGCGTGAGAATTTGATTGCAATCCAGTATCATTTTCTTCGGATCTTGTTTCTAAACAAAGCATGTATATATTACAGCATAGAGAGTTAAATACACATATTAAGCTCTTCTCCCAGATTAAATACCCATATTAAGTTCTTCTCCCAGATTAAATACAGCATAGAGAGAAAACAAAGCATGTCATTTTCTTCGATATCTGTATATTCGAATATTAAGCTCTTCTCTTGTGATTATCTCTTCACATGTTTAATTAAATGTTGCCTGCGGCCATTAAATTCCTTAACTCATATTAGGATTGACGAAGGGAAACTACAGAGCATTCCTATTCTCCCAGATTGAATACATTTGTTCTTAATAATATCTTCGACCTGTACTCCCTAATCCTCATGATATAGTTGTCTTATTTTGGACTCACTTCCTTCACAGCAAGTGAATGGTTGAACATATTCTTTCTTATGATATATTCTTCCTGCTATATTCTTCATGATATATAACTCCTATTTTGGATTTACATTCTTCACAGAGAGTGAATGATATATTAGTTACAGCGAGTGAATGACACATGCTTCACAGCGACTGAAAGATATATTATTCACAGCGAGTGAAAGATATACTGTTCATGATATCTAACTCCTATTTTGGATTGACATTCTTCACAGCGAGTGTATGATATATTATTCACAGCGAGTGAAAGATAAATGCTTCACAGCGAGTGACTGTTATATTCTCCATGATAAATTCTTCACAGCGACTGAATAAAATACTGTACATGATATATTTCGCCTATACTTGTCTTATTTTGGATTGAGTGAAGAACCGTCTTGTTTTTCGCTTGAACGCAAGTTATTTATATCGTAATATAGAATATGACTCAACTGGTTGCGTATAAAATTAAGCGCGATGGCTGGGAGATTCCCACAAGGGGAAAGGCTTGCTTCGGAAGGAACACAATGCCCGGGGAACGTCAGTAGTGAAAATGCCCACTGGAACCCAGGTTTAGATCGGATTTTCATTGATGCTATGCTTGAACATGAAACCTCTTGGGCGGGAAGCACATTCACAGTGCCTGGATGGCAGATGATCATGACAAGATTCAATCATGTGGCCTGTCTCCACTATACGAAGGCTCAATTGTTGTATAGGTGGAAAAATCTAAAGAAAGACTACGCAGCGTACATATATCTGCGCAACAAGTCCGGATGGGGCTAGGATGGGATTTACAACAGACCGATTCCTCCGTCTGAATCGGCTTGGTTTGAGGTATCCTACAAGTCCATTTTCCCGTAGTTTGCTTCTTGTTTTTTTAGTGGCGAGCAATCTAATTTGTATATTTCGCAGCTGCCTGATAGGTATCGCAAGTACCGCAACAAGCCGTTCCTTTACTTTGGAGACATTCAACGCTTCTTAAGTAAAGACATTGCAACTGGGGTGCACGCAATCTCGTCTAGATCGCCGAGGGATACTTCTGGGTTCGGCGCATCGACCTCATTTTCCCCTCCAAGCCAGAGAGAGTTAAACTTCGACGAGAACCTCGACGAATGTATGCAAGAACCGGGGATGAGTTCGAACCTAGCGAGGATGTGACACCAACTCCGTCCCGTAAGAGGAGCACGACAGGTGGACGCGCCATGAGCAAGAAAACGAAGAGCGGACCGTCACGGACTGTAGCTGGCCAGGAGGTGCTTAACGACTTCCTTTCTTCTTTATCTGAGAAGTTGAATGCGAGCAAGAACGGGCCAGAGGATGTAGCTCTTGCCGCATGCACGGAAATAGGTCTCATGCGACAAGATCTTGCTGCCGATGAAATAGATAAAATTGCTGAGAGGTTGGCAACAACTGTTGGAAGAAATGCGTTCATGATCGCCCGCTCTGATCCGGAAAAGCTGAAGTCGTGGATCGACATGATTCTCTCCCGTTGAAGACCGAAAAAAACTGCATTTCCATTTAACTTGTGTTAGAACTCTCATACTATTTAGCAGTACTCGTAGAACTCCTAAAACATTATCGTATTGTCAGTACTACTTTACAACTTTGACTCTTTAACTTTCTATTGCAAGTGGTCAGTTGAACTAACCATCTCTGCTGCAGGGCATACAGAATTTTATTCACATAACAGGGTTGCAAACAACTACCTACTTCTTTAGCTGATTTTCAATATATAATTGCCAATATATAACTTGACATTGCAGGAGAATGTTTTTAAACAGGGGCGGCTCTGAACAGGGCATTATATAGGATGTAAATTGGCAATATATAACTTGACATTGCAGGAGAATGTTTTTAAACAGGGGCGGCTCTGAACAGGGCATTATATAGGATGTAAATTGGCAATATATAACTTGACATTGCAGGAGAATGTTTTTAAACAGGGGCGGCTCTGAACAGGGCTTTATATAGGATGTAAATTGCCAATATATAAGTTGACATTGCAGGAGAATGTTTTTAAACAGGGGCGGCTCTGAACAGGGCTTTATATAGGATGTAAATTGCCAATATATAAGTTGACATTGCAGGAGAATGTTTTTAAAGAGGGCTGCCACTTAAACAGTGCATTATACAGGGCATTAGCTACATTGCAGGAGAATATTTTTTAACATGGCTGCCTTTATACGTTGACAGAGTATGATATGAGGTGAATTGCCAATAATGATAAATGGTATATACAGAGATTATTATAGAGGCTTGACAATTAAGCCATCGTAAATTACAGGTGCTATGAAATATATATTGGACTCCATTGGCTTATTACTTTGTTTGCAGGGTTAATGTAAGAATGGAGTCCTTACGTACTTCTTTTTCGACATCTGATACCCTCCTTTTATTGCCTATGCTTGGCCATTGATTCGTATTAGTACTTCCGTAGGCATGTCAACTCGGTCGTACAATCCCTTTGCGGATGTTGGCGACACAATTCTTGTTGCGTGCGTGGGGATAGTTGGAGCTATCGCCATAGAGGAGTGGGAAGCAACCAGAAGACAAATCCCCCGGCCTCTACATACGAGGCCGCTCACCGGGGGACAGTGGATAAGGGAGATGCTAGATGGTCATGACGACCGTGCGTATCAAAACTTCCGCATGAAGCCCAGTATGCTCAGAAGATTTGCTCGTGTCCTTACGGAGCATGGATTGGCACCGACTAGACACATGAATGTCGAGGAGCAGGTCTGCATCTTCTTGTATGCGTTCGCTAACGCGCACTCGAACAGAGTAATTCAAGAGGCCTTCCAACATAGCGCTGAGACGATATCGCGACATATAAGGAATGTTCTGTCCAAGGTACTAACCTTGGAAGGAGAATATATCAGACTTGCACCCCCTGTGACGCCTGATATAATCACATCGAACCTACGATACTTCCCGTACTTTAAAGTAACTACCTACATCATTTGCTTCTATATTCGCGCTCGATGGAGGTAACTTATGTGAGCGTTTTCCAACAGGGCGTTATAGGTGCCATTGATGGGACGTACATTCCGGCTCAGGTCGCTCCCCAGGAACAAGGAGCTTATCGATGCAGGAAGTTATTCACGGCGCAGAACGTTATGGCCGCTGTTGACTTCAAACTTTGTTTCACTTATGTCGTCACGGGTTGGGAGGGCTCTTGTGCAGATATGACGGTGCTGCGAGATGCTGTGGAGACGGGTTCCTTTGTCGTCCCAGAAGGATGCAAGTATTTGGTTGATTGTGGTTACGCAAACACTGACACATTCCTAGCTCCTTACAGAGGATCCCTTTATCACCTTCCTGCATGGAGGGCTCGGGGATGTTTGTACGAAAACCACAAAGACCTCTACAACCATCGCCATGCGTGTCTCCGTAATGTTGTGGAGCGAACGTTTGGTGTTTGGAAGAAAAGATTCCGTTGCCTTCGTGATATGCCTGCATATCCTTTCAACATACAAAGAGATGTCGTTAGAGCTACATGCATTATACATAACTTCATACAACTCAACGGGGGAGATTCGACATCCGATGATGACGAGGAGGAGGTATTGCCTCAGGAGCCCATTGAGGAGCATCATCGTGTTGTGGGCATACTGTGTGACGACATTAGGCGAGGACAGCTGTTGCGCGATAGAATTGCTATCGCAATGTGGAACAATAGAAGAGCGACGCAATCATAGTGCACTTGGTCTTGTATTTGTTTGTACTGACGATGTGTACTACGTAACCGTTGTCTACTTGATATTCCTCGATAACTATCTTCACATTCCAAACATGATATGTGTTCAATATTTCCTTAATTTAATATATGCCTCTTACTTACATGTTCGTCTCCATTTATAGGTGCAAACATATGGATCCGGCAGCGGATAAATGCAGATGTGGCTATCCGATGATTCTCACTTACGAGGAGGGCCCGCACCATCCATGCCGCCGCCTATTTTATATTTGTTCCACCGGTCGATGTGAGACAAGGATTAAGTACACTCATACTAATCGTAGTTTGCAGAAAGTAGCGGATGAATTCTTCTACATGGCAGACCGTCTTTGGGAACAAGAAAAATTAAACAGGGAGCTTTCTTTGACAGTGGACGCTTGCAGGAAGGAACTGGAGGATAAAGAGCTAGAGCTGAGTTTCATGTACTCGGAGTTGGATGAGGAAAGTGAACGCACATCGACGATGAAGGAAACGATTGACACTCTTCGACTGCAGTTGCACGACGCAGGAATTTCCACCGTCGACGACGACGTAGTCGACAAACACGTCGTGGAATGATTGAATTTGTAATGCGCGGCAAAGGAGAACTGAGGAAGATAATGTAATCGTATCGTATGCAGGGAAACCCCCTGCTTAATAATTAAGCTCGTCAATTTTAAGCTTATCCCACTTTCGTAATACAAAATTTTCTAGGCTGAATTTTGCAAAAACGCCACTACATGTGAGTAAAATCACACTCCCAAAAAAACTTGAATTCTTTTTTTATTTGCAATCAAATACAATCATAATTCAATCATAAGTCACCCCACTCCAATCCATCAATACATCACATCCTGTCACATCCAACTCTAACCCAACCCTCTTCTTATCCAAACACCTACTATTACAACTGGGCTATCCACCCTACCAACCCACCCTTACAGGGTTGCCCCAACCCAACCCATACCCCCAACCAAACACGCCCTTAGGGTTTAAGCAATCCTCGCCCAACTATGAATGAACCAAATCCACATTCAAGTACTGAAGGAATCCAGGATCTTTAACACGGATTCTCAATCTCATTCCAATCTTATCGATGACAATGATTGTGCATCGTCAATAGATATAGTGACCCGCTCTCAACGTATCTGGAGAAGACGAGGAGCCAACTGACAACCTTGATCGATCACCTCCCCTGCTATATAGAGTTAAATTACCTTAAGGTAACCTT
The DNA here is from genome assembly GCA_037367405.1 of Ottelia alismoides. Taxonomy (NCBI): domain Eukaryota; kingdom Viridiplantae; phylum Streptophyta; class Magnoliopsida; order Alismatales; family Hydrocharitaceae; genus Ottelia; species Ottelia alismoides. The sequence continues at coordinate 484,710 of JAZKJV010000420.1, forward strand.
TGACCCGTGCACCATCTGAACAAAGAATGAGATCGCCACCACCATACCGGTCTATGCATATTCCCTCCTTAGAACAAACCATACACTTCTAGTAGACTACATGATATGCACAATGCTTGAGACTTGATGTACTTTCGCATACAAGGCCTCGAATCTTATTGATGCATGCCTTTCTTCGTACGTTAGAGCAAGTGACAAGGTGCCGTCAATATTTATGGAGAAAGTAGGTGATCATGAGCATCAACTAACTACGAAATGGGGTTGCCATAATTACTTCATGCAGATCATCATTTTATTGTTAATAATTAGCACATACTTGGATTATACGTTAAGTTCAGCTTCTGCGGGTAAAGGATCGAACATCGAGCATACATCGGACATGTCGACATCCTCTAATCGTGGGGGATTCCACTTGGGATTCTGCACATAATAAAAGCAAACAGGGTAAGGAATTCTGCAAAAACATAGAAGCTGTTTGATAGTGTGTGTGTGGGGGGGGGTGCAGTAAAATGTGGAAGGTGGAACCATCAAAAAGAAAGATGAACAGAACTGTCTGTCTGTCGCAAAAACAGGAGGCTGTAAGCCTGTAACCCTATCTTCTTATACATGTATATACTTGGAATTACCCAAGGTATATGTGACCACTGTAACAATCCCGAAAATAGTCCCACCTCTTAAAATTTAAAATGGGAGGATGTGGAATTACTACTTGACAAATTGGGACTCAACAAGTTGGAAGCCAGTTTTCCTCAATAATAGTCCGGGATCTAAGGTCGGGATGTTACAACAACAGCAAAGTTTTAGCTAATTTGGTTGCAATTTGACCTTGCATTAAATAGCTTACTCTAGGAGAATTACTCTCGTACGAAACACTAGGATTTAAAGAACGCTACATGGCCTAATTCTTAACATGACAAAATTCTAACCAAATTCGCAAAACTACAAAGTTAGAGCACTGTGCATGATCTTATGATTGATTCCCAATCTGGCAAGCTTAATATATGGGAAATTGCGAATGCACTTTCGATTGGACACCATTGTGCCCAACATGACACGTTTAGAGAAAATTCAGATTTGAAAAAAAAACCATCGGGATTTTGCCCAGATCGACGTATTGCTGAGGAATGTCACATTAGGGTCGGTATACAAGTTTCTGCCAGTATCTAAATTTCCTCGGAATCTGGACGTAAAAAAAAACGACATCTATGTTCCAAAATCACTGCAGTCTCACCCTTTTGTTCCTCCCCCATTGCTGTAACAGGCCATCGTTTGGTATCGACAACCTCATCTTCCCGATTTACATAAAATCTAACAGAAATCATTTGGCAGAAAAAATGTCATAATCTTGCCTTTCCGTCATTGTTCATCTTTAAGAATCTAAATAAAATGACAAAGCCTTCTTCCACCATGTTGAAAGATTCGACTATTTTTTATGCTGGTTGTTGACTACCTAACGCAACCCACACAATGGTCGGATTTGAACTCTGGTCATTTGGGTGGTAGGCACACTGCACTTCCACCAGATCATCTTTAAAAGTCTAAATAAGTCAATAATTTTGGTTCATAGCACAAACATGATTGAGATGAAGTCTATGTTAAGTGATTTTCTGCCTGAAACTCCATTAAACATTGCTAAATATCACTAGACAGTTTCGTTAGCTATTGAACCAATAATGAACATTAACCGTAATTACAAGTTACTGATACAAAGGCAAAATGAGACCAGTAACCATCTACTGTGTATGATATGAAGTGAGCCTAAAAAAATGACCCATTTAACAGCTTTAAATAAAGTCCGACGATAAATTTACTAATCAGAGGCAGAAGAAAAATATTTATTGAAATATAGAGGTAAACATAAACAGAAAAGATATATGATCTGTTGTTTCTATCGGAAAGAGAAAATTGATATAATGGTTTAAAATACAAACCTGGTCTTTGTCTACCAAGACTGCTCGAACACCTTCGGCAAAATCAGGTCTTATCGAGGATCGTATTGCAATGCGATTTTCAACCTTCATTACACCATTTAACTACAAGAATACAACAAGTCACTAATCCAAACAAACTATGGCAATTACAATAGTGAAAAAAGACGAAAAACTAAACGACAATTAAATATAATAATCACATACTGTAGACATCTCATTTTTGTCATCTCCATGTGCAGCTGCAGCTTGGGAAAAATGTTTTGCAGTTAAGCAAAGTGAGAAAGGAGCACCTTTTCCAATCCCTAGAAGAGCATCCTTAGCCCATTCAGCCACTGCATCAAATAGAAAAGCCGTGTGTATAGATGGTGAAATTGCAAAGAAAATGGATGGTTTCAGAGGCGTAGAACCTTGAATACAAACTCTACGGATTATGTTTATATGCCTAGAATTAGGAAGCATGCAGCTAATTTCAAGAATATTAAAATGATTAATAATATCTAACCGCCATCCCTTCATATACAAAATCAATTTTATGATAGACAAACTAGAATTGTGGCATTCATCATTATTTCACTGCATCTATGCTCGGGGTTTGCTTCCTGCAGAAGATTTTCAGTTGACATCCAGCATCATGCAACATCGTGTATATTCGAACATACTTTACAAAGTATCCGCAATCAGAATATGTCATTTACTTATGGTAACGTAAAAGGAAATGGATTATGCTAGTCTATTATATAAGCAAGCAATTAAAGCTAGAACTGCAGGCATGTCTCTACCAACTATAAGTTAAAGCATCTAGTATTCTTATTAAACCCCATGAACTTCATAAATGAAAATATGCCAAATATTATCAAAGAATTGAGAATATAGTAATACAAGATGTAAGCATGTAAAACAAGTTCACACATACATGTGACTTTTCAAAAACCAATTGAAAAGATGACGATTACAGACTTGACAACTCTCTCAACTTTAGTAGATCTGCATGGGAATTTGACCAGAGCTCGAATGCAGCAGATTTATCAATGATAATTGAACACCGGGACTCATAAATAACATTTTTTATAACATCTAAGATATTGTATATGCTAATTTCTGGACTATCACGACTCACAAGGAAACTTGACCGAATTATATTTACAGACTACACTGTTGCAATGGCAGCTACATTTGGCATTCATTGGAGGCAACTTGCAGAATGGTAGTTATAGCTTGCATGTTTATTACTACTGTACCTGCAGAATTAGAACTGTTTTGATGTCGCTTGAGTTCATCTATTATTTCAGAGACTGACTTATTTGCTCCAAATGCAACAACTATTTGGGGTAAAAGCAGTTTCAGATGTGACTGTGCCTCAGGTTCTTTTTTCTGCCCTGCCAATACTTTGCTTACATCCTCATGAGGTTCATCAGAGCTGCATCCAAAAAATGATAGAGTTGTTATCCTTAGACACAATAAGTAATTCTGAAATAATAAACATATTCAAATAAAGACCTAGAGTGATTGTCGTCTAAATGCATATACATAAGAAGCTTGTAATATTCTTTTACCCTCACAAATGCATTTTTGAACAAGGGCATTGGTGTATTATTTCATCTTCACCGCTATATATTTGGTTCAGCGGCATTAATTTTATCATACGGTACCCTCTTTTGCTCCAGAAGTGAATCTAAAGTTCTCCAGCATACATGTAAGTGTACTAATTAAAGTATACCAGTACCTATTGGCAAATGGACCGTATTTTTATCAGAAATCAGTTTTCCTTTTTGGTCTACTAATTTTAATTTTTACATGGACTCAAGCTTCTATCCAAAATGTGATTAGCCCAGAACATATGGCTCGCCCCAAAACATATGGCTCGCACACATGCACACACTCACGAAACGTATTTGGATCTCAATGACAGAACAGACAAACAAAAATCACGTGATTTCTTCAGCTGCTTAGAAAATGTTTTACTGAAAAGAAAGATAAGAAGAGACCACGCATTGAAAAATCAAACGAAGAAAATATTCAAGAACATACAAGCTCAATCCAAGCAGAGTTTCCCTCAGCAAAGTCAATCCTTCAGAAGGAACATAATGAGTTCCCAAACCCATGAATAATGCATCAGATGGGGATGAAATTCTCTTCCCAGTCAAACCAAGATAAGCGCCTGCAACAGAACTTAAACTTAAAACACGAGTTGATGAAGTATTATCGATCTCCTCTTATAAGAGAAGAACGTGTATCTAGAGATAAAGCTAATAATTGGCAAAGCACAACGGATAATGTCCACTTCCATAGAAAATCTAGGAAAGCTAAAAGATTAAACCTGTATCCTCTCAATGACCAGGAAAATTTTCATGAAGAAAGAGCACATATTTTTTTACCCTGAAACAAGGTCAAGGGGGGAGAAAACTGCATCTTGAATAATAAGGATCTCATGTGCTATTAGAAAACGAAGGAAAAGGAAAATTCCTTTCTCCACTAGAAGTTAGGTCACTTCAAGGTCCAAGGTCAGCGCATTTGTTCAAAAAGACATCTTCAGCCAATATGGAAGGGGAAAACATGGTACAGGAAAACAGAATTCGTGTCTCCAAGAGGTCGTCATCACATGGGATTCAGAAAAACAATGCACGTCAGTAAAATGCTAGACGGGAACCCAGATTCTAGGCACCTTTATCCATTAATTTCCAAGGCTATCAGCACTAATCACCTCAGTGAAATATGGCTTGGTTTAGGTTGGATCGGCATCACTCATATCAAGTCCAACAAATATGGAGTGGCAAACACACACATCTATCAAAATGAAAATTATAGTCTGCCAAGTTTGTGGGATGTTTAGCGATTTACGACTAATAGAAATATGAACATCGCTTCTTTAAATGCACAACATATTAGAAATAAAAAAATGCTCGTGGCCTGGGTTGTTTTAATGCACAAAATATTCGAATAGATATTAGGGATATAAAACTTATAATAATCTGCCGCATACCAACTGATCCACCTCCAGGACCTCGTGCAGCAATATAAGCAAAACCTACATCAGGGAATAATCCAATCCCGTTTTCAGGCATAGCAAGAAGGGTTCTCTGTCAACAAAATTTTATATACAAAAAAAATGTAAGTGCAGGTATCACATTCAACATCTTCAGCAAATGCCCAAATTTTAAAGGAGAAGAAGCACCTCAGTGATAACTCGGTATCGAGCATGACCAGACAGTCCGAGTCCGAAGCCCATAGTTACCCCATCCATGAAGCAGATATAAGGTTTTTTAAACTCAAAAATCTTGCATATTAAGGAATATTCTGCCGCAAAAACCTGAAGAAGAGATACATGAATATGGAAGAGAAAGAACTGCCTACAGCTGTAATAGCGGCAACAGAAACATAACTGACTTGATTACGAATGTACATATTTTCTATCATACCTTGACTCTAAGGAGGGCCAGAATGATATATTCAGATTGACCGAAGCAAGAGAAAGAAAAATCAAAGACCTTTCTCAAGTGAGTTGCATTAAGGATGGACACATGCTTGTTACTCAGAAGGATATAGAAACTAGATGGAAGAAGTATTTCCATAAAGTATTCGTTGGGGAAGGAAATAGAAAGATCATCTTGGGAGATTTAGCTAGTTGTGAAAGTTACCTGAATCGTGCAAGCTATAGACGAGTACAAAGGAAGGAAGTAGAGGAGGCTTTGAAGGTTATGAAACCTGGGAAAGGTGCCGTACCTGATGACATTCCTAAAGAAGTATGGAGAATTCTGGGTGAGAGTGGTTTGACTTGGCTTACAAATTTATTCAATGTTATTTAGCGAAGCAAGAAAATACTTGAAGATTGGAGGAGAAGCATCGTGGTTCCTTTTTATAAGAACAAAGGAGACATTCAAAATTGTTTGAATTATAGAGGTATCAAGTTGATGAGTTTGAGAACGTGTGATCGAAAAAAGGTTGAGCCAAGTTTCCAAAGTAAAAGAAAATCGATTCGGATTCATGTCAGATCATTCAACTGTTGAAGCCGTCCACTTGCTGCGGAGAACAATGGAGATCTATAGAGCTAAAAGGAAAAACCTCTATATGATTTTTATTGATTGGGAGAAGTCTTATGATTCTGTCCCACGAGAGATATTGTGAAGTGTTTTGGAGAAGAGATAAGTACCTATCCTATAATTAACCTCAAAAAGGATATATATGATAGGGCTTTATCTTGTGTAAGGATACAGTCTGAGAAGACTGACTATTTTGACATAAGCATTGGTCTGCATCAAGGATCAGCCTTGAGTCCATTCCTCTTTACTTTGATTATGGACGAGTTGACTAATCACATTCAGGATGAGATATCTTGGTGTATGTTATTCGTTGATGATATTGTGTTGATTGATGAGACTAGAGATGAAGTAAATGAGAAGCTTAAGATTTGAACACATGCATTAGAGACTAAAGGATTTCGTATAAGTAGGGCTAAGATTGATGATATAAAGTGCACTTTTGATGGAAGCAATAGTGAAGGAATCGAGGTGCAGATTGGTGACGATAACATTCAGAAGAAAGATTCTTTTAGATATTTGGGATTTATTTTTACAACGTGATGAGGAAATTGATGGAGATGTTACTCATATAATAAATGCAGGTTGGCTCAAGTGGAGAGGAGCCTCTATTGTTATATGTAATAATAAAATCCTTATGAAAATCAAAGGAAAGTTTTACAAAGCAGCCGTAAGACTTACTATGCTCTACGGATTTGAATGTTGGCCTGTGAACTATAGACGTGTGAAGAGATTGTTAGTTGCAGAAATGAAAATGCTAAGGTGGATCTGTGAACAAACATGCAAAGATCGGATTCGGAACGATGCAATCAGAATGAATGTGGGTGTAGCTCTGATCGAGGATAAGATGCGAGAAAATCGCTTAAGGTTGTTTAGCCATTTGTAAAGTAGGTCGAGTAACGCACCAATTAGGAGATGCGAATGTTGGGATATTGAGTTGGCTAAGAGAGGGTGAGGAAAGCTCAACAAGTGTTGGAATGAGACTATCCGAAGGGATCTTAATTTTTTGAATCTAAGCCCGAGAATGACCTAAGAGAGATTTGAATGGAGGCAAAAAATCCATGTAGCCGACCCTACTTAATATGGGAAAAGGCTTTACTGTTGTTTTTGTTATTGAACTTCCAAATTTATGTAAAGGAACTCAAAGCAACAAAATAATTAGTTGACTTGGCAAAAAAAAGCATGATGGATAAGGATGCAATGATTAGTGTATCAAAATTTCGTCTCTTGTGATTTCATAGTAGGACCTTTCTAGTAATTATATTGAAAAATAAATAAACTAATCTTGATTGTTTTATCCTGTGAGCTGATATAACATGGTCCTTGTAATTTTCTACGGACAATAAAATACAAGCAAATTAACATATTGTTGAGATCTAGACTACCCTCCTTGTGTGTGTGCACGTGCACGCATGCACACACACCTTCCATGGGCCTTTTTCTAGCAAAAAGGAAAACATAATAAAAAACAATAAAAGAGCAATCACCACGTTTAACCATCAAATTGATTTGGAATATATAGTAAATAAAAAATTTACGATACTAAGAAATTTCTTGAGCCGAAGCAACACCACTGGCCAACATTTTGGAGGTCTTCTCACTCGTGCAAGCTATGCAGACAAGAATTTCGGTGGTAATATAGCTACATAGATTTGAAATCAATAGGCAAAGTAAAACACTCATTGCTTATCAAATACTGCATTTCAATCACATATAACGAAACAATGGCATAAAAAAACACTGCTAGATACTCTTCAGCAATTGCCATATCATCAAGAAGTGGGCATTTTTATTCTATCATAAAATAAAAACATAAGTAAACCTTATAATATCCAACATTTCACGCTTTCTTATGATCTGCTTCACATCACCACCTGCAGATACACTTATTATATCATTATTTCTTTAACAAGCCAGCATGACAAAAGGAAATTTTAATTGAATTCTAAGTCAAGCAAGCACACATTTTAAACCTGGACTAGAATTAATACCAAATAAATAGTAGCAACAACCAATAACCTAGGCAATTCGCCAACCCACAAATTCCCAAAATTTAATTAAACTCTAAAATTAAACAATCACGCATTCCAAGCCTGAACTAGAAATAATGCCAAATAAATAATAGCAACAACCAATAACCTAGCCAATTTGTCATATCACAAATGTCAAAAACCTAATTGTCCAACACAATATAACCTTTTGCACAAGAGGGGTAGTTTTATCCTTCTGAATTTCAGCAGCAACACCCTTAATATCCATTCCTGCATAATGCAAGAAATTTGCCTTAATCCAAACCCTTACCCCACAAAAAGAAGAAAAGTATAGTTGAAACAAATTATATAAATCAATCTCTCTTCACTAACCAACAGCTATATATCTTTTAAAACCTTAAATATAAAAGAAACCGATTCATATAACTGGCATATATACTTTTGATGCCCTTCCTCTTTGCTCGTATTGACTTTATGAGCAGAATCAAGACAAGGAATTGATGGCTTATATATCAATAAAGGAGAACCATTACATCGGAAAATCAGACCAGAATGAAACTATTATTGCAATTGCAAACCTTCCAGGTATCCAATTTTTACAGCAAAAAAACACTTCAATCAAATAGAGAACATCGTAAAGATGGAAAACAAAAAGAGATGAAATGCCACATAAATAAATTAACAGGAACATCAGAATTACCAGCACAGAAAGCACGTGTAGAGCTGCTTTCCACCAAAACACATTTAACTTTAGGATCACATTCCCATTCATCTAGAAAACACTTGAATCTTAAATCCATATCTGCAACACTTTTGCAATTTCAGTTAGCAATTGCGTCATCGATGTATAGGAAACAGATTACACAACAAAACAAGTGAACAAATGCCAAGCAACGATGACAAATTTTTTTAAAAATCTAGCGAAGTTCATTATCATGAAACATTATAGGGGGAAATCCATCATATGTAGAATTGGAGGTCTATTGTAAAGGCATTCTGATAGCCATCTTTTTTTCAAGGGATCACCATCTTAAAAATCTTGTTCCAAAGGAAGCATCATCCATCTCAATCAAGTTTGGTCTCACGAAATTCTCATTAGCCCATCTGCCCATGAGTATCAATGATTCTATACAGCAAACATTTTTTTCTGAAAAAGTGAAAAGACATCACCCAACACGGGATTTCATCCAAAGTTTGTTGCAACAATAACTCTCAAAAATGTAATGACACCCATGATGCATATAGCACTTTCATGCTATGCACCGCATTTTCTACATAATACCTCCCCCTCCTAAAAATCACATCACTCCTCCCGACCCATAAAGCCCAAAGGACTGCCACCAGCCAGCTCCTATTCCGACGTCTCCTAAAATAAGCCCGATCTCCATCCCAAAATAACTCCGGATCTGAAGTTTGACCAAAATGTATACACATCCCTTGCATCAATCCATGGCAATGCCAGCGCTTCTCACACCATGACTGCATTTTGACCTATAAAGAACAACTGCTCACTATCCTCCCCCCCCCTGCACTAACATGGCGAGTACCATCCAGGCCACACCTCTACTTACTCCCAAAAACCACCGCAACTAACCTCCTCAACCTAATCAAGCAAGCATACAACTTCACTTCTAACAATAAATAAGCATGCAGTCGAATGTCAAACCAGGTCTGGGGTTGACGATCGTGCCCTCAGTCCGATGTAAGCCTGGAATATTGTAAAGTCCTCTCCTGACCACTCCCATACATCTCGCCCACAATCTATAAATGCCAATCTTTCCAGCAGCAGGGCCATTGATGCAGAGTCCTTGATCCTCTAATAGTGGCACAACAAATCCAAACAGCCAAATTTCATCCCAGCATTGAGGCATCATCATCCATTTGTCCTTTCATATTGACAGCTAACATGGGAAAAGTTCTACCATAACCCCTTTTCTATGACCAGTCATTAAACCCCAATATGAAGTGCCTCCCGTCCTGTAGCCTCCTTTCCAAGGGACCTACAGTGGATAGTAAGTGCATCAAAACTTAGGGTCAGCAAGGTAGTCTTCCTCTCTCCTACAGGTCGTGGGCCCTGTCATAGAAAGTCTCCTAAATCATACTACATAGCCCATCCCCTCCTAGAAACTTCAGATCCAACTTGTTCATCAGCAACTCATAGAATCGTCTCAGGCTCCTAAGCCCAATTCACCTTCCGTCTTGGAGATGTATACCTCCTTCACTTTACAAGACGAGTACCCCCTTCCTCAACTCTTAGACAAAAACCTCCTATGGATCTCGTCTCTCTACTTATCCACCTTTGTCAATAGTCAGAATATTAACATGTAGGACATAAGTATAGCTGACAACACTGACCTTACAGAACAAGGTGACCCCCCTTGGACAAAAGCTTCAACCTCCACTGCCTAAGCATTCACTCCAATCATTCCACTACAAACCTCGTTTCCACCAATCTACTTGACAGACTCACAAAGGACAGACCTAACTATGGCTACGATAATTGTCGGTCAGTAGCCAAAGCCTTGCCACAAGTCGATATTGCAGAGTCATCCGTGCCAAAAACCACAAAAGTGAACTTCCGATTATCTATCCCCATGCCTAGAGGCTCACCAATGATCTCTAGAGATTTCATTCTCAATTTATGTGTTCTAAACCCGGCAAGAAGCAAATTTGATCACATGTGTCATGAATCACGGGAATCTATACCTCTCATATTGATCCCCCCAAAAAAATTGAAGAATAAACCCCATTGCATGCTTTCGACATGTTGAAGACAAATTATCTACTGATAAAACAAACAACTTGAGTGATAATGTGCATCCATGCATGATCCCTCGCCGAGGTGCCAATATAAGACCTTTCGAACCTTCCTTGTCCCAGCATGAAACAATCTTAGATGCTGCCATAAAGTTATATGATAATCACTTTCTAATGATGATAGTGGACTAAATCGAACTTAAAAGGTTAATTGAAACTTGTCGAAGCCTAAGAGGCATAGTCTTTTCAATGATTACAGACAATAATGGATAGAGAAATTGGGCAGTAATCTTCCACCTTCTCAAGTGAATCTCTCGGGCAGTAAAAATAGGAAGAGTCCATAGAGCATCTTGAACATGAAATTCCCTACCTGGGACTCTACCATCTTCCATATTATGTATGGAATAACAATACCTCAGAATTGCTTTAAGAAGAAAATAGAGAAACCATCCGATCCGGTGAACCCTCTTGTTTCAAGGTCGCTAACGCATCCTTGGCATTATCTTAGTAATCAATCTCACCAACCCTTGTCGATGTACTTCTACCACCATTCGACTCCGCTCAAATGACAAGCACATGTTGATCATCTAATTGTGAATTCTAGGAAGTGTACTTCCATTACCAGCCTCTCCTTTCCCTACCACATCCTTTCCGACCCTCAACCTCGTAATTTTGTTCCTTCTCCTATCTAAAGCTGTCATGTGGAAGAATTGTGTGTTGGCATCTCATTCTGCAAGTGAGAGTTGTGAGACTTTTTCCTCCATTGAACTTCCCTCTCTGCATCCACCGTCGAGACCACATCAAGGTGGCTCCTCCTTAGCTACACCTCAAGGACTAACAAAGACTACCTATCGTCCACTTAGTCAAAGCGACCCACCACCTGCAGCACCTCTAATCTCCTACCTCTTCTTTTTCCTAAACTCCGTTAGGTTTTTCAAAAAATTGATCCAGAATAGAAAAATTGCCGTGATACTCACGAGTATATGCCACCACAATTCAAGTTGATGAACTCTCAACAAGTACCTCTTATCACTGCACCGCCACCATCAGAAACCTAACTCCAGCAGCCGAGCCTACTCAAACTTAAAATAGGAGTTGTATCTCACATTTTTATTAGAGGTCCATACCAATGATGCATGGTATGAAAAAGAACTCAACCTAGATGTGGCCACTAACAATGGGAAAGCTTCGGTGAACTCCATTGAGGCCAGAAACCTCTCGATCTTCGAACTCATGGTCTTGCTTTGTCACGTGAACATGCATCCATGGAACATGTAACCACTTAATTTAGTTCATCCACAACCTCCTCAAAGCTAATCGTTGTCGCAACACTACGAGCTAGTCCTTCTGACATCTCCTCTTAAAAAAGTGACATTGAAATCACCCCATAATAAAAAGGGGTACCTCTGACCTCATCCACTACCCTCTTTAGCCCTTCTCTACCACCATATGTCTGGCCATACTAGGGATGACAGTAATTAGGTTTGAAATCTTGAGGGGGTATCAATATTCCCCAAATACATATGCATTTATGAAACAATTACCCAAACCCACTCATTTATTAGATGGGTTGTTCCTAGCATTTACCTATATACCAAGCAAATGCCATGCATGCAATGGGTACCCATATATCTATAACATAGAATCAAATCTTAAACTAATCAAATGCACATTCCATAATGACAAACAGATAATTACATCAAAATATATAGGACCGCCACATGCGTATCAAACATAGAGTCAATTGTAACCGATTACCAACACCAGTGATGCACAATACATCGGATATATAAGATGCACGATACATGGATATATAGTTTAGATATCTATAATTGAGTCGATGAACCTATATAAGCAGAAGTAGCAAGTATTTACATTGATCATGTTCAGGTTGGGTACCCAACAAATAAACCTAGATTGATATCCCAAGGTCATACTGCTTAATATTATTTATAATAGATATACTTATCATAAGACATCTTTCCTTATAAGAGCTACATATTTGTGCCTTTAGTATGTCTAGTATTTCCAGCAATTGCAATGGCTTTTTTATTTCTTCATTCTCAAGAAAATAAGATTTTCTAATCATAATGGGCGACCAAATCTCATCAAGTCATTTCAACAGCAGATCTCCAAAAAATTAAAAATAATTATTATATATAAGATTAGATCCATATTTTATATATTTTATTTATATTTAATTTAATTGATATAATATAATCATTATATAGAAAATACCTTATAAAAATATATATTATTACACAATATAGTAATAATCATAGATAAATATAAAAGAAATATGGTGTAAATAGTTTCTATAATCCACTTTTCCCATGTTTTATAAATAGCCCATTAACCCTCTATAATTGAGTCGACGAACCGATCGCTTCTCCCATAGGCTGAGCAAGTATCTGAGGTTAATTTCCACCTAAGTAGTTGATCACCCCCATTGTCCAACTGTCCCTTTCCCACGAATCAGTCCATGTTAGTCTTGCTAACCAGCGTCTACATGCCCTTATTACAGAATCACAGACCACGTCAGTTGCCCACTCTATAGTGTACCTCCTTACATACCTCATCTCTTCCTTGGTCCCCTAACATTCCATAAGAGGATCTTTAGTGACATCTCATAGGACCCCCACCATTTACCACATCAACCATGATGGTTCTTTCCATACTCCCACACTCCATCTCTGAAAACTCACCACCTTCCCTATCTCAAAAACCGATGTACTTTCCACCTCCCCTCCCCTACACACTGAGTTGTGGACCATGTCCATCCTCCTCCACTCCAAAACCTCAACCCTCGCCAACCTCCCATCTACAACCCACCATTCACATCTCGTCTCGCATGGCCTATAGCTCCCCATTTCCCCAACCAACCTCCAAGGACATAAGATTACAAGAACCCCAACCAGCATTATCATGCTCCTCCGAGCGCCTCTCCTCCCATGCCCTTCTCTCCCTGACAAATATTCCTTGTTATTGCATCTATCATCATTTCTTCTGTTGTATTAATGCTAAAGATCTTTGGATGAATGTGGCGATGGCTTTGCATGATGGTTCCAGTTCAAAGTAATTCTGGAATAGTTTTGGGTCTTCAAGACACTGATCATGGCTGGCAAGGGTCAGGCCCTTAGTGCTTTTATGGATCATTGGGTTAGACAAGAATGCTTTGATTTTTAGCGATAAGAACTACTAAAAAAGTAGTTGTTTTTTTAAATTTATTGTCCATTGAAACAATTGCAATGGTTAGAAAATCGAGGTGAGCACTTATCAACGTTGAACACCCTATTTTTATTTTTATTTGTTATTTTGAAAAAATAACTCTCCAAATATCTTTAACCTTATACTTAGGGAGCTTAAATAGAAAGCAAAGGTACAAATGGATGCAGACACACAAACTCCAAATTAACTAAAGCCAAACAACGGAGTAATCGATGGGTTCTCAGATTATCGGAGACGAAGCGCAACTGCATCAATGCCAGCTGACGGATCAGGACTTACCACAGTTTGTTAAATCCACGCCCGTGCATGCTCAACGTAATCCAATTAGGGCATTTGAACTAGATTGAAGCACCTCCATGTCACATAACGCATGATCGGAACCACAAGCAACATGCTCAAAATCACAGACGCTCCACAACAAATCATCAAACAATTTGGCTACAGTAACAATATCTACATTAACAACGGGATAGAAAAAAACGATCGATGCATCAAATAAAACGAGAAAAAAACCTAAATTCATGGCGTTGAGGGCTTTGGGGCGATCGAGGGTGATGACGGCGAGGCCGTTGGGGAAGACGGAGCCCCTGACGAGCTCCTCTGCAGCTCCAGCCATGGCGGCGAATGCGCGGAGGTGGAGGTGGATAGATCGGGGAGAGCAGGTTTGGGGTTTGGGGGAGAGTAGGAGAGCTCGCGCGATCGAACGCCACACTGTCGTCATCTCTCTGCAATCGGAAATATATTTATTTATATCAAACACTGACAGAAGAAAGGCGAGTGATGGGGAGAGAGCCGTGATGGAGATGAAAGGGGAGGGAATATATATGTATGGCCCTTTTTATTTTCTTCGTGCAGTTGAGGATGCTCTTCGTGAACGACGGGAAGCCGTTGGATCACAGTTTAACGAAGGGATGCGTGTGGTCTCTTTAAGAGACGGGTGCGGTCAGTGGACCACAGAGGGATTTGGGCTAACCTTGATGGGATTGGTTTGAGCCCTGACCATGGATCGTCTGATGTGTCGAGACTGGTGCAGCAGTGCAGCAGACTCTGCAGTAAAGGTGTGGGATGTTCGATCTTCATCGAGCGATTCGTAAGAATTCATATGGAAGCAAACTTTACAGCAGATGATCCATGCTCTTAGGGTGTGTTTGGTTCGTGGGTTATCTGGGAGAGGAGATGTAACATCCATGTAACCAAAATAAATTGAATATTGAACATATACTCCGTGAATGTCGAGGATTGAATACGATTACAAATAACCATATTGACATACATGAAAAATATGTTACTATATTCATTTCATAACGGATACAAGTTAGAATATTGGACATGGTAGCCACACAGATATTAATATTAGATAGATGATAGACGTTTTCAATGAAAAAAACGCATCCGGCTGTCAAATACGAAATCATAATTAAAGATAAAGAGTGTATTTTTATTCATAACTATAACAAAACATAGAATTGTAGTGACTATTATGCAAGATTCGTAACTATGGTTATTTTAGGAAAGAAAGTTTTTTATTATTTTTGTATGGCCCCTTAATCTTGTAGGAAACACGTCGTTCTCTACCTTTGTGCTCAAGAGGCGGTTAGAAAGTAACATCGACTTCCTATAAAAAGAAATGACACGATCTATTGACTTCGATCTTCTAGGGAGAGGAGAGAGTAAAAAAAAGCATACAAAAGGGATATCTTCTTCCCTGTTCGATTTCTTGCCAGATTTAGGTACTCTTTTTATTTTTATTTTTTTCATTAATGTCTATGCATCCGATGCTATTCTTGGCAAGTAGATATGAAGTTTAATAACATTAAAGTTCAAGGTAATGGATTCTCAAGACACGCGTTCATGCAAATATTGTTTTAGTAATTACGATGAGGAGGTACCTTATCTCAATCGAAATTTATATACATATAGATATTTAGATTTGATTATGATGAAGGGATATTATCATAATCGATCATGGTATGATATAGAAAGCACTTAAGATGTTGTCAAAACCTAACCTTTACATTTTGACTAGTGTTAGACATGTATTATTAAAGAGTCAAATTATAAGTTGCAGGTAGATCTATATAAAGATAAACTAGTTGATAAGCCTATGATATATTTTAGTAAGGGGATTCGACGAACCAATGCATGAGATACGGGGCTTAGTGATATCTCCTTAACCATTTAGTGATAGTGCTCTTATAAAAAAATTAAAATAAATAATATTAGTAGTGATGATACATCATGTACATATATGAATCCTAATTTTGTTCTCCTTCCGCGAGGATTAAGTATAACATCCTACTATACTGATAGACATCAACAATAGGAAAAGGGAAGGATGATGATAATAATTGAGGTATAGTAAAGTTTGGTATAACATTACCTGGAATACAACAAGGAAGATGGTAAAAACATCATGAAAGACTCACATTATGCATGCACATATATAAAATTAGATGGAAGTATTCATTTTGACTATCCTTCGTAGGACGATAAAAGAACCAACTCCTAGCTAACAAACAACCAATGGAGCAACTGACTTACAAGTTATGTCAAGGTGAGTGGTTTCAAGACATATTTCCTATGAAAAAAGTTAGTTTTTGCTTAATTTTATAGCAATGATTTTACAATAGTTCCATACTTATGTAGGTCTTTACAGTAATAAATGTTCATGTGAGTTTATCCTGACATTTTATTTACCAAGTTTAGTTATGATTTGAATTTTGCATGTTGCAATACAGATGCAGTTTATGATGTATGAAATTTGTCAAGATAAGATATATGGATGCAAGTTTTACACGATATATTGTCAAGAATTTTCATGATATAATATCATAACAATGCACACTATGGCCTACTCCCTAGAAATGTCATGAACAAGTCACTACATGTTGGGGTAGGTATATCCTCGTGGTATACCTATGGCCTACTCCTTGTGGCTCATGAGGGCTTTGAGCCCGCATTTCGTATACTAATGGGCTTTGGGCCGTATGCGAAATGTACTCGGTCTTTGGGACCATTAACATGAAATGTTAAGATTTTCACGGTCCTGAGTTGAGTTCTCTCCCTAGACAATTTTACACGGTTCATGAATTAGTACGACATGTTAGGGTAGTGTGACATTGAATATGATATGGTAAGATTGTCAATATTTTTTTATGTTAGTTCATGTAATAATTATTCAATGATACATGTTGATGCATGCAGATATTTTTTTGTGTTTCCTAGCAAAGAATTATTTGATACAATGCAAATTATGTTCATAAAGTAGTTTATCAAAAGCTTGAGATCCGCTCGCTGGGTCTAAGCTCTTTCATGGGTTTAGACTCACCATTCTATTGTTATATTATTACAGATAAATCTTGAACATGAAGCTTGGGAGGAACGTGCATAGCTGCATATCACTAGTTGGAGGTTGCGCCATCAAAGACTTTAGTTTTTGATAACTTTTTGATATCCTTTGTGGATGTTTGACAGAAATAGAGTGGTGGATTTTGTATGAGTATGAAGGAATGAATAGTTGGATAGATGTGAACATGTGGAACTTTTGTGAATATAGAAATGTAGAAGATGTCACATTATTTTCAATAGTTTGATGAGATCTTGGTCAGAATTCTAAAGTTTAGTGATGGAAGATTTATAGATATGATGGATAATATTTCAGGTACAGGTTACGGCTGGGAGATCCATATTATAGAGGAAACTCTGTCAAAATTTTTTTGGATACGGAAAAGATTATAATAGAATAATACTTTACTAAGAGTTTTCTTAATAAGATTCTTGTCGGGCTCGTCTCGTATATGAGGGACGGGTCATGAAAACTTGTGGTATCAGAGCAAAGGTTTAGGATTCTGATTTAAAATTGAATTCGGGGATTGAATTATTGCGAGAAATTGGAATACATAGGAAAATTGGATTATTGATTTTTGGGGTGTTGAGGATTTATCTTATTCTATCATATGAAACTTGAGGGAGGTTTGTTTTTTTTTTTAATTCTATCAGAAGACTAATTAGGGTCGTACTTCTACAGTACGTGATGGCAGCAGAGCAACCTCCTAGGACTACACAAGGATTGGGCAACGGGAATGAGACGAATAATAATAACTTGCAAGATACTCTAATGTTGATTTCCCAAACATTGGGAAGCATGGCTGCCCAATCCATGTGGCCGCATGATTTCGGACAACAATTGCCTTTCGAGCATGTTTGTAAGTTAGGGGCACAATCATTCTATGGTACGGCTGATCCAAAAGTGGCCAAAGTATGGTTTGAGAATACAGAAAAAGTATTCAATCTAATGGACTGTACATATGAACAACGTCTGAAATTTTCTATTTTCCTACTGAAAGAAGACGCTTACGATTGGTGGAAGTCTATATTGGTAAAATATACAGACCCTGCCATTACTCCGACATCTCAGATCTTTCAGAAGAAATTTAATGAAAAATATTATCCAAGAGTTTATCAGGAAGAACGTCGTCGAGAATTTTTGTATTTAACTCAAGGAAGTATGCCGGTGGATGAGTATGAGAAGCGTTTCATTGAATTGTCCAAGTATGTTCCTTCATTAGTGGCTAAAGAGGATATGTCGTCGCTTCGAGGATGGTTTGTATATTGATATAAAGTCTATGATAGCGGTTGCAGGATATACTATTTATGCTGATCTAGTTGAGGCAGCTCGGAGAGCGGAAAAGGTTGTCTACGAATAAAGAAGATGCAATGTATCGTCAAGGAAAAGAGGTGGAGAAATCTCTCAATGGAAAGGTGATGGCATCAAAACATTCAGAAATTTCAAAAATCCTAAGCAATTCCATGTTGATGCACGAGAATCAAGGGCAAAAGAAGTGACAAAGAACACTTATCCACGGTGCAATTCTTGTGGGCGGGATCATCCTGGGGAATGTCGTAAAGGTACGCAAGCTTGCTATCACTGTGGGAAGACTGGACATATACGACGTGATTGTCCTATTTGGATCAGGAAACATAGAGATACTCAAGAATCAAACCAACGATGGAATAACAGTGTTAAAAACCAAGTGCCCTTAAATAGGGGCAAAAAGAGGCACAATGAGCAAAATCGCCAAGTTCAGAAAGGACAAAATTCTGCCAAAGCCTTTAAAATTACTCTAGAAGAAGCCATTGCCTCAGAAGATGTTGTCTCATTTATTACACTAATTTTCGGTAAAGAGGCTTATACACTTTTTGATTCCGGAGCCAGTCATTCTTTTATTTCTCGAAATTTTTGCATGTATGCTGACATAGAAGTGGAAAATCTTGAAAATACTCTAGCAATTACAACACCTAAAGGAGAACTTGAAATAGTCTGCCACATTTTCAAACATTGTGTGATGCGAATAGGAAAACATGAGATCTACGTGGATCTAATTCCTATGCAGATCAAAGAATTTGATATAATCATAGGAATGGATTGTCTGACTGCATACCATTCTCTATTGGACAGTTGTAAAAAGGAAGTCATTTTTCGAAGACCTGGGGAAGCTGAATTTATTTACTCAGGAGGTAGGAAAATATATCCTACTCCTATAATTTCTAATATATTGACTCACAGATTGATAAGGAAGGAATGCTCTTCTTATGTTGCTTTTATTTATAACACAAAGGTGGAAGCTATTAGGCTAGAGAACATTCCTATCGTACAAGACTTTCCTGAAGTATTTCCGAATGAACTACCGGGACTTTGACCGGATAGAGAGATCGAGTTTAACATCGATCTAGTCCCTGGTACAACTCCGATAGCACTGACAGTCTATCGAATGGCCCCGACTGAACTCAAGGAACTGAAGATTCAATTGCAAGAATTAACAGATAAAGGTTTTATTCAGTCTAGTAAATCTTCATGGGGAGCTCCTGTTCTTTTCGTCAAAAAGAAAGATGGTTCCTTTAGGCTTTGCATTGATTATAGAAGATTGAATCAAGTGACTGTACGCAATAACTATCCTCTTCCCCGAATCGATGATTTATTTGATCAATTATAAGGGGCTTCTGTGTTCTCTAAGATAGACTTGAGATCGGGCTATCATCAATTGAAAATTAAATCTGAAGATGTCCCTAAAATAGCCTTCCGAACTCGTTATGGGTATTATGGATTTCTGGTGATGCCATTTGGATTAACAAATACCCCTATCGCTTTTATAGATTTAATAAATCGCGCATTTCATCCTTTCTTAGACAAATTTGTAATTGTATTTATTGATGATATTTTGGTCTACTCACGATCCGAGGAAGAGCATAAGGAACACCTGAAGATTGTATTGCAAACATTAAAGGAACACCAATTGTTTGCTAAGCTAGATAAATGTGAATTTTGGCTGAAAAAGGTGGCATTTCTAGGTCATATAATTTCAGGGGAAGGTATATCGGTAGATCCAAGCAAGATAGAAGCTATCTTGAATTGAGAACAACCCACAGCTGTATCAGAAATTCGAAGTTTCCTTGATCCGGCGGGATATTATAGAAGATTTGTTGAGAACTTTTCAAGAATTGCTGCACTTTTAACAAAACTAACTAGGAAGGAGGTGAAATTTTTCTGGGATGATGCATGTGAGAAGAGCTTCCAAGAACTTAAGAATCGACTCACCTCAGCTCCCATTCTTAGCCTTCCATCAGCAAATGAGCGATTTATGATTTATAGTGATGTTTTGCGTCAAGGATTGGGATGCGTACTCATGCAAAATGGAAAAGTGATTGCTGATGCATCTAGACAATTGAAACGACATGAGCTTAATTATCCTACACATGACCTAGAATTAGACGTGGTAGTTTTTGCTTTAAAAATTTGGAGGCATTAACTGTATGATGAAACTTGTCAAATATTCACCGATCATAAGAGCCTAAAATATATTTTTCTCAGAAGGAACTGAATCTTAGGCAAAGAAGATGACTAGAGCTGATTAAAGATTATGATTGTACCATTGAATATCATCCTGAAAAGGCAAATGTCGTAGGTAATGCTCTTAGCAGAAAGTCTAATGCCCAATTATTATATATCAAAGAGGAACACCTCCCTTTATTACTACAACTGAGAGGATTACGTACCAATCTGAGCATGGATACATCTGGAAATTTATTAGCCTCATTGCAGGCCAGGCCCATATTGTACGATAAAATCCGAGATGCTCAATTACATGACCTAGAAATCAAAAGGATACTTGAAAAAGTAGAAAAAGGAGAATTGACAGAGTATACGATCAATGAACAAGGAGTACTATTCTTCAGACAAAGACTGTGTGTCCCAAAATTACTAGAAATCAGAGCTGAAATTCTTGAAGAAGCACATAACTCCATGTATGTGATGCACCCCGGGAGTACGAAAATGTATAGAATATTGAAGACATCCTACTGGTGGTCAGGAATGAAGCGAGAAATTGTTGAATATGTTTCTCAGTGTTTGATCTGTCAGCAGACAAAACCTGAGCATCTGCGAACAGCTGGTACCTTGCAACCACTTCCTATACCTGAATGGAAGTGGGAACACATCACTATGGATTTTATTACCGGATTACCCAGGACGCGTCGAAGCCATGATGCAATTAGGGTAATTGTTGATAGATTGAGTAAATCCTCTCATTTTATAGCAGTCAATATGACTTATACATTAGATCATCTGGGAAAGATTTTTGTGGATAAAATAATAAGGCTACATTGGGCACCCGTATCCATTGTATCTGATAGAGATCCTCGTTTTACTTCAAGGTACAAAGTTAGCGTTTAGCACTGCTTTCCATCCACAAACCGATGGCCAGTCTAAAAGAACTATTCAAACTTTAGAAGATATGCTCTGGGCATGCGCATTGAGTTTCAAAGACAGTTGGGATGACCAGTTATCACTCATGGAATTTACATATAATAATAGCTACCATTCTAGCATTGACATGGCTACCTATGAAGCCTTGTATGGTCGCTCATGTAGAACCCCAGTGTGTTAGAATGAGGTTGGGGATCGCAAATTATTTAAGTCAGAATTCATACAAAACACTATAGAAAAGGTTGAAAATATTAGGAAGCATCTGAAAGCTGCTCAAAGTAGGCAGAAGAGCTATGCAGATAAGAGAAGGAGAGATCTTGAATTCCAAGTTGGTGACAAGGTATTTCTGCGTGTGTCCCCCTGGAAAGGGCTCATTAGATTTGGAAAACGGAGAAAATTAAGCCCCAGATATATTGGCCCATATGAAATTGTGGGAAGAGTTGGGGATGTGGCTTATCGCCTCATGATACTGCCAGAATTATCAAAAATACATGATGTTTTCTATGTTTCTACACTACGAAAGTATATTCCAGATCCCACTCATGTCATCGAACCACAGGAAATTCATCTAAAGGAAGATCTTTCTTATAAAGAAGTTCCTGTACAAATCTTAGATCACAAAGTTCAAGAACTTCAAACAAAGAAGATTCCATTGGTAAAAGTTCTTTGGCGAAGCCAAGCAATAGAAGAAGCTACCTGGGAACGTGAGGATGAGATACGATCTCAATACCCACATCTTTTCTCCAACTGACTAAGGTACAAAATTTCGAGGACGAAATTTATTTTAAGTAAGGGAGTGATGTAACATCCATGTAACAAAAATAAATTGAATATTGAGCATATACTTCATGAATGTCGATGATTGAATACGATTACAAATAACCATACTGACAGACATGAAAAATATGTTACTATATTCATTTCATAACGGATACAAGTTAGAATATTGGACATGGTAGCCACACAGATATTAATATTAGATAGATGATAGACGTTTTCAATGAAAAAAAACACATCCGGCTGTCAAATACGAAATCATAATTAAAGATGAAGAGTGTATTTTTATTCATAACTTTAATAAAACATAGAATTGTAGTGACTATTATGCAAAATTCGTAACTTTGGTTATTTTAGGAAAGAAAGATTATTATTATTTTTGCATGGCCCCTTAATCTTGTAGGAGACACGTCGTTCTCTACCTTTGTGCTCAAGAGGCGGTTAGAAATTAACATCGACTTCCTATAAAAAGAAAAGATACGATCTATTGATTTCGATCTTTTAGAGAGAGGAGAGAGTAAAAAAAGCATACAAAGGGGATATCTTCTTCCCTGTTCGATTTCTTGCCAGATTTAGGTACTCTTTTTTATTTTTATTTTTTCATTAATGTCTATGCATCTGATGCTATTCTTGGCAAGTAGATATGAAGTTTAATAAATATCATTTTAGTAATTACGATGAGGAGGTACTTTATCTCAATCGAAATTTATATACATATAGATATTTAGATTTGATTATGATGAAGGGTTATTATCATAATCGATCATGGTATGATATAGAAAGCACTTAAGATGTTGTCAAAATCTAACCTTTACGTTCTGACTAGTGTTAGACAGGTATTATTAAAGAGTCAAATTATAAGTTGCAGGTAGATCTATATAAAGATAAACTAGTTGATAAGCCTATGATATATTTTAGTAAGGGGATTCGACGAACCAATGCATGAGATACGGGGCTTAGTGATATCTCCTTAACCATTTAGTGATAGTGCTCTCATAAAAAATTTAAAATAAATAATATTAGTAGTGATGATACAGCAGGTACATATATGAATCCTAATTTTGTTCTCCTTCCGCGAGGATTAAGTATAACATCCTACTATACTGATATACATCAACAATAGGAAAAGGGAAGGATGATGATAATAATTGAGGTATAGTAAAGTTTGGTATAACATTACCTGGAATACAACAAGGAAGATGGTAAAAACATCATGAAAGACTCACATTATGCATGCACATATATAAGATTAGATGGAAGTATTCATTTTGACTATCCTTCGTAGGACGATAAAAGAACCAACTCCTAGCTAACAAACAACCAAGGGAGCAACTGACTTACAAGTTATGTCAAGATGAGTGGTTTCAAGACATATTTCCAATGAAAAAAGTTAGTTTTTGCTTAATTTTATAGCAATGATTTTACAATAGTTCCATACTTATGTAGGTCTTTACAATAATTAATGTTCATGTGAGTTTATCCTGATATTTTATTTACCAAGTTTAGTTATGATTTGCATGTTGCAATACAGATGCAGTTTATGATGTATGAAATTTGCCAAGATAAGATATATGGATGCAAGTTTTACACGATATATTGTCAAGAATTTTCATGATATAATATCCGAACAATGCACACTATGGCCTACTCCCCAGAAATGTCATGAAGAAGTCACTACATGTTGGGGTAGGTATATCCTCGTGGTATACCTATGGCCTACTCCTTGTGGCTCAGGAGGGCTTTGGGCCCGCATTTCGTATACTAATGGGCTTTGGGCCGTATGCGAAATGTACTCGGTCTTTGGGACCATTAACATGAAATGCTAAGATTTTCACGGTCTTGGGTTGAGTTCTCTCCCTAGACATTTTTACACGGTTCATGAATTAGTACGACATGTTGGGGTAGTGTGACATTGAATATGATATGGTAAGATTGTCAAGATTTTTTTTATGTTAGTTCATGTCATAATTATTCAATGATACATGTTGATGCATGCAGATATTTTTTTTTGTGTTTCCTAGCAAAGAATTATTTGATACAATTCAAATTATGTTCATAAAGTAGTTTATCAAAAGCTTGAGATCCGCTCGCTGGGTCTAAGCTTTTTCATGGGTTTAGACTCACCATTCTATTGTTATATTATTACAGATAAATCTTGAACAGGAAGCTTGGGAGGAACGTGCATAGCTGCATATCACTAGTTAGAGGTTGCGCCATCAAAGACTTTAGTTTTTGGTAACTTTTTGATATCCTTTGTGGATGTTTGACAGAAATAGAGTGGTGGATTTTGTATGAGTACGAAGGAATGGATAGTTGGATAGATGTGAACATGTGAAACTTTTGTGAATATAGAAATGTAGAAGATGTCACTTTATTTTCAATAGTTTGAATAGATCTTGGTCAGAATTCTAAAGTTTAGTGATGGATGATTTTATAGATATGATGGGTAATATTCCAGGTAAAGGTTACGGTTGGGAGATCCATATTATAGAGGAAACCCTGTCAAAATTTTTTTTGGATAAGGAAAAGATTATAATAGAATAATACTTTACTAAGAGTTTTCTAAATAGGATTCTTGTCGGGCTCGTCTCGGATATGAGGGACGGGTCATGACAGGATAACCCATTTTTATATTTATGTGTTTGGTTGGTGGGTTAAGGGCTGGGAGGGTTTGTGTGATGTGATTGTATTAAAATTTAAAAAAGTATGTAGTTATTATGATATGATTGTATTGAAATTTGAAAATGTGGGTAGTTATTGTGATGCGATTGTATTGAAGTTTGAAATAGTAAGTAGAAGTTGAGTATTTTATGATTTCTAGATGATATGATGGTATAATATATTCTTTTGATGAAAAGATAGTGAACCCCACTAGTGTGTTAGGAATATGTATTTTGGAGGTAACCCACCCAAAATGAAGGATAACCTCCAAACGAACATACCCTTGAAATCTTGGGTGGGGGAGAAGCCCGTGATTTGTAGATCCCAAGACTACGTTGGAATTTATTGGGATAATATAAAAAGGAGATACAGACACAACAATCACGGTATCAGAACATGGAACTTACGTGGTTTGATAAGCAACACATGACCAAAAAAATTTGCGAGAAAATCGTGCATCCATTATTAAGGAGTAAATTATTTTGGAAAATGGGTCGAATACAGAGGATACATGTATTTTCATATCCATGTTCGTTTTATGTATATCGAATACGAATATATGTTAGAGATAAATTTAAGAAACCATATCTTGACATAATCGCATATGAGTTCGGAACGAATACTCATCGAAGATGAATCTGGATCGATTAAACATGGAATATGAATATTGATAATACGAATGGGGTTGAATAAATATTAATTACGAATTTGAAATGAACAAGTACCGAGTACGAAGTGGTTTAAAAAAGATATCATTATATCACACACACCACTCTAAAAATATCTAACCAATCAATAAAAGTTATAGTTGTAGAGAAGCTGCTTTATGGATATAGTCGTCGAGGGATTGAAGCATGTTTGAGACTTCTCCTATTATGATTCCTATGAAGTTGTCGAATCAAAAAGACGTAGGGATTGTTAGAGAACGAAGGGATGTGCAGACTTGGATTTAGTTTAGTTGATTACTAAACATGATATCGTGTGTATGTTTGTGTGTGTGTATTATTTTTTATTCACATCCGAATCCAGATCTTTTAGTTGTTACCACACTTGAGATCTATATTCAATCTTTATGCTTCAAATGTTATGTAAATCCTCCATATATTTTTTACTTTTCTAGGCCTCAAAGTCAATTTTAGTGAATCGGAATTTCTTTAAGATTAATGACTCTCTCTTTCTCTGCCAGATAATGTCTTTGTTTTCATAGTAAATCTAACATTTGAGGAAAAAGTAGTTGAGCTAATTGACCAAATCAAATTTTATCACAACGTCCATACAAACACAAATATAGTTACAAACTTATATGTGTACATATTAAATATCTAAACGGGCAAAAAGACATTAATTTAAATTTACTAATATAAATCCGCATATCTATTTTTGAATAATATAAATCACATAGAATAATCTGAACCTCCATTACCAACTAATTGATATTAGTGCTTTCTCAAATAAGCTTCAAGCACTTAAATTCCCGAAATCATACATAAATCTAGTTGTATCTAATCAATTCTCCAAATCCAGATCAACACCAACCACTCTCTTGATTATGTCCATGAACACGTCCGGCACCGTGAGCTGGAGGAAGTGTCCGCCCCCCTCGATGACGTCCACCGTCGTCTTCGCCTTGATCTTCCTCTCCATGTACTCGGCAACAGCCAACGGGACAACGAAATCCGGGGAGCATTGGATTATACTGCATGGGGCCTCAACCTTGTCGAGGACGAATCGGTAGTCGCTAAGGAAGACGGTCCTGGCGAGGAAGAGCGCCGTCGCAGGGTTCATCTTCAGCAACATGTTCTGGAACTTGGTCGCGGATACCGGATCTTGCGGCCCGACCGCCATGGGAGCAAATGCATGGGCAAATTGATGGAAGTCCTTCTCTATCTTGGTGAGGAGACCCTCTATCTCTTCCAAACTAAACCCTCCTTCATAGTCCTCTGAATTTAAGTACCTACAAATTAATTAAATTATTGGTATTGAACAATCATACCTTTTTTTATACCGACAACTAGAGATATGTAGCTCTACAAAAATACACAGCGTGGATAATTTATATAGGATATATACGAAAATAGATAGCCATACGTGTTATATCTACGTATTAATTAATAATGACATCTAATTATGTTCGGGCAAAGCACAAGGTGTAACATGCACATTATTTTCTACCCCACAGCATCCCGTACCTAAATGTTAATAAATGATAAAAATTTTAAAATTCTCCAAATTTCAAACCGATATTATCACACTTTTTTTAAATCTGTGGTGGGATTATATGGTCAAACGACAAATAATATATGATTAGATTATATATTATAATTATTAGCTTGATAAGGTACCTCGGAGAGGCTCCGACGAGCACCAGATGCCGGATCAGCTCCGGCCTCTTGACGGATGCCAAGCATCCGATCATGGCGGCCATGGAGTGGCCGACGTAGACGACATCCCTAAGGCCCATCTCGTCTGCCAGTGCAAGGAACTCGTCGGCGAAGTCCTCGTAAGAAGAGCTTGCCTTGACTTTGCCGGAGACTACGGGCGGATTGACGACTGAGCCGGAGAAGCTCCAGTCAAAGAGCACGATTCGATAGAGGGAGCTCAGCTCCGGGAGCACGTTGTCCCAGACGGATTGGTCGGCACCATACCCGTGTGCGAGGACCATCGTGGTTGGGCCGCAACCGGCGATCCTCGCATTGAGGGCCGTCGCGAGGCCCTCTTGCGGCTTCACTACCATGTTTGCTAGAGTGTGAGAATGTGTAAAGGGGAAAGGAAGACAGTAGATATATAGATAGTTCTGTGTCACAAATGGAGCGGGTTCGAGTCGGATATAAAATGTTTGTGATCTAAACAAATGCTTAATGTGGTCGATATTTGATAGACCATCAAATATATTATTTATTAGGAAATTACGGTAGATAGACATATTATTTGAGGGAAAAAAGACTAATCTTTTGACAAGAATATACGGGTTATAATGTGATTTGATAAGACTTTAGGGGGTCGTGATGTGTCTTTATTTTACGATAATAAAATATCACAATTCGATTTTGACAGGAAAAAGTGAATGTGGATGTTTTTTTTTGGTTTCAAGGTACTTCTATGCCATGATACGGGCTCGTTTGGTTGGGGTAACCGGCATTTTTCTTGCTCTATCTATGTATTATTGGATTGGAATTAGTTGTGTTGATCATATAATTTTTTTGTTATAATATTTTTTAACCATGTTTAAATAAAAAATAATATAAAAAATAAATAATAATTATTAAAAAAAGTTAATATAACATATAATCAATATCACATCACTTCACATTGATCATCAGAACCCTTCTAATCATCCAAACAACTACTATTCACAAGAAGCTAGTACAATCCAACTCAAACCCAATTAGCAAGCATATCGAGCTTTATCATACAACACGATCCACAACCCTTTTAAGGGGGCATGTTTCAAATAGAGTAAGGTTCCAGGGCCGTGATGTAATAACTAGGACTGTAGGGGTTATGAGGAAATTGTACAAGACTTTTTCGGGACCTGGTGTAGAAATCCCATAGTTTATTGCCAATATATCCCATCATGTGCGTAGCCCCAAACAGTACAAGTGTTTAAGATACCAAATATCGTCCAGTGGCTATCATTGAAATTTTTGTTAATTTGACAACCAGCAGATTAACGGCATAGCTTAGTTCAATGAAAATCACAGTATTAATTAAACCTATCGATGGATTGGATTGGATATTGTGTTGATCTAAAAAAAAGTGAACCTTGTGGACACGGAGGAGACGAATCCCTGTGGATCCAAAGGATAAGATGTGGATGCAATGGGAGGTGGGGACTCCGATGGGACAATTATTGTGGAGAGATGGGAAGGATCCAATGGAGCCTTTTTGGTTCACATTCAATTGATTACAATTGGGATTCTAATCGGCTGAGATGAGTCCAAGAAAGTTCTTTTTCTCATTAACTGTGGATGGGCCCTCTCCACGATGGTTTCATTAGTCAAACTTGGAAGGGATAGATGTCCATGTTTTTAATGAAAGAAAACATATACATTTTCTAGAGAAGCATAATATTAAAATAATATCGATTTATGCAAAGATATGTTTAGTTTTAGAGTTATCTCCCTCCATCTTCTTATTATCTCATTGTCATGATTGCTCTATGATAAGGAAATCATCACATTATTTTAGAATAGATAGATAGAAATGATCAACATGGGAGAAGCTAGATGATAAATGATGTGTTGCGAAAAAAGAGCATGAGTATTACCAACTAGTTTATAAATGGTGATCTGGTGGAGATGTTTACATGCAGCAACTTCTTGGGGTTCGTTTGGTTGCAGGGTTGGGTTGGGTTAGGGTACCCTTGTGAATAGTAAACTGTGAGGAGGATTGGGAGGGTTGGAAGGAGGGGTACTCGGGGTTGGGCCAAACCAACCCTACCCAACCCTGCAACCAAACGGAGCCTTGGGGGTTGAGTCTGAGGAGGAGTGTTCTAGGGTCTGCTTATTGAAGAAGGTGATTTAAGGACTCAAACAATGACCACAACCATGACCCCAAAAAAATGAAAAAGACGAAAGAGATAAATGTTTGAGTGTGTGTATCTATATATATATTACATATAGTCAATAAATTTCTTGGTATAGAACTAGATGGCACATTACTTTTGTCAACTTCAATGAACTATATAAAAACTAAAAAGAATTCAAGGGTGCGCCCCTAAATATATAATTGTGTAAGCGATGCGATACTGCGAAGCCAAAGTGAAGGTTTACGTCGTGCAAGGAACGAGTGGCTATGAAGCAAGATTTGAACATTACATAAAATCAAGTTGTCGAGATCAAAAGCGGTACTTGCATCCTCACTCGGTGCTACGTAGAGTCTATGCTCTTAGAGAATGGTCAACAATCAATCCAAAATCAAATGCCCCATCTAATGCATCCGCTTTGATAAGAAGGATTCCTAGCATGGCATCACACATCTAGTGTAAAAAAGATCATGGCAACATCTTATGATTCTTGAGTGTCTAGATCATGGCAGAGAGATGAGAAAAAGATAGCTTTATAATTTGAGCTTAGATATGGATGACTTAATTATCGTCTAAGATGAAGAATTGTTTGCATGCTCAAGAGATGCAAAGAAAGATCCAAGATGACTAATGGACTCGATATGTCTAGATCATGTGAGCTAAGCTAGGGAACAATTTGATGCATACCAGACTACCAGTTGTGCGATAATGACAATGTCAAGATGATATGTATAATTGGATCGGTGCAATTCCATATGTTGATGGGAAAGTGCAAATTTTAAGAAATGCCTTACATGTACCAATGGAATGTCTTCAAATGATACAACTCTCTTTTTTACACTAGATGTGTGATGCCATGCTAGGAATCACAATCACAATGTTAAGATGTACATGCGCAGTCCAGAGGAGGCCTAGTGAGGGCACTAGAAGACCAATTGCAACACATGGAGGCATCGAATTCCTGCAGGCTTTGCTAAAGATGATGATGGAACAATACACAATCAAGGCACACCCACACATGATGAGGGGTCGGAAGCCGAGGGAACTGAAATAGTCGGATTAGTTCCTCTTGACAGTTTATTTTCTTCTTTGGTGGTTGCGAGAGGTGATCGGCTAACGTTGAACTGTATTCTTCTTCTTTCATATGCTTCTGTGATTTTGTGAGTGTGCACTAGTCAGTTCTCGCATAAGATTTGGTACTTTGCCAAATATGATGTTTGTATGCGGCCTCTACTTTTGATTCCTAAACATATCTCTTCGGACTTCTAGGTGGTAAAAAAACCCTTCTTTTGCGATATTTATTTCGTCACTTATTTGGCACCGTGCTTATATCATCGACAAGGCATCCTTTTCAAGGATGACTTTCAAGGTCACTCTTTATTATGGCATATTCGTTAGTTAAGGTAGAAATGAATTGGTGATCGATTGAAGAGGGCAAATCAAATCACATCATATCTTTAAAGAAATCGATATGTGGTGTGAGATCAATTGACCTTCTACTTTATGGGAGAAACGAACTCCTTATTCTTCCCACATTAATTGGAGCATCGTGGAGGAAACTTGTTCCCATTTCTTTTGATATCTGACATACACATGAACTTGTCCTAATTTGGCCATACTTAGCTAAAACAGATAGAATAGAAACCTCTTCGGAAAACACATCCACAAAGATGGGGAAATTTCAAAGAGTGTAATCTACACGATGGCATACATAAACTTGTCCTAATTTGCCCATACTATGGTAGTTGGAACCATAAATTAGAGCTAAATGGCCTATATTAATATAGTAACTCAAAAAGAATTGTTCCCGACATGTTAGCTTCTTTGACCCAATTATCGTTTTTGCAATACGAGGGTCACTCACTGATTGACAAAGCCCGGTAGACACAGAGGTTGAACCTCGACTCCCGACTTTCAGTTATAGGCTGGTTCCAGTTCCCCACACTTGGAATAGATGGTGGAGCGTAGGTGGCAAGCAGTTATATGTACCCGGTGCTTTACCTGTAGACGCCTCTCCAGCTCTCGCAAGAATGGGAAATGATAAAAAGGTATTTTAAATAAGCCACTTATATGATTAGGTCATTCAGATACAAGGAACCTTAAATTAAGTCTCACAATTAACATTTACTGCAATTTTTTAAAGTCGACTTTAAGTCTAAAAAAGGGATTTTTACCTGGCAGACCCTATAAATTTTGCCAATCACCTCCACGACCTTTGAAACAACCTAATTCCCCTTTCGACCCCGTAAATTTGCCAACTCTTACACTATGAATCCTCCGGGTAATATGTTTTAAGCCTGTGGGGGTTCTTGGGGTAATTTATAGGGTTGATGGGGTAATTACGTTGTGCAAAAGGTCGTAGAGGCATTTTAAAATATTTATAAGGTCTGCTGGGTAAAAATCCCTATAAAATGTTTTTCCTAAACTTGATGTTATTCATGTATTAAAAATATTTTACTCCATTGTTGCATGGACATGATGGAAAAAATGAGGTCTTTTTTAAAGATAATTATCAATATTAATACAAATTAAAATAATATTAATAATGATCATAATAATCAAAATCCATATTAAAGGAATATGCATATTTCAACACATATGAGACGTAGAATTGACATCTTAAGGTTCGATATAATATTTCAGGTGCTGAAGCGGGACTTCGTAAATCCAAAACGACACCTCAAGTGCAAAATAAGGAGCAATAATACCTCATATGTCTGGAATCATGTTTACCTATTGAAAGGTGTCAATTAGTTCTCACATGATCACTTAATTGCGTGTTGAATGGACCCCATTAATTGGCAAGTAAACAATCCTGTCGTTCACTCTATATTATGTTTCTAGACTAATCAATTGATTAAAAAAAACAAGTATATAGATTAGATCAAGGACCTAGAATTACTAATTAATTGAAGCAAGTTGCAACGAGCACTACAGGACAATACACAGCTTTTTCATATATATTTTTTATTCAACGATTCCACAAGGATAGGTTGAAACGTCTCCTCTTGTCCGAAGGATCTTATCTTTTAGCTATTGGTCTTCATATCTTTGCATTTATTATAGGAAAATTTCAATAAAAGTCCTAAAGTTTGGAGATAATACGTAAAAGGGTTATGATAATTAAATTGCGACATTTTAACACTTGAATTTCAAAAACCAACACTCTGTCAGTATAAAGTTTTAAATTTTTTTCCATGAAGACGATAAATTTGACCTTACTGATATGATTTATTTAATACGTGATAGTTGGTACTTGATTGGTTATTAATTATCATTATTGCACTATTACATAAATGACATGTCGCTAAGGTTTATTAATAATAAAATGACGAGCTAATGAGATATCACTATCCAAAATATCGCATTAGGTGATCATATTTGTAAGGTCAATTTTCGCCTTTCAATTAAACTAGTGGGCAACCCGTGCAAAAGCACGGGTGTTGACTTCTCTGCAAATCCATGGAAAACTTCGTACGATTTTAACGGTCTGCCAAACTTGCATCCATTGAAACATCACCAACTTCTCTTGAATAGCATCCAATATTCAACTCCTTCACGAAATTGACCAAGACGTCTTCATTTGAGATAATAGACGAATCCACCAGGTATTCATACAATACAAAATACATGTGTAGATTTCTTATTCATATGAAGAAAATTCAAAATTACATAGAAATTGATGGGAGACGGGCAACAAACTACGCCGCCAATCCCTTTTGAATGGCAACATCAACGATATCCAATTGATGATTGACTATTTTTAGACACTTTAGCACTTCGTGGAGAACTTCATTGTCCAAATGATAAACTTGATATGGAGGGTCTCGGGTCCAAAAAGTCATCCATAGAACCACGTCTAGATAATCCAAGTTCCGAACTAATAATGTTGACTTTGTCCTTACACAACAAACTATTTCAGAGAAATGATCCATAGACAAATTGTTCAAAGGATTGTTCTGTCGCCAACGTATAAGATTCTGAGAACAAAAATTCTACCGAAAAACAACTACTTATCTTGTATCTGCAACATGTCCCTGGCACTCAATAATTGATAAAAAATCTAGTTCCAACTGAGGTAATGCAAGGGACAATGTGTGATACAATGAGTGGTATTGGTGCAACCTTTTTCTTTATCGAGGCAATTCAAGTCAAATACAAATGCATACAAAGCAAAGCCAAGATTTATGCTATGCGAGAAAAAAACTGAAGAGATAACAGATTTATCATTTTCCTTTGTCGAGGATAACATAGAAAAAAGGCTTGCCCAAGGCAAGTCCTCGAAGGAACTCTCAGAATGCAGAAGCATCTGATCTGCAATAAAGTCTTTGTGTAAATAATATTTACATGTATGTTCCATTTAAATATCAGAAAGAACAACAGAAGCTGTCGATCTAAATTGGAGTATCCAAACCTTATCAGATATGACCTTCAGGTCAATAAGCTTCCAGTCGTTCATCGAGGTAACTTGCACAGATGACTCAGTTGAAGGAGGTAGCAGCTTATCGATGCAGTCAGCTATTGCCATGGCAAAGTTGTTCATAATAGGGGTTTGAAGGTATATATCACTTAAAAACTATCAAATTTGTAATCACAAAATGGTAAAGGTGTATCATAGGGATGCGAAGATGTTTATCATAGGGATTTTAAAATTTGAAGGTATATTTAACTTTTAAACTACCAAAATTCTAATCAGAAGAAACACGAAGGAAAAAAATTTGAATTTATTCCCAAATGTCTATTTCATATAAGACGTGATTAGAAGCAATAGACAATTAGGCAGGTGACACAAAAACAAACAATTCCTAAATAAAAAAAGATAACATTTGAACATGCATTATTTTGTAAATGAAGCAGCACTATATAATCAAAATGTCTTGAAAATATCTCGAAAATGTTGATAATTTGGAAGGAAACATAAATATCATGGATTTTGGTTCAGTGTACTTCATGGTACACAGATTCAACAGAGGGAATGGGCTTCCACGAAGGAAGAGTAGGGGGATGAAAGGCGGCTACCGGCGAAGAGCTGTCGATCGAGAGTGAGGCAATTTGGAACTTGTCGATGCCTAGGGAATTAACGGAGTGGGATAGTGAGAGGAGGGGGACCCCGCGCTCCATTGCGTCCCGCCTCGACCTAGATCTATCATCCGCGTCCCGCTACACCTCCGCGCATTCGCTGGTCGCGCCTATGACTCCACCCGCAAGGCTCGCCTCACAGCTTTCTATCTACACCACTTGTAACACATCTGCTAGGGCTGAAACATCATCTTGGAGAAAATAGAGCCGCCATTACCAAGGGATCACATACTGGGGACTCAAGCCCAACCTACGTTCCTGCAACCGGCGCCGACGTCTTTACGATGAGGAGGTTACGGGCAAAAGTGGAAACATGGGTGGGAAGAGGGTAAAAAAGAGATAGTAGAAGAATGAATACAATCTGAATTAATTAGAAGAAGAGGATTCTACTACAATCAATAAGAAGAGTTGTTTACCTTCGGAAGAGAGTAAAATACAAATTAGGGATGGTTATTCGACTCAATATGTTCGGATCATGCATCCTCAACTAGGCAACGTTTTAACACAAATTAACCTTGCCATAATGACAAGGTTTGGATGATTTCTATGCGACTTTTCTCAATATTATAGACTCAATCACACATAATTCAGGATTTTTTTTGCAAATTTATGTGAATGTAAACAAGTTTGTGAAAATATGTGTGCATGAGATTATTGTTGCACACTTGCCATGTTTCCCCACTGATATGCCTACCTAATAGGAGCAAAAATTGTACCAATAGATTGCAAAAAAATTGAGAGAACTAAATATGGGTTTTCAATTAAATAATTATTTTCCACTGAAAAATGAACTATTAAATTGGTTCACTAATATTTTTTTGATCGAAATATACAACTTCATTTGTAAAATGGAAGATGAACCATTAGTAATTGTTTTTTTTTGTTTTGAAAATGATGCAAGTTGATGAGAATAATGTGCAAGAATGATCAATCAGACTATTTTTTAATTGATTAAACCTGAAATATCGACTAGGGGCAGATTAATTGAGTGGTCGATGAAATTATCCAATTTGATCAATTGTACGAGTTCCCTACTTGATCATGAGAAATTTAAAAAGGGTATTTCAATTTATATAAAGATCCAATTATTTATAAAAAGAAATATCATATTCTTACTAAATTCCCTTAAATGTTTTAAATAACGATACCAAACTTAAACATTCTTTTCGTCAATCAAACTGATAAAATATTCCTAATTAATTTTAAAATGATAGAGAAAATAATCTTGAGACATGACCTCGTGGCAATACATAAGGCAACAAATAAAATTTTCTTCCCCACCAAGTTTCCATCAATTCTTTTCAAAGACTCATGGACGCCTTACTAAGTTAGACCTTTTTTTCATGTAGTGATCAAGTCATGAACGTATCAAGTTACCATCAGAAGAGTGTGATATGAAAAGAAACATCGTAATGTGATGGATAAGGGTGTCAAACAAGGTGTACATATTAAAAGATTGAGCATGACAGATTGGTATCAGAGTGACCAATATCATAGTGTCTAGTATTAGAATGGGATTCCATGTCCCAACAAGTGGTTATGATCAAGATTTGACATTAAGTATATGAAATTACGACATTGTTTGCTTAGGACGGTTAGCAACAAGATAATGTAGGAAGTCTCACCAATAGATATGTTGACAAAGTTCACATCAAAGTATGCAGTATTATCCATTAAAACCTTCAATAGAAAGAAGGACCTTTGAAAGCACTCCACACAACTGGAAAGAAGCTAGGGAAGATGAAGGGGAAGAATGAAAGGAGATGAAGAATCTCACGAACAATACAATACAAATTTTATTGGAAGACAACACTTTTAGAGAAGTCAACATTATGAATTATCAATCAAAAGTCTGAAAGAAACTTGAGGGATGATCAAGTCAAAATATGTAATAACCATGCTATAACTAAAGAAGTTGTATGATCTAAAAAAGACCAACATGACAAAGTTGGAGGTGCACTAGGATGATTTCAACAAGATCAGTGTGGAAGTGCTTGATAAATCTCCATTTCATCACCTTTATTATTCCATTTTGTCATTAATCCCTAGTTAAATGCATTATATTGCATTAATTATACAAACAACACTCATTATTTATCATTTAGTTATTGAATAAATACATGTATTTACTTCTAAAATGTAAAAAGTACAGGAAAGAAAAGAAAAAAAGAAATGAAGTGTCGAAGACATTGAATGAACCTAGCCCTTGATTGACTTGGTTGACCATGAATAACGTAGGGGGAGATATGGCACTAAACTGAAAAGAAAACAGACACCATACCTTAATTTAAGTCCTCAATAAATGGCCTTTAGGGCCCTATTTTATTCTTCATTGTTTGCGCATCAAATAAATGAACTTTGAACATGAAACTTGTACATATTAATATTTAGAAAAATATAAATTTTATTTAACCAAAAAATAATGCACAGTGTGATTGAGGTCATAAATCGAATTGTATAGACATGTACCTTCTCCATATGAACTCCAAATATCCATATGAACTCCAAATAGATCAAACTCACCTTTATTGTTCACAAAATCAAATTATCTATCTAATGAAGGTAGTTTCATCAAAATCGGAGTTAAGATACAAAATTTAGCTTTTGAGTCCCTATTGTAATGTAGATATGTATATAATATACAAAATATTCATTCTTTATATTTAATACTTCGTATAATTTTATACACGTGTATATTGCATATCTCATAAATAAAATAATAAACTAAAATAAATTCATTAAAAGGTATCTTAACTAAATAATATACATAGAATACATGTGAAATGCATCTATATCATATGTACATACATTTAATTAAGTAAATAAAAAACAAAAAGAATATAACAAAAATGTGTAAATATGTATTTTAATATACTATAAATGATTAAAATAATAAATATCATTATGTACAAAAATAACATTAAATAATCAAAGTACATAAAATATATAAATAAATATTTAAAATAATTGTATATAAATAATAACACATAATAAATGGTATTGTAAAATAAATAAAATTCACAATTAAATAGTGCATAAAATACCTAACATATTTGTTTATTAACTATTTAGTCGTAGTTATTATGAAGATTAAACAATCTATGTTATAAATATAACTTCATTAATTTAAACAAGATAATAATAACGGAGCACCAAACCTACTTCTTTGTCTTTGGAATATAATATTATGTAATAGTAGGAATAATAATGAGCTAATTGCACACCTATCATTAATTAGGAATAATCATAGTGTGCTTACAACCCAAAAGATCGAGGTTAAAATCTCCCTTGTGTTGGTTGCATTAGGTAGATAGTCAACGTAAATGGTAATTGAATTTTTCCACAGGGATTTGAGCAAAAAAATCAAGTACTCGACTCTACTTATAGTGGGAGGCTTTGCCTTTTTTATTGATAGAAATTGAATATAATCGTATTGATTACATAATAATTAATTATATACTACATCTTAGATAAATTCTGCAAAAATGAGGATCGTATTGTCAAAATTATTGACGCCAACAATAAGAAATAAATTATTTAGTATTTATAGAATGTGTATAATTCAATGATTCCGCCATCATTACTTTGCATTTGACTTTCACATGATGTCGTGAAGTGAATGTTAGTCAAAATACCCCGATAATTTATGTCCCCGTGCTTTGCTAAGATGAAAATGGGCAATTGCACGATAACAAAGTTGAAGTGTCCATACTAATTGCAATCTATATTATTGCACCAGCACTTCCAAAGATTAGCGAGGATTATTTAAATTTATGAAAAATAACAAAAGATAAGTGGTGTTATATGAACCGTCGTTAATGATATATCAATGAATATTACATTCATCGCTAATTTTTATTATGAAAGAATAATTTCGCAACTAACAATACCGTCTTTTGTATTTAGCAATGGCTAATTTCGCGAGGATGTTGAGAAAAACATCACTATAATCCAATTTTATTGTAATAAAATACAAATATGAATATCAATACATACATGTATTTCATTTTATTTATAACATATTCATGTTTATTGCCTTCATTGCAATATATAGTTTGGAATAAAATATTTGTTGTTATATCTTTGCATACGAATGGTAACAAAATGGTTACGTGCTTAAAGCCTAGTTATTTCATTATGTAGTAATATCCTGTAAATTAGGAATTGCTATTCCAAGAGAAAGAAATATTAATCGTTATTTTAATAAGATAACAAAACATATATTGGTATTTGCGAAGTTTAAATAATAAAAAGTAATGTATAATAATTCATTATCATATATTTCTCCATAGACATTTTTTCTTGGGGCATTTGATTGTATCCTATAAATTCTTCTTCTTTATTAAAATTATTGCATTTTGTCCGTGTGCAATGAAGACGGCTTCCCTCCTTCTCCCTGCCTTAGCCGTCGTCCTCCTCGCCGCCTTCGTCAACTTCGTCGTCACTGAGGTACGCGGCTTTGCCCTGTCTTTCATTCCCTCGATATAGGACACCTTATCGTGTTCTAACGTTGATCACTACCATTATATTAGCCCTATGCCGTGTTTGAGACAGACGGCACTGAGTCCTCCAAGATCAAGAAGAAGGCGTTCATCTTCGCCGGCTTCTGCTTCTTCCTCGTTCTAGCTGTCGCAATATGGTTGTGCTACGAGGAGCACGTCAGTCGCAGGGCTGCAGACGAGGAGGAGCTCCCCCAACCCCATGGAGATTAGACATATAGCCTTTTGACATTTTACCATCTTTTCTTGCGGTTGCTTTTTACCTCTTAGTTATGTATAATAACCAGGCCTTTTAAGCCGACAACTTGAGTAAAATGGTTCTTAGTTCCATAATTAACTTAGTGCGGAACGTGGTTTTTTTTCCATGGGCAATTAAATATTTATATTTGGAAAAAAAATTCAACTTTTATATATAATGATTATTTTTGTATTTTTTTTTGCTGATTAAATATTGGAAAATGATTCACTTTCACGTGTTATTTTATGCTTGGAGAAAAGCATGATTGGTATATTTTATGATCAACCTACTAGTAGTTCGAAGCATGATGCTTATATCCCTTAATATATGTTATTTTATACTGAGAGAATAGCATGGGCGTTAATTATTTTGTATTGTAGCTTGCCATTTTCCCCCATAATATAGACCACACCACCATTGAGTATTGTCGCTTGCTTCGCAATCTCGAATAGCATGGGCGTTAAATGTTACATATGTTATCTCTTCAGTTTTTTTCACGCATAACATAAATCTTGGCTTTGCTATGTATGAATTTATATTTGACCTGAAGAAAAAGGTTGCACCAGTACCACCCATTGTATCACGCATAGTCCCTCGCATTGCCTCAATCGAAACCAGATTTTTTTGTCAATTATTGAGTGCGAGGGACATGCTGCAGATATAAGATCAGTAGTTCTTTTCTGGAAGAATTTTTGTTCTCAGGATCCACACATTATTGGATAATTTTTTTTTTGAATCTTTCCTCCATATCCGATTTGGATTCCCACACATTCCTTTTTTTTTCATATGAGGTTTAATCTATGTGTTATCATGAGTTGGACGTTTCGAAGTTGGGATATTTTTTGCTCTTACAAGTTCCGTAATATGCGGGTTCATTTTTCTTAGTTTACTTGCAATGGAATATAAAAAAATTACTTAATGTGTTGATGTTACCATATTTTGAGCTAATATGGACGTCCAATTGCTATGCACCAATAGGAGAGCTTCATTACCTCAACCGAGATGGACCATGTGAATGGGGTTAGTGGATTGCCATTGAAACCCACTAACTCCATCTTAGTGTTGGATTTCCATTAATATTGATCCCAAAAAAATATTAACCAATGGCTTGTATCCACATTGCTGGCCTGACGTGTTGTCTCTGTGTCAAAATAGATATGCCGATGTGGTGCTATATTGGCTACCGTCGATACCAAGTTCTTAAAAAAACTCATATGGTCCTTGAAGTTCTTAAGGCAATCATTGTGAGCGGTAACTACCACTCATCTTGAAGTGAGTATCCTACTTCAGATCATAATAAGTAATATCGAATGGAGATGGTTAATCCAACTTTGGAATCAAGGGGTCAAATATTTGTGCGAGTGTTGTTGTGAATAGTGGTAGGCTTTCCAAAAGATTACAAAGACTTTATTCATTCCAATATTTTGAATAGAATTTTAAAATAAAGTTGATTGACATTGGTTTATGATATACTTTCACCGATAAAACTTATACACATAAATTCAAATAATAATAAAAAATGTCATCAGTTTATTTTTTTCTAAACATATTCAACACCTGTGCTTTTGATGTCTCCAATAAAGTAACAAGTAAAAGATCTCCCCGATTTGATCCGATGCCCAGTGAGATCGTCCCTGAGAAGCGATCAACGAGAACATGAGATGTGGACAAGTCAAATTAATGCTACGATTTTTTTTGAGAGGAAAAAGGGTGAACTCCCGAGTTGAGACTCACCGCCAAGCCTTTAATATATAAAAATATAAAGATATACAGTTACCTTGTAGATCAGAATCGATAAAGAGAAATACAAGAAGCAATTACATTTTCGGAATAAAACCTTTGGTTCTTAAAAATCAGATCATTTCTTCCTCCCTATATGGCCCAAAGAGCTGCAAATGACAAAGAAACGTCATCCGTCGAGTTCATCCCCACTGACCTAATAGATCTCCAGAAATCAGTCGTGCCACCATGCAGTAGCCATGTCACGCCTATCTCCTTCCAAACATGCTCCGATGCAGGACAAGTAAAGAACAAATGCTCTGCATCCTCCGTCTGTGCCCCGCATCTATCACACTGTGTATCTGGAACGCCAAACAGTCTTCCTCTTCTTGCTTTATCCCAAATCCTTCCTCTTCTGAAGCACCATAGAAAAAACTTGACTCTGCAAGGGATCCTGCTTGCCCAGATAATCTTCATATCCTGCTTGAGGTCGCTTTCCAAACTATCACTTCTCCCTCTAAACATATTGTATGCCTTTTTCACCGAGAATTTCTCTCCCTCCCAAGCAAAATGATCCTTACCCTGCGAGATGCAATCAGGAGAGGGCAGTTCAGATAGCAGTCTGTCCAACTCCTCCCTTCTACGTCCAGAAATATCGTGCAGGAACTGAGGAACCCACGAACCAGAGATTCTCACCTGCGCCACAAAATATTCTTTGCTTTCTGACCAGAGATTAATGCTACGATGACGCAGAAGGCGAGTAAATAATTTGGCACTGGTGTTTTCCAAGTGTTTCTCACAACTAACCATTGACCTTCTCTCCCGATCTGCAATCGTTGCTGCGAGAGCCAAAGATGAAGGCGCCTTCGGAAGCCGGACTCTTCTCGGAGATATGGTACGTGCTACTCATTAGATTATGCACTGTTCTTGATTCAGATCCGTGCATCGATCATAACGAGGTTATGGATATTCTGTCCAGGTTTTGCTCTTGGTTCTTGTATATTGTAATGTGTCTGTCTATCTGCATGCTGATACTGAAAGGGTGACTCCTTCGTCCCCAGATCTTCCGTAGAGGTGAATGGTGCATAATGTATAATAATATGTCCGATGTCTCTCTTTTTTGCGCATTATTAACCTTGTATGGTAATTTTGGATAGCATAGCAGAAAATTACCACAAAGTTAAAATGTCATAATCACTCGTTCCAAGATTGCATCATCACTCTCTTAAAATGTCTACGCGCATTCTTATTTTGAGGATGAAAATGCGCAGCCAACTTTAATCTCGTTTTGCTTTTACTTAATTAGAAATATAAGTAAGTACCGTTCTTAATTTGTAAACTATGTATGTCGTGTTCAGGAATCAAAATGACAGACCACCTCAGCATTTATCGATTTGGAAGTTGATCCCAAATTGTTCGCTGCAGAAGTGTTTATGATGTTAACCGTAGATAGCGTCGTATCGGGGTTATGTTACAGTGTCTTTGAGGGTTTCATGATTTCCATTGATCGGAATCATTCATTAAGATTATGATGTAACAAGTAATTAATTTGTACAATTGATTTGTGATGTAGAAAATCAAAAAGAATATGAGTACTTCATGACAGAATTTAGATTTGCAGTGTAATACATTTAACACGAAAAAAATACATTTTCTATTTGGCTCACTCTTCATCTTTTAGAGAAATAGTATGGAGCCCGTGCGTTGCACGGAAAGCAAGTTTTGACTTTTTAACTTTACCATTAACAAATATTAATATAATTACTTATCGATGTAATAAAATCTAGGGATATTTACACCTATAATCCTGTGTAGTTTCGTAATTACCCCAGAAATCCTCGATAATTATGAATTACATACAAGACCTTGAATAACCGCTCTGTTTTACATCCATAAGTTTCCGTTAGTTTAGTTCATTAACTCAACCACATGCCTGAGTTAATCTAACCCAATCCATGATCTAACGGTCGAGACTAACGAAAAAAGGAGTGGGCTTGCTCCCCATGGGGTCTTCCACGGAGTGCGGGACGAAGGTACGCGGACGGTACGTGCTGAGGCGGCTTGTGGGCAGGGGTAGGTGGAGGCGCGGGGGGGGGGGGAGGAGCAGGGCTTGGACCTGCAAGCGGATGGCGCACGGGGGTTGTTTCGGGGCACGACCAGGACTGCAGGCGGAGGAGGCACGGGCGGGGGGGGGGGGGGGGGGGGTTGACCTGTAGCTCGATCCCAGAAGGCGGCTCGATCCACGGGTTGCATGAGGGTGCAGGCGGAGGCTCCTCCGCGGGCACGACCTGGGGTTGCATGGGGTGGGGGGGGGAGGCCTCAACCTGGGTTGCAGGCGGAGGAGGAGGGGGCTTGCTGGGGAGGCGGGGCGGCCAGTGGGAGGCCTCGACCTGGGTGGGGATGCATGTTGAAGGAAGAAGGGGAGGGGGAGGAAGGGGACAATGGTTTTATTGTAAATAACTTGAAGTTAACGGGTATAAAATATTAAATACATGACGGATGCTGTCATAGTTAACGGGAAATTGGATTGAAACTAACACGAGGTTCTAGGTGGAAGAGTTAAGCATTACTCAAGGACTTGCATGTAATTCGTGGTTATCAAGGGTTCCTGGGGTAATTACGAAACTATTCAGGGTTATGGGTGTAAATATCCCTAAAATCTATGGGTTACAATTTTTATAGAATTTTTAGTTATTTATTTGAATTTGATGAAAATTTCAAAGTGAAATGTAAATTTTAGTTATTTTTTGAATTATTAAAAATATAATATTGAAATATTTTTCAGAACTTCTTTTATATATGATATATATTTTTATTATGCATTAGTTTTTTTTATTTTATATACATATTTTATTTAATGTCTATATAATACGTATTATTTAATATAATGTATAGGGGTATATATGCCATTATGAGAAACTTAAATCCATACGTGGAATTATAAGAAAACCCTCTAAAATTTGGAGTGATTTTATGATCAACAATATGAAGAAATTATAATCGCTAATAATACTACTTAGGGATTTTACCTGGCAGACCCTATAATCTTTGCCAATTACCTCTACGACCTTTGAAATAACGTATTTTCTCCCTTGACCCCGTAAACTTGCTCCGTCTTACCCCACAGATCCTACCGTCAATTTTAACTTTATTTGAGTTAATTGCTTGAGTATGTATTGAGTTAATCTAACTAGAGGAGAATTTGACGGTGGATCTTCCTCCTCCCCCATCTCCTTCTTCTTCCTCTTCTTATTCCCCATTCTTCTTCTTCATCCTCTTTATTTGTCGAGTGCTCCTCGCCT
This sequence comes from Ottelia alismoides, assembly GCA_037367405.1. NCBI lineage: Eukaryota > Viridiplantae > Streptophyta > Magnoliopsida > Alismatales > Hydrocharitaceae > Ottelia > Ottelia alismoides. The sequence continues at coordinate 529,213 of JAZKJV010000420.1, forward strand.
CATGGCAGCACTCTACGGCCCTCGACGCCGTCTCCTTTTCGAATAGCTTCCCCACCGCGGCCGAGCCGTGGCCCGACACGCTCCTCCTATACACCATCACCTTCCCCGACCAAACCATCCTCTTCCAACCTCCTTTTCTCGACATCTCCGGGCGATGCTGACTTCGTTCGATCGAATGCATTGGAGCTCTGTTCGGGAAGAAATCAATCAAGAATGATCACAATCAACAAGATTTCAGCGCACAAAAATCCAAACCCAATTCATATTTGGGCAAATCTCGTGTTGTGTTGTTGAAAAACTAACATCTTGGTGCGGAAGATCAGAGCTTTTTGTACATGGACTCTCGGAGCAGAGGAGATACCCGTGGAGACCTGAGAGTAGTAGACCTCTGATGTGGGAGACGCGGGGTTGTTGTCGGGGCTGCAGAAGGAAGAGGGGCTTTTGGGGAGCTTCTCCGTGTCATGGACGGTTGCAATCTTGGAGACACGGGAATGTGCTTCGTCATGCGATGGTTCCTTCGATGAGGAGCGGGATGATGCAGATGAAGCCGTGTGATGGTGGAGGTGAGGGTGGTGGGGGGGCATCGAAGGGGGGGAGGGGGTGCCAGCTGGGGCTTCGGACGATGCGACGGGGGTTGGGGCTTCGAGGAAGACGACGGGGAGGGACGAGGGTGTGGGGGCGGGAACGATATGTGGTGGAAGAAGAGGGGGAATGGCATTAAATGTAAATTTGACAAACAAAATGGGTATAATGTAATCGAATATAACAGGATCCTGTTAGTTTTAACGGGAAAATAGATGGGGGTTAACCACATGGTCTGTAGGGTAAGGGTTAGCAAGTTTATGAGGTCGAGGGAGGAATATCGATATTTTCAAAGGTCATAGAGGTAATTGGCAAAGATTATAGGATCTGCCGGGTAAAAATCCCTACTATTTAAGATGGTCACTTCTCAGCACATAAAATCCTCATGTCCTTATTGACAACGTTGAACTTTTATAAATTTGGAGGAAATATGATTTTATTAGAAATTATACGTTTTTATGTAATGTAAATTTATGATTTTTTATATATCGTTTTTAAATTATTTTTCAAAATTAAGTATATTTTTTAGTTGTTGTTTTTAAAGTATTGAAATAAATTAGGTATTTCTGCCCAACAGATCCTATAAACGTTTTAAAATGCCTCTACGACCTTTTACACAATGTAATTACCCCATCGACCATGTATATTACCTCAAGAACCCTTACGGGCTTAAAACATATTACCCAGAGGGTTTATGGGGTAAGAGTTGGCAAGTTTACGAAGTCGAGGGGGGAATTATGTTATTTCAAAGATCGTAGAGACATTTTAAAACATTTATAGGGTCTGCCGTGTAAAAATCCTAATAAATTATCGAAATGGTTTTCGGAAAACCTTTTATACAGGATATAATATTTTATTACGTATACGATACCATTGTTTATTTTTTTATAGTACATATTTTAGTTAATGTGTATTTAATATGTATTATCTAATCTACTATATGCTAAGCTGTAGTTGGGGACTTCTTTCGAATATGCAAGGAGCAGAGGATTGAGTTTGAAATATGATGATTGTGTGTCCTTAGTCGGGGGCGGTCCTGATGGGATGGTGGAAAATGATCAAAGGGCATCGAGGCGTGCAATGTGACACTGCATCGAGCGTTGGATTAGACGAAGATCAGACAACATTGGAAATGACAATCACACGGTTCAATTTTGCTCATGGAAGATGATCGGATGGCTATGAATCGTTATTCAGGTGTAGAATGTTCTTCCCCAATATGCTCCAGGTCTTTGTGGGTGGCAGTGCTCTACGTGAGCTATTTCCCATTTAGTGCATGGGCTAGCCGAGAATGCTCGGTTAGGGCATGGGATTTAAGAAATTATCGTTCAGGGCACCGATCGGCGAAACCCATGCCCTAACCGGGTATTCTGGGCTAGCCAAATGGGAAATAGCTCGCTCTACGTTACGCGACGAAGGTTTTCAAGGGTCAAGGATGATGACCGGTGAAGGCTCAGCTGATCTCTCCAGGCTGTGCATGGCAATCGGACCTCAGTTGCTCCATATTATGATGCTTGGCATGGTTTAGATTAGAGGCGGTCAGATCTTCTCATTGGAATGCTTGGATCATTGTGGGCACTTTATATACCCCGTTCGTATCTGAAGCATTTTATCCAATGATAAACGGCTAATGTGGTTTTCCGGATGCAATGTTGCAGATTGAAGCTATTACATTGTTATTCATATGTTTTAAGAGAAAGATACAAGATTTCCTTCAATTCTATTATGATTCTGCCTAACATAAGTAAAGTATGGTTAAAGGAAACCAAATTCTAGTTAAAGAAATAAGATTTACTGTCCACTAAAAATGAGGGAGAATGTTTTACTTAATATTTCGACAAGCAAATCATAGGAAAAATGGTACTTCGAAACGCTAAAAATAAACCGGGAAGCATCACGTCGGGGAGGTAGCTGTGACAGAAAAATCACAGTCGTTGGCCACACGGCCCGCCTCTCAGCTCCGTATCTGTGCCACTGGCAACTACGGTCGAACATCTTCTAGGAGATGATAGAAATGCTATTACCGAGGGAGAGGGATTACGCAGGGGGGGAGAGCTCGATCCCAACATTTGTTTATGCAACTGGCACCGACAACATTATAGCGAGGAGGGGAGGAGCTTGGAGGCGCGAGCGCGGAGGAGAAGGGGGTTGGTGGAGGAGGCGGTGGGTGTCGGAAGGGGAAGGAGCGATAGGTAGGGTTTTGATAGGAAGGTGACATCGATGAAGGGAAAGGGATGAAGGGTGTGGGGCACTTGCGTAATTCTCTCGAAAAGTCGAGGGTAGCGGTTCTTTATATTGTAATAAATTATTAACAAAATGTAAAAATACTGGAAATGGTAAACATGACAAAATTTAGAAATGCTCTCGTTCACAAGGTCCCTATTGAGTTCCTTCGCTTGAAAATTTTCTAATAATAGTAATATACTAAATCTATATCCACGTAATTCTAATAAAAACTATTCCAGCATCCTCATTCCAGTTTAACTCTTCTAAGTATGTGCCATACTCTTCTAAGGTGCACGATGCCATAAACCATTTTTTTATTATTAAGGGATAAGATTATTTATTCGATTTCTTTGAAATGGATCTCTTATAAGGTATTGCAAAATGAATGATTCTTTATCATCTAAATTATCTCATCAGCATGTTATTGTGGCCTGAAAGTCATGGTATACATGTCGCTGATGAAGAGGCTATATGGTCTATACGATGTCCTAGATGATAGGTAAATTTTCCGACGAAATACGTGTATATATTAGATTAAATTAAGTTGATCTTTTGTTGACTATCTAAATTGTTGTGTTTTATATCTATTATCTAGTATACAGAATTCCGTATTTTCAAGGACGATGTTAATGAGAATGATGCTAATCACTGACCCAAAGTATCAGATTGTAAAGGTTCAAGTCGAATTGATAGAAGGGTTGGATAGAATAGAAAAGAGATCATGCGATCTTAAAAGAATAATGAAGGGTTAGGTTGTTTTAACTCTCGCAATGACAATTGCAAATTTCCAATTGCAATGCAACTAAGCATTTATTTATATCGTTTATGTAATAACTAGCCTAAAAATGATTCTGTTGGTTGTGAGACAGATTGCAAGCGCATTTGGAAATGGAAGGTGCCGACTGCAAGGGATGGTTCTTTCTCAGTTGGGAAGGCGTATAGGACGATAAGGGGACCAATGGGATTTGATCCTGGTGGTTGTGAGGTAGATTGCAAGCGCATTTGGAAATGGAAGGCGTCGACCCGCGTGAAAATCTTCTTGTGGATCCTCAGGAGAGGTAGGCTGATGACGAGGGAGAGGTTGGCACGGTTCAACCAAGGTGTAGATCCAATATCCCAAGGTGCTTGGAAGATGTGGAGGATATCGACCACCTCTTCTTTTTGTGTGATAGCTCAATTGAGGTTTGGAATCGCTTCGACAATCAGGCATATTGTACGAACAATGCATCTAGTTTCTAAGGATTTGCGGGGGTGGATTGGAGCGGCACAGAAAAGGAGAGGTCGAATTACTTGACGGTCGTTTGGGCGATTTGGCTGGCACGAAATGGTGTTATCTTCCAACAGGGTAGATTCCACGTGGAGAGTGTTGTAGTGCATGCCAATATGATGGCTAAGAGTTAGGTTTTGTAAATGATACTTCCATCCCCGGTGTATTAGATGTGTAGTAATTTCTTTTGGTGATAAATGGGTGAAGTTTTTGGGCACTCACCTACACGGTGTAGGCCCTTTTTTCTTTCAAAAAAAAAGAAATAGCCTAAAAAAGAAGGTTACTGCACCCTTCAAAATGGAGGAAGCGGGTCAGATTATGGTATACTCAATTTCTTTTATGGTATACTCAATTTCTTTTCTCTTATACTGATCTTCTGCTTCTATGATAACTTGAAAAGGTGAGAATCAATGCTAAAGTTATTCCGAGATCAGGTATGGATATAAGAATGTGATAGGATGAATACTGTTGTAGCTGATAATGAACTCTTAACACATATGGTTATTGAATTTTTATGCTTTGGTTGATAAGTTAACTAATATGCAGAAATCGTTAATTGTATAAAGTAAATATACTTTGGATGTTAATCTCGATAAAGAATACTTAGCAGATTTCCCAAATTTCAGATGGATACAGATTTTCAGACATGTCATTTCTATTATGTAAATTGTAATGGACATGAGTTTTGTGGCAAATCCTCGTAAAAGGGAAGGGGAAAGTGTGCGCTGCAAATTATGGGATATGCATCCTATGGTTCAAACCACCCATCCAAAAAACTACCATGTTTTCGGTTACAACTTTCGGTTGTTAGGCATGGTAGCTACAATGCGTATACTATAGGTAATCATCGTGAAGAAATGTTAAAGTATGAAGACAAGTTTTACATACAGATGAAAATATTTGTCTCCCTACACATTCTTAGGGGTGCATATTAGGAACTACGTTTGTGGATATACATTATACACAGATCTGCTCGGCTGAAAGGTGCCTTCCCTTTCCAACTTTTGCCGATGTATCTAAAGCAACATTGACAAAAACTGCATTCCATGTTTATCACAATCCAAGGTACACTCTTTCTCAAGCATTGAGATTGACTTCCTCCATGAATGTATGAATCAAACTATTCATTTATTGTTGTTTGGTCCATTTTCTTTCGCAAGCATCGAGATTGAATTCCTCCGTATGAATGCATAAAAGAGATTATCTATTTACTTTTGTTTGTAGCAGTTGTTGGTTTATCGATTTATATTCTCTTCTTACCTCACCTTCGATCGCTCACTTCCAAAGGTGGAGCTCAAACCGAACCCAAAACTACCGCTGGCGCTGCTGTGTCGCCAGTGTCAACATCGCATCGCCATCTTTCCTGTAGTACACAGAAACCAAAATAAAACTTTGGACAAAACTTTGCTGAACAACGATGAATCCATGATTCATCGCCTTTATTCTTTCATTTTGGCTAAAATTCTGGGTAAAATACATGTAAATAATCACTAATTACAATTAATTTTCATTCTAACCACAATTATTAATATTATATAATTAACACTTATTTTATATCCAAAATAAAAGAATAAAGAGAAAAGGAAAAATAAAGAAAAGACGGCTGGATATATAAAATATATACAGACTGATCATAACCTCGAGAATAGGTCAATATTGACCGGGTCGATAAATTAAATAAATAGCTAGAGACAAAGATCACAAAACATACAAAAATATCAAGCAAATAAAGACCAAAAATATAATTTATCCATTTATCACATTGTTAATATTTCACATATTTTATTTATCACCAAGATAATTCTAAATCAAAACACTCCTTTTATAAAAATTGTTCATAAAAATATATATTATTTTATAAAAATATTAGAAAAAAATATTTCGGGATAAAAATAATTAACCGTAGTGAACCGTAAAAGCCACAAAAGCCGACTTCCAAGGTTGGTAACTATTTATAGAAAACTCCAAACGGACCGAACTCACTTTTAGAATCTGTTTATACATAATAATATTTATTAAAAATATCAAAAAAATATTCGGATATAATCGGTGAGTTTTGATGTTTTAAACCCGTTGTAAATATGTACTATGCGTAGAAACTTCCCAGGTTTTTAATTAATTAACCGTAAACTCGACTAACTTAAATTCTTCTCTTAAAATCTTATAAAAATGTATATAAAAATATAAAATATCAATAAGTTAAAATATCAATGAAACCCGAAGCCTCGAAGCCGTTACTTTTTTCTTTCGGACCTCATAACTCGCGGCCGTATGAACTCCGAAATAGACAAACTCATTTCTAAAAATCATATTTTTCAATTATAAAAAATATGGCACTAGTTTCACTAAAATTGGAGTTAATGCGAAAAACACGATTTTTGGGTATGTATTGGTATATTGTACAATAAACCGTAACTTTTATTATTATTTAATACATTAATACTTTATTTTTAAAAATATAATATTTCATTTATTTATTTATTTAAATTATTTATTTAATTAATTTATTAATGATGTATTTATTAATTTAAGTAATTACTTATTTACATAATTATTTAATTAATACATAATTACTCTCTTACCTTTATTTAATTATTAATTATTTATTTAATTACGAATCTAATTTATAATTAATTTGATATAATTATTACCTATTTAATTTAATTTAATTTACATTATTTTTTATTTTTTCTCTTTTTTCTCTCTCTCTTTCTTCTCCCTTTCTCTCTCTTACTTTCCTTTTTTCTCCCATCTTCTTCTCCGATGGATTTCTTCCCTACACCATCTTCTCCAACCTCCTCCGCCTCCTCGTCGTTCGCCAACAACCCCAACAAACGGCCGTTGGCGGCCGTTCCTCCAACCGCCCGCCGGTATCGTCACCACCTCCGGTGATCGCATTCTCCCTCGCCTATAAATAGACCGTCAAACCCCCACTCCCACGCGATCCACCATTTTCACCACTTCATCTCGTGATTATCTGAGCTCCAATCAGAGAGAGGTCAGTGACAACGACTCGGCTCCGGCATCGAGCGAGGTCGAGATTGAAGAGGTCTGGCGTGATCCAACGCCGTTGGAGTCCAAGTTCTACCGCGCGTCGAGCCTCCTCCCGTCGTGAGTTGCAGGCTACAACAGCGGATCTCCGTCGTGCTCCGTTTTCCTAGGCACATCCTCACATTCAACCCAGCCGATCTGCGACGTTCCCCGTTCTTCGTCCTTCTCTGTCCAGGTTAGCATACGATCTATTCCTCTTCTCTTCTTCTCCCTCCATTTCCATTCCCTTTCTCTTCCCATGTGTTCTCTCTACGTTTTTATCCAATTGCCAGGCGAGTATCCTCACGTTTATTTCCAAATTGATTTCCTTCGTATATCCTCCTTACTCCCCTTCTCCTCTCCCCGAATCTCTCTCCTCCATTCTCATCTCTGTTTTCTTCTCAATTGTCTCCGTTTTGCTCTCTTATTTGATACTTAAATCAGATCTGGTCGGTATCATTCCACTTTACTCGCCTCTAGTTCTCCGAACTCACACATATATGTTCATCGATCATGAAATCTATTACAGATTAATCTTCGAACCTTCACGCACGCTGGAGATATCCTTCTCATTCCATTATTTTTAACATCCAAGCCGAGATATTCAAATCTCGGGCTTCTGATTTTTATTTACACGATAGCAGATGGATTAGCATCCCCTGAAGCAAAATGCCGTGTTTGTTGATCGACGTCATTATTGTTCGCAGGGCCGGTCCTGGGCATTGTTTTGAAGTGCAATTGCCCAGGGCCCATTAATTTTAGGGGCCCAGGTTTTCATGTAATTTGATTTTTAGTTTAGGAATAAAATAGTATTTGTCGGTGAAACAATAGGCCCCTATATATTAGGGATGAAAACATATAGGATACGGATTGGATATGCATATTTTCATATCCATATTCGTTTTGTCTCTATCGAATACTGAAATGGATATGATTCGGATATGCATTAAGGAAATCATATCCTTAAAAATACCGATACAAATTTGAATCCCAGTATGGAGAATAAAGAGCGGCCCCGAATGCGGATTGAATAAAGAGCCAATCTGAATATGAATCAAATAAAGAGTGAATCCGGATATGGATCCAATAAACATGGAATTCGAATACTGATAGAATAAAAACCACATACGAATATGAATTGAATTTCTATCAAAGTTCAAAATGATTTTAAAAAAATGACAATGAAATATAAATAAGTTGCATCATGACAAGAGGTAGAGTCGAAGTAACATGTGTTCTTGACCGAAAACAAAAAGAGGGATAGGATTTTGTAACTTTTGTTAGTGCCCATTCCCAAATAAACAGAAGTTTATTGATACCATTAATATATTGTATTATATAATATATAATACTAATAATATCATGGTGTTGCGGCATAGATTATATTAACTAACATATAAAATAATATTAAATATTGTATTTGGATATTCGGATCTAGATCCGGATATACAAGCCACTACCATATCTGTATCCGTATCGGAAAATTTTTACAATTCGTATCCATATTCGATCAGTAGTCAGATACAAATATCTGTATCTGGTAATTTTTCGAATATGGTAAGCATATATTCTGACATATTCGTATCCATTTTCATCACTACTATAAATTTGAATTTTCAGTGAATAACTCGATGCTAAAATAAAAAATTTAATGAGATTATATAAGGGTCGATTATTCCCCGAAAATAGAATATTTATTTTATACTTGATGGTAAACACACCAGGGACAATTTGCTCTTATTAAAAAAATTTGTAAGGACCTCCTTTTTCCTTTTGCCTAGGGCCCATGAAATATCAGGGAGGGCACTGATTGTTCGAGTAGTAACGGGAGAGAAATGCAACAACCAACCTAAAGCGTGGATCGTCCTTGAGTATTGAAAACCGGATTACAGCTTCAGACCAACGACTCCATCGCCATCGAGGAGTAACCGGAGGTTATTCGTCATTTGAAGCACCCGAAACAAACACACACATGCGGAAATGAAAAAATCATAGGGAGCAGTACACACCTGCAGTTCAATCGAACCCAGATATTTGACACCGCGCTTCTGGAGCTATACGCGAGCCTTCGAAACAAAGCACCATCCGCTTTTGATGAGAGCTGCATCATCGAACAAGGAACAACGGCATTTTTTGATTCGAGATCCTCCACCTCGAAGCACCTATTTGCACTTCTAGATACACCTTCTGGAAATTCTACAATTGGGGATGAACAACCCTTCAGTCAAGATCGAACGGTAATCATTAGATCAGCACGATCCAACAGAACAAAGCGTCTATTACTGCACCGCTAAGCATCGCACGTGCTCTGTGCATACAAGGGGAGAAGATTTTGGGCATTCTGCGCTGAATACCCCCGACGATTGTTGAATTCACAATCAGGATCAGATCAAGCAACAAGCGCATGAATCACAGGCGCAATCCAGTTATTATTGCGTAGGACACCCGGCCAGCGCCAACTTCTGCAATTTGCACGCGTGCCCCTACACTTCCCAATAATTGCACTTAAACCCCTAACTGTATACATCATACGATATCATAATACATCTTAAATAAAATTCTATAAAAAAGATAATAGAAACACATATACGTATATAATATTTTAATATATATAAAATAATAAATAAAGTTTTAAAAAAAATAAAAAATATATAATTTCTATTTTCTAAGAAATCATATAAAAATACATAATAAAAAACATAACAGACTTTCAAAATACATAAAAAATAGAAAAACTGTTTTTAATAATCCTATAAAAAATACATATAGCATATTTTACCATATTTTGCATAATAAAACAAAAATAAAAAATAAAACTAAAAAAATATAAAATACATAAAAACTTGTAAAAATCATAACTAAATAAATAAAAATCTCCTAAAAACGCACAACCTATAATTTTGAAGGTAATTTCATCTACGTTCCATTAAAGTAAAACAAAATTATTTTTTATATTATTTTCAACATTAAAAATTCAAAATACATCACAGTTTTCAATAAAAATATCATTTTTCACATTAAAAATAATCCAAACTCCATAAAAATCCATAAAATCTTCTAAAATCCATAAAAACAGACAATAAATTAAAAACATAAAAATAACAAAATAAAAATAAAATAAAAAATTAAAACATTTTCTAATAATAAAAAAATATACAAAATACTTAAAAAGTACAAAACAATATAAATTTTCTTAAAAATTAAATAAAAATCTAGAAAAAATCCTTAAACATAAAATAAAAATTAGGAAATCCTTTACCTTAATTTGTCTATAGTTTACCCCTAGTTTCAACAGTTTGTGTCCTTGAGTTCGACACTCCCGTGCTTAACCGCTATACACTTAAGTTTAGGAGTATAAATAAAATAAGAAGATTAATTAATCCTTAATCTTTTCTGACAAAACCCACCTGGTCGATACAACGAACACGACATTTTCTCTGTTTCTTTTGCAGGGATAAAGAAGTGATCGAGTGATGTGTTTTTCATATGGCACCGTTGCTAGGGAGGCAACGCTAAGGTAGCTATAGACCAAGGTTTAAGATTTTCTCTTTTCGCCATTTAATTCCCTAACCTCACAGCCTTTTGTTTCTGAGTTGTGCAGCACAAGTTGAGCAGCAAGAGACAGAATCGCAAAGCCGCAGAATTTTTTTCTTTCTTTCTTGTAAAATATATAAAAAAATTAAGGGCACTTAACTGTTTCTTTGTTTTCACAGAAAGGAGCCTCATAAAGGCATTACGACTTGTACTTATTCTCGGGCTCTGTTTCACCAGGGATGTACTCCTGGGAGAGAAGGGCATCCACCGCGGCTTTTTCGCTCGCATTTTTCACGACGATTTTCCATGGCTTTTCGAGATAAGTCCTTGTTAGGATTTCTCGGTTTTCCCCTTCTCTGCACAATCGTAGCCTAGATGCTTGCTTAGGCTGACACACCTAGTTGCTTGTATCTAGGGCCAAACCCCAAAAGTATATGGTTTTTCTCTGAAAATATCCAAAAAAGTGAAAATCGAAGATTAAAACAGGGGCTATTAACTTCTATCAGACCTTAAAAGAAACGTAAGGACTCCACTTGTTTAGGGAAGAGCAACCCCCGAATTTGCATCACAGGTATTACCTCCAGATTCAGTGAGTGAGAGACGATACATAAGGTAGAACCAGAGTCTGGGCTTCTTCCGAAATACTACTTAGTTCACGCCTATACTCACCTTATCTTCAGTGGGTGCTCTCGGGTAGCCGGAAATGGTCCATGGGTACTTAGCACAGTGGGAGGTTTAGAGAACACTACGTAAGACTCCGTCCTCAAGTAACACGGGTAATCGGAAACGGTCCGTACTTACTCCCATACTGGCTGAGACTAGGTGATTTCTGGTGAGAACTCGGGACAGTACACCGTAAAAGTTTCGAACACCTATCCGATCTCGCTAATCTGTGAGAAGATTATTTGCCAAACAACCTTAAAATTGAAAAGATAAACGACCGAACTCTTACGGTCATCACCTGGGTTGAGTTGGTGAATTCGGCATTTGCTTTGCGTTTGACTTGGAGTGTGAGTCCTTTATCTTACAGATCTCAATCTCATCGATCAGATGTCATATTATTCTCAAAATGATGGGTAGACAATCACTTCGGCCGACTCTTATGGCACCTCTTGCACGGACACGTACCCATCTTTTTAGGTTGGTTCAAGATAACCCTCTCATTGAACCTGAGATCTATCGATCTACCTCTGTAATTTTTTCTCCTGGCTCGATTCGCGAGAACCTCCTATTTGAGCCAGAATCAGGACAACATTCTTCTTCCAGGCGTAACTCTGACCATGGAAACTTTTTCAGATTCCTTCTCGTAATCATTCTTTATCATCATCACTTGTGGTTCGCGAGAACTCTGACCGCGAACCTGAGTTCTCTCAGCAGTTGAATATTGATCTAAACTTTCCTGACCTAAATTCTTCTTCCTTTCCAGAGACTATGCTAGAAAAGGACCACATACCACTTCGGTCGTAATTGATCAAGCTGCAATCAACAACGGTCTACTTGCGTCCTTAGAGACCATGCAAAACCAGATTAGGGAGCAAGGAAGACTAATGAACGATGTCAGAGCTGAGCTGACTCAGCTACGCGCCCAATGCAACAATCCTGATGCTGCGAACCCAAGAGCTGATCATCCAAGATCTGAGGACCAGGACCAACCAGATGGAGCGGAGAGACCGCCACTAGATCCGAACCGCACTATGCAGCAGATGTACAACCCTGGAGCTACTATGACTCACCGGTGGATTCGTCTCCCCGTCATTCATGGGAATTTCGAGTTCCGTCCTCAGAACTGTAGTTAAATTAATGTCTATGATCATGGGAATTCATGGGAATGTTACTGTAGTTACATTGCAAGAAAAACGGTGGTCCATGATCAATCGGTCTAGAAAGACATATTAATGTCTCCCATTTCTCCATTCAGCACTGTAGTTAGATTTAACACCCCCAGTTTAACCAAATCTACATCTGGGTCAATTCATTCTGAAACAACATTTTGAATTTTCTGCAGGATTAAAATAACATTAGCTAATATATTGACCAAATAATGTACTGTAACAAATACATGTACCGAATATAACTCAAATTCATACATTCGAATTAATTTCTAGTGGGCTTTACTGGGTAGATCTTTGAAGAATGTTCTTCATCTGAAGGGTAGAAATAAAAAGAATCAATGCTTACTACTATATTCTATATATCTCTTGCTACTGTATTATGTTCTTGGACCTTATAATGCTCTTAGAAGAAACTTTCCTTTCAGTGACCCAATTTTTACTAATAATACATTATTTTCCAGAACTTTAATTAAATTTGGGGTACAGAAAAGAAATGACACATATAATGTGTTTGTGTATCTTTAAGCAGTATCCAACAGTAAGAGATCGAATGTATCACATTTTTCAGATTCAGGGAACTTAGCAAAAATATTTCTCTATGCTTGCACAGTGCACTCTGAGTAATATCATGTATCTTTAAGTTCCTGATCAATGTTCTTCTCCCACTAAATATACCTCCTTTTGTTTACTTGACAGATTCTTCCAACAAAATTCAACCTACAAGTCCTTTTGATGAATGCTAGATTTCTGCTAAGAAATGAAATATTATTGTCCATATCGACCATAATGATGCGATCCTATTCTGATGAATAGACAACAGATTCTCAGAATAATACTTTATCACAATTTACTTCATTCATTAAACTGAGAAGAAATCATTTCAGATCACAATATTTAAGTTTCACAATTAGTTTTAGAATTCTATAAAAAGATGATACAATGAACAATGAATTCCACAACTTAAGCGACTACTGACTCAATGTGTTTCAACTAAAGGTCTAAATTCCTTCTAAGCTGCTTGTTATTATTAATGGCCCACATTAAACATCAAGATGACTTTGCAATAAGAATAAACTCAGGCACTGATTCTTGTCATTAGATCCTTAATTACATTATACATGACATTCTTTCAAATGATAACTCTAGACGAGTAGGGAATGCCTAATTGATTTTTGAACAATCCTTTACAATAGAAGAAACAACAGAACATTTAGTTCTATATGCTTGCACAGATCCATAAGGATCTGGATGTGAAATATTTAGCTCAAATATTGACAGGAAATATATTAGATAAACACTTCAATAAAATTGAGAAACAGTTATCATTTGAAATCATATCAAATCAACTCGATAGTCATACATAACTTTGAATTAGTTGAGATTTTCATCAAACACGTCATATTGTAATTCAAATTAGTAAACATGTTACTCGAAATATAAAGGAAGATGAATGGATACACATGAGAAATAAACATGTTTATGGACTTCCAATACACAATCAACATGAGAAACATCCATTTGATCGGAAAATGCGAACATTATGAGAAAGGTGAAAACTTTGGATGATAACGAAACTCGAACATGTGGATATCAAAAATTGGAAAATTATCGACAGAAATCAGGCGGAATAGAAGATGGCCCATTTTCAGCCCAATCACCTTTGAAACCCTAAATCACCATTAGTATTGCGAAGTGGCATAGGAGAAGAATGACAGCTTGAGAAGTGATGAGGAATGATTGAAATGACAACTGTGGGAGAAAGAGGATTATATATACCTCATCTATGGTGATGATGGAGACGAGGGGAGGGAGGGAAACATCCGCAGAGGATCACTCGTGGAGATGGATCGCTGGTAGAGATGGAGGAGAGGGGAAAGAAGCTGATGCCGGATTGTTGGGGGGAGATCGGAGAGGGGATGGCAACTTGGAAAGAGGGTTAGGGTTTTAAGTGACATCGAGAGAAGGGACGGCAACATGGAAAGAGGGGAAGGTGTAGTTGAGTCTGGAATTTAGGCAACATCACTAGACAGTAGATATCCGGCGTTTAAAAACAAGGGTAAATTACAATTTGGGTCACATCTTTTGGTCCGATCCCAGAATGGGTTCCGATCTTTAAATTGTAATGATTCAGGTCCCATGATCATTTATGAAATGGAAATTTTGGGGTTCATGACGAATATATCCTTGTTGGGAAGGGAATGGGGGTTGGGTTCCAACTTTTAAACAAGGGCATACTCATCATTAGCCCTAAAAAGTTCCTTACATTAATGGTCCTGGGACCCGAATCGTCACAATGTAAAGATCATGATCCATTCTGAGATCGGACCCATAGATGGAGACCCAAATTGTAATTTACCCTAAAAACAATCACAACTAGTGCAAGCACGGGTAAAACGAATGGTCATCGTCGTTACTAATTTCCAAACAATTTTTTCCCTACAATTTTTAGCTTTATGTATGCTCGATTTTATACGTTTTTTATGAGGTTTCTATGGCGTAAATTGTATATTTTTAATTTCTCTTAGTATGTAATAATATCTAATGTAATTTTTAGAACTTTCTAAGTATAGTTGAATTTCTATACATTTCTTAGAGCAAAGGGTAGGGTATTTTTATATAGCTTTGCGACTTAGTATATTTATGATTTTATGGGATGTATTGTTTATTTTAAATTTATTTGTGAATATATTTTTAAATTTAATATGTTATATCTAATGCCGGTTTTTATTATTTATTGCTGTATAATTTTATATATATTTTTATAACAAAGGGGTATATTATAGTTTTTTATTTGTTAAAAATAGTAAATGTTCCCATACTTTCAAAAGTAAAATATATATGATATTGTATATAACATGTATCTAATAGTATTTTGGTTTTACGTGTGGGTCTCGTGACTCTTCACCTTCGAGACAATGACAACTACCAACATATCGTCGTAAGGGTGAAGGCAAGGTCACCTTCACCGGTTGCAACCTTCGTCAGGATAGACATGGTCTTCACAACGATAAGGTCGAGATTGATTTTGAGAGAGAGAGAGCTAAAATTGGGAGGGGTGAGAAGGGGAACGATATCTAGGGTTCGTGGATAGGGAGGCAGAGGGTGCAGAGGAAATCCTAGACGATGCGACATAATTGAGAAACAAAGGGCAATCACGGAATGATGCCAAGAGACATGAGGGTAAAAGTGAAATTTTTGCAACTAAAGTTAATGCCCGTGCAAAAGCACAAGTATGTGAATCCATGCACCTCAAGCAGCTAATGTATTTTTGTGAGCTAGAATTAAAAGTGAGACAAAGTAAGGTAACATATACAAAACATTGTAACCGAACTCTTAGAAAGAAGCGTGCACATTAATCACATTAAGATTATAGGGAATGTAATGTAGTTTGAAAGAATAATAAGTTAACGATATGCTTAAAACTAATTTAAACGTGTCCGTAAAAAAATCCCCTATAATAAAGACAAACAATTTTAACATTTGGAACCGAAAGAAAACTTGTACACACCAACTCGTAAAAATCTACTGAAACAATACAATGACGTCCCAAATATAAGAGGTATCACAATAAATTCAATAACTTTCCAATAATGATTCTAATGTTTCCGCATTGAGGGGCTATGAGGTCATCTAAATGCTAGTAAATTCAGGAATTAGATGAAAATTTAGATAAAAATTTAACATCTTTGTATATTTCGACTTCATGCGGAAATTCAATGGATGAAGTTCAAAATGGAGTATAACAACCTCAACTTTGCTTTGCGATGAAATTTAATGTGTCAACATAAAATACATCTAATTACTAATTTATTACTCACATGCAGTATTTAAGTCTATATCCAATCTATATTCTCTTCCGTATCATATTATGGATTTTTTTAGGAAATATTCTCTTTCATATCATATTATGGATTTTTTTAGGAAGCTTGGATGAAAATGTTAGCATTGAGGATAACTGTTTGAGATCTCAATGTCAAAGGATTTGATATGCTGATCCAACATTGCAAAGAGGCCAACCAATAGTTATCCTTAATTTGATTCATCAAAGGATATGATTGCCAACCATCGAATACCATTTTTTTTATATATTCATCTTAAGTAAGCTAAAAGAAACTCAATGGATAAATTTTGAAACTGGTAGGAGAAAAAAAGATCCCAATTTTGAAGGGTCCAACTCATTATAACAAATGATTTAGGATTTGAAAGGAAAAGAAAGGAAAAGGCTTGGATGCAAAGATTCCAAAAAATGTCTACTACTAAAACAAAATCAAGCAGGGCTCAAGAATTTAAAGGACTTGAAGAAAAAGATGCACATGGACAACATCAAAAAACAAAACCATAGTGATAGTCTTTGTGACCTTGGAGAGGTATAGTTTGATGAGATAACGCTGGCTCTTCTTCCAGTGAATCCTTCTGAATACCAGAGTTTGATAACAGCCTGTAGGAGTTGCCAAAATTCATTTGCTAACAAAAAAGGTTCCTGAATAACAGAGATATCAGATTTACAGTTAATTATGAAGTGATGCTAAAATAGCATACATTTCTTATTTATGATAGATTAAATTGGAGCACGTACATAAGAACAGACGTCTATGAGCATCTCCATTATACACATGGCATGAGAATATATGACCACAAGCTCAATATATACTCCTCTAAATTTCTATTGATAAAGAGATTATCACACTCGAAGCAACCAAGAGCAGCACATCCTAAGAAAGTAGCAAGCAGTTCAAAGCATTCTGTACAAAACAAATGTGGAAGCATGCAATTAAAATAGTTGTAAAGATAGGAGGAAAAGTGCATCAAGGCTTCTAAGACATGTATTCTTTTGCTGCTCTCGTCACGCTTGAGGAATTCATTAGAGTATAGAAGTGAACAAAATTTAGACATCCATTATGATTCACAGGTATCCCTGGTCACACGTCGATTACAAAAAAATGGAAAAAAGATATATAGTAGCATGCATCATGTGCGCCTGCGAGCAGTTGGAACCTACCGATAAGCCCCCGCTAAAGAATCACCAAATGATATTGGATTATAACACAACATGTGACCAGGTACAACAATCATGAAGCCTGTTTCAGAGGTAGAGTTGTTGACCAACATCAAAGAACCACTCTTGTCATCTCTCCTGCAGAAGCACAATTATCATGAATATAAGTAAGTAATCACTATCATCTTGAACAGATCGATTAATAATTTATGTCAATGAGAATTATTGCAACTCATACAACTCAGGAACCATATATTGTAGTGTAACTGAAAGTGCAATGAAGAGTAAAAAAACATAAGAGATTGTCAACAGAAAGACCATATTGATAATTATGTGCACATGAATTTCTACAATGCATTTTCCTTGATTCAAAATAAAACAAATCTTGTGATCAACAAAATAATCTCTATTGTAATTTGTATTGTTTGATATTCAGAGTTTAAATAGGTATAAGTAGAAAGAGAGATGATTGGTGTCTCTGACGATCCTGTCTTGAAGCGAGCCCTTGAGAACTCTGCCAAGCAAAGATCTTCGATCTGAACTTGCCTATCGTTGATGAAGATATCATGGCATGGATATATGTACGAATCACCAGATGGTCATGGCTGCGAAGGTACACCAGCCTGTGTACGATCTGATGAGCCCGGTTACTCACAACCCCTGTACAAACACACCAATTTTTTATGTCATCACTACACCGAATAGATCAGCTCTTAAGCTTTAATCACAATCTTGCATGTGGAAATAATACACCATACATTGTACCTACGAAGTGTACTATTTTTATCTTCATGCACAGGTTGTTTTTTTGCATTAATACTCAGCAATCCGAAAACAACTTCGTTATTCTTCTTGGTGCGCCTCGAAGTCGAAGGCCTTACCACACAATATACACCGATACTCAACCTTAACCCCATCATTTGCAGGAGGGCCCTCGTCCATCGGAAAATCTTGCCTTACCAATGAGTCATATCCTGAAATCGTTGTTGTCTCCTCTTGGCGTCGAGGTTCGTGAGGAGAACGTCCATGAGAGACTGGACGCCGACAGTAAGGGAGGAATTGGGTCGGTGGTGATCCTGCACGCTCGAAGATCCCCCGACGTTCTTGTTCAGGGCCTGCTCCATCGTCTTCCACAACGTCGATCGGATATAGTTCATCATGTAGCCAGTGGCCAGATGGACACCTCCCCCTGGGATCACTAAGTTCGGCGAGTGACGGCTGATTAGGTTCTCCAATTCCATGAAGATTCCCCAAATAGCCTCGTCGAGCCTCGAGCGGGCGTGCCAAGACTCCTCGACCACGAAGTTGGAGTCGTTATCGGAGAACACAGAGTCAAACTCCGAGAGGAGAACGTGGAAGGACTCGAAGAGATCGATGATCCCATCTTCAATGGCTCCCTAGACCAGAATCCACACACAAATCAACTCGATCATTCAGATCCAAACCCTAGATAGCTGATCGCCGCTTCTCCAACATTGGAAACCCCAACACCTCCGTCCAGACTATCTCTAGCCGGAGAGGCGGCCATGCAGGAGGGGAATGGGTTGGGACTTGGGAGCGGTAGCCCTATAAGGGAGTCACGCTGGGGAAAAGGGGAGGAGGGTCGAATTCCTCAAAAGGCTAAGTGCTGAAGGGGAAAGATGGCTGGGATATGGGGGTAAAATTGGAATATGCGGAAAGAGCTAAGGGCCGTGTTTCCCCTCGTCTTTCCATTTATACCCTTTCCGGCAACGTCAATTCATTACTTTTCCCATCTTTGCCATCGTCTTCCGATTTATACCCTTTCCGGGAATGCGAATTCTAATTCACCCCCTCGTAGATGCGTTAGCTGACGCATCACGCTTCTTTCTACATGCATGTTCCTCTCTTCCCTATGTGTCGCACGACAGCAGGCCCCCCACCCCCATGCACCTTTGCACGCGATGAGCAATATCTATGCATGGCCGCCTTCTCGACCTAACACTTGCATCATCACTTCTCCCCTCCGAACTGAC
Source organism: Ottelia alismoides (assembly GCA_037367405.1). Taxonomy (NCBI): domain Eukaryota; kingdom Viridiplantae; phylum Streptophyta; class Magnoliopsida; order Alismatales; family Hydrocharitaceae; genus Ottelia; species Ottelia alismoides. The sequence goes on from JAZKJV010000420.1 coordinate 548,674, forward strand.
GCTCTTCACCGCTGCGGGGATTACACAAACTCTCCCCCATCATCCATGTCTGGTTCTTCCGATTCAATGAACCCAGTGCCAGCCGCCATGGCCGGTTCGTCTGATGTGACGATCACCTCGCGCTCAAGTAGGTTACCCGATATCTGCTCTCGTCATGCATGCAGATCTTTCTTGGTCTTACTCATGTTTACTGCTTCTCAAATTTCCTTCCGAATGTTTCTTCTCCTATTCATATATATATACAAACTATATATCATTTGGACTTCGTAGTTCCACTAATCCTGCCATATACGACTCTAATTTCCGACGAAAAACAGACATGGGAGTTCATAGTCTACTGATTTAATGAGAAAAAAACTGAACCTGATTTACATGTTCCTCTTATCGCACATCCGTATGATTTAAATCTGTATATACTCGCCATTGTGAGGATGATTCCTGAGGACGGGTCGTTTCCAACGGAAATATTTCCGCTTGAGGGTGTGTCATGACAACTTTCCCGATCTCTGTCAGAATTCCGTCGGTTTTACCTCCGTCGGCGATATCCAAATACCGAAGCTTGCTTAGGTTCCCGAACTCCATAGTACCCGACGAGAAGCTCAGTAAAACCACCGGAAAAATGTTAGAGGTCAATGACATCGAGTGCCTTGCACGAGAGCTTCGTGCAGTTGCGATGACGCAGTAGACCCCACCAAGAAGTGCTGCTAAAGATGAGTTTTCACATTGCAAGATGTAGGCAGCATGGAGAAGCAAAATAATTGGAAAGTTGACAGAAGTTCTCGGAAATGCATCTGTATTAGAGAGCTTGGTCATTTCCTGTCATCATACCGAAAATGCCCCTGCCATTTTACCAAGGTTTGATCGGCTACCGCCTATTAGGGTTGATGGAAGGAGAGATGAACGTAGTTATTTTTTTTTTGTAATTTTTGGAGCATTGCCGATGTAGATACAAACGCAAAAATCAAATGAATCAGTAATACCAAATAAAATAAAATTCAAGGATTATAGTGCAAAATACCCAAAATTTTTCAACTAATATCTAAAATTCAAATACTAAATGCCAACTACAAAAGTCGCAAGGGTTTCTACCCAAAATGCCCAGCTCATGTGGTAGCTGAGCTGGACTAGACCCAAATGCAATATGTGATTAGCTTAGGGGTTCACATGCAAATGACCCATAAACAATAAATAATTTTAAATAAATTACAAGATTAAACTAAAACGCAACTAAAATTAGGGTCAGATCTGCAATTTACCCCTTAATTGTATGAAAAATGGTGATATGTTTGAAAAAATAAAAAAACTCGGAAGATGGGGGCAGGGGCAGCCCCATTGGACTGTACATAAAATCTAATTATAATAATTAACTATTAATAATGCATGATGTGTATAAGCAGATATTGATACATCCGTATATGTCCATCATCATATACATTTGTAAACCTTCACAGATATGTATTTTTTTATTTTATGATATATTATATAGATAATGATTTTTCTTTTTATTTTCTTTGCACACACGGATATGGATTTGGATACCTCTTTCATTTTTTAGGATCATAAAATAGATATGGTTACATATTTTTCTAGTGTATACATATATTGATACATATACTTATTTGTATCTGCATGTTTGCAACCCTATTTGTATCTACGTCTATTTTAAAATAGATATGTAGATAAAGTACACATGTCAAAATATATATAACAAATATGCTATTATGGATTGGTACATATATCTATATTTGTTTGCATCCATGTAAGTAAAAAGTATTGTATAGTGTTACTTGCTTGAAATCTTAAATCTAGTGGTATTACTTAACATCAAATTAATAAATATATATTTCAGTGATATGAAGAGTTTTGTAGGGATCTTTTTGTCAATATGATATTTATAGATATAATTTATGTCTGATTATAAGTTTATATAGGTACTTTCATAAAATCATATTCCCAATATTAGTTTCGATGAATTACAAAATTATTGAAAACTCACCTTACAAATTGAATTCATTTCCAAGAAACCGACTTTATAGATTTAGATTTTCAGTAATATTCTATACATCCTCCAAATTTTGCTCAAATATGATTGTCATTTCTTATTTTATCTTAGTGATTAAAAGTCTAATCAATATTTAAGAAATTTAAGTCTCGTTTAAAAGAGAAACAAACTTTTAGCCATTGATATAAAATAGCAATTACCTTGAATTTGAGCAAAATCTAGATAACTTTATTCGAAGATTTTATCTAAAAGGTTGGATTTTAAGAAACAAAATTGAACAAAAATTAGTTATAGCATCTCTTTTGTAACTCATGTTACATCGTAGGAACCATTCCCCAAATATTAACAACTAAAATGATAAGATAAATTAGATAAATAATATCTAAATAATTTAGACCCCCCGTCCCCAAGATGAATTTACTTGCTTCGTCCATGAGGAGGAGGGACTAGAAGGGGAGGGGTGGAGGTGATAGTCAGAGGAGGAAGATGGGCGGGACGGGGAGGGGGAGGAGGGAGGAAGTGTGGAAGGAAGAATAAAAGGAGAAGAAAAAGACTACACTCATTTTAATCGAATTACCCTTGTGTCCCTCAAATTTAACGTCCCTTCGGGATGGGATTGACGGCAACTAACTTGAGGGACACAAGTGGTCATTGTGCTAGAAGTCAGAGACGCACCTGATATTATCTCTTAAACATATGTATGTACTTAAATATATGTCTGCACGGACTAATATATGCATCTTAATTAACAAGTAGTGATCCGACATATAATATACAATTCTCTTATATTTTAGTTGAAAGTTCATATACCTGTTTCTTAATCTAATTCAATTCATATTTAACTTCTTTTCTGAAAAAGAATATTGCCATTACATCAGATTGTCTAGCTATTTTGCGTTCCTGAATGGAATATAGCAACATTTCTTACCAAGGATCCCAAAAATAATCACGACATGGTACACACACATCTACGTTATGTTCATTACATTAATCTTAACAGAGAAAAATCGTCACTACGGATCCGTTTTGCTGTAGTGGTGGCAAATACAAATATAATCAATAGAGACAACAAAACGTTAGCTGATATTCCATTGTCTTATTACCGAGATAAGATAAGATGATAAGAGCTTCTGTTTTAACATGGCATGATAAGATGCTGATGATCAGCACCTCCCGGGACCCCCATATTCAAAGCTTAAACCCTTGTCATGGTGATTAACAATGGATCCCAATTCATAACAACGGTAACTGGTTTCAATCACTCGCTTAAAAAAGGGAGATGGATTGACGAATCGATTACTCGCATCGATCGTCCAGATGTTCTTCACCGCACTGTTTGTCACGTCGCGCTGCGGGAACTTGCCGTTGCCCATACGAGGAGAGACCTCGGTCTTTGGCGACGTCGTAAATCCTCCTATTATGACCTTAGGAGCAGAAGCAGGCAGATGTGGGAAGAACCCATTAGGCCAGTACCCAACTTCACTCATGTCGTCCCCCACAAATAGGTACCACACGTGGGTTACTGGATCCTGATCGAAGAACCAGAAAATATCATATTATATTTAGTTTATACTCACAGTATCCGGTTATATACACGTAGGCCAAAAAATAAGACGAGTACGTACCTTGGCAATTGTAACAGTAAGAAAATACTGAACGCCGAGATCATAGTCGGAGATATTGGGAAATGTGCCTCCGAATGCGATCTTTCGGTTGAACTGTACAAAACCTGGGCACTGGGTGTTGTAACAGGAACCCTTTCCCGTGGCCTTTTTTTCAAAAAAATGGTAGCACAATTAAATTGATTACCATCAAGCTTGCAATAAAAGCTTATAATTAAAAGATGTTACCGTCCAATGAAGAGTAAGTCGAGTTTGGTTGTCATGGTACAATGCAGGAGAAACCTAGCAGTAATACTTATTGTAAGATGTATGCAAAGAGCTAGCGGTAATATTTGTTCTAATTGTATCATCGAAGGAAGAGAGTGGTATATATAGACTCACAAGCCATCCGATGGACATTAGATCATTAATGTCTGATCTTGAGTTTTCACCAACCCACATATTAACACCGCTGTTTTGATCAGGCTTGACGCCATCGACTGCCCATATTCCCATCGAAGCTTGTGCTCCGTAGTATGTCCCCTCTGTTGTCACCCAAACAGCATACTGACCAGAAAAAAATATAGATATAATAAGTCGACTAATGAATAATATTTGATTGAATATATCTAAATACAACAGCAAAATAGATCTATGCATGATAACGCAATGGTGCAAACATTACTGGTATCCTCGTGAGTCATTTTAGCTTTACCTAACACATGATTTGCTTCCAGTTAGAGAATACTGAATTTTATGCGATCATGAAAACACGACTTACGAACTCGTTGTTCTCAGTATTAGCTCCTGCAGAAAGATTGCTCGGAACATTGAATGGAACGGTGCCTTGGAATTCTTCCGTTCTTCGAATAGGAACTGTTCCGATTGGACAGTCCACCGTTGGAAGGACGGCATGAAATGACGACTCTTCAATCTTCTTCGGAAGAAGCTGACGCAACGAAGAACTCGGCCTCTGCAGTTATTTAAATTCGTAGATATATGATCTTAATCATTCCGGTCGGAGTAAAAAAAAGTAAAATACAAAGAATTCTTGTAGTTTGGAAGAAATTGAGATTAACAGAGCAGTACTGCTTGAGAATTCAGAAGCAATATATCAGAACAGGATGATATGCAAGAGTAAAGAGATCGTATCAATACCTGGATCTTGTGATCTCTCATGGAAGGATGGCGAAGAGACGGCTGCTTGTGGATCAGATAACAGTCGAAGATATCTCCACTTTTATCCTAAACGAAATCGGAATTAAGCTTTTATAAAAAAACAAAAATCTTCGCATACAAAAATATGTACAAGTGTGAGGTAATAGATAAAAACCTGTATTGTCTTAAGGATGGCCTTATCCAGGATATTCTCCCCCCTTACATCACTGCCATGCATCAACGTAACCAGAAGGAACAAAAGCAGCATCTTGGTGATGATTAGATCTCCATGCGTTGCAAAGGTAGCCATTGTCAATTTCCTTAACACCCTGTTAATGTTTGCTCATGATACTCTAGTTAGTGGGAGATAATGGAATAGCAGGATGAGACTATGGGAATAACGAGTGAGGATACAGACCTCGGTTCTTGAAGCAGCTGATCGATATTCCAATCTTCTCCCTCTCTTGTTTTTATAACTTGTAATTTGAGATGAGGAAGAATCATCCATTTAATGTATTGGAATGGATACTTGACCCTTCGAATTGTAATGGGTTGTCAAATTCATATCAGTACTGATGATAAATTGGATTTAAATGTGTCTTGATTACTGTAATCTTATTAATTTCGGGACGTTTCAAATTTGTTTGTTCTTTTGGAATGAATGGACTTTGAAACTTACGTTTTTTTTTCGCGTTTACTTATAATGAAAATAATCGAGATCGAATAAACGCATGGAGTATCTGTATCATAAATTGGGCATTAAAAATTAGGGATTTTATCACTTGTGCCACTCCGAGATATCGCAATATCAGTTATGCCCATATCTTTTCGGTAATATCAGTTGTGCCCCTCACTTCTTGTTATTTTGTCACTTGTGCCCCTCGGGTTAGTTACCGTCCATCCACAGTGCAAACAGACGTTAACTTTGAGGACATAAGCGGAATTAATTTTTAAAAAAAGGTTATTTGGTCATTTTACACCCTCTTCCTCATCCTCTTCTTCTTCCTCCTCTTCCCCATCCTCTTCCGCCTCCTCCTCCTCCTCCTCCCTCTCTGCCCCTGCCCCTGCCCCGCGCCGTCCAGTTCCGCCCCGAGCTCCCCGCACCTCCTCATAGCCCGCATCCCCCGCCCCTGCCCCGCGCCGCCCAACCCCGCACCCCCCTCCCAGACCGACCTCCCCCACCCCTGCCGCCCCTCCACCCCGACCCTCCCCCACCCCTACCGCCCCTCTGCCTTGACCTCCCCCACTCCCTGTCGCCCCTCCGCCCGACCTCCCCCACCCCTTGCCGCCCCGACCTCCCCCACCCCTGCCGCCCCTCCGCCTCGACCTCCCCCACTCCCTGTCGCCCCTCCGCTCGACCTCCCCCACCCCCTGCCGCCCCGACCTTCCCCACCCCTGCCACCCCGACCTCCCCCACCTCCTGCCGCCCCCTCCGCCCCGACCTCCCCCCAAAGCGGCGAGGCCTCCCCTTACCCCTGTTTCAGCCCTTCCTCTCTAGGCGGCGAGGTCTCCCCCCACCCCCTGTCGCCCCCTCCTCCCCAACCTCCCCCCGTCCCCTACCCTCGCCTCCCCCTCCCCCTGAATGCGCCCCCCTCACCAAGCCCTCCTCCGGCTCCCGCGCCTCCTCCGGACCCTTCCGCCCTCCTCCTCCGCCTGTGGTTGAAACTGGAGTTGAGTTTTTTTTTGTTAAATTTTGATAAGTTTTTGACTAATTGATTCATAAAAAGTCATCCAAAAATTCAATAAAATTCATCGTTTAATCCGTAACGAGTGATATGTCCGTGGAAATGTAAAAATTTTAGAGATTCGATGGATGCATGAAGGTGTTAGTAAGAGAGAGAAATTATGAAGAGAAGGAAGAAGAGCAAATGGAGGAGGAAGAAGATGAAGATGTATGGACCATTATACTCTTCTTAACCACACCATGGTTTGAATAAACCATGGTTATTTTAATTTTTTGACGGTCAATCTGACGGAAGGGCACACTGATGACGGAGCAAGAAGTGAGGGGCACAACTGATATTACCAAAAAGATAGGGGTATAACTGATATTGCGATATCTCGGAGGGGCACAAGTGATAAAATCCCTAAAAATTACTTATGCTCAATTTCAAGGTGGAAGAGGGACCAGGCGACTTATCTATCTCGAGCTTCACCATTGTTTCCGTAATCCAGCGGACCCGCTTGCAAGTGAGTGAGCTACTCAAGCCTGAAGAGCACGGGTACGGGGAGGTGGTTGACAATTATGCCCCTGCAAGAGCACAAGTGATAACAGTACAAGAAGTCACGGCCAACTGAAAAGAAAGGGTATAACTGATATTGCACAAGTTTAAAGGGACTTAACCCCTTAAGGGATAAAGTTCCTGCATTTATTGAATATGTAAAATCTAATAATAACACAACAAATGAAAGTTATAAACTTGTAAGTGTATATAGTTACATGTAATTAATAAGTATATTATGAGTGTAAAGAATATAAAGTACGTGTAAAATTGATGAGAAAGTTTTAACTTAATGATACAATAATAAAATGTAGTAATACAAACTTGTAAATAATAACATAATTGAAAAAAATGATTGATATTTTGATATATACGACTCTCACTTTACTAGTAATAAAACCTGCTATAGGAGCAAGTATTACTTCATGAGATTTGATATATTCAATAGAAAGGAACGGAATCAAGAAGTGAAAATAAAAACAAAGTTTTTTTTTGTCAATAGCTTTCTTCCATAATCATAAAACAATCAAAGACCGTTAAATGAAAATAAGATTAAGTAATTAAAATAATGACTTTATTGATTGGATATTGCAATATCTCATAGATGCACAACTAATAAAAACCCATTAATATATCAATAAAGAATTACTACAAGCGTTCAATATTAGGTGTTCAGCATGACAATCAACCGTGTGTTCATTAAAAAAGGGATTTTTACACCCATAACCTTGAGTAATTCTGTAATTACAATCATACCCCTACATAATCATGAATTACATAAGAAACTCCGAGTAATGCTTAACTCTTACATGTCATAACCTTGTCTTATATTCGTTTGGGACCCTCGTTATACTTGACGGTTTCCGTTGAAAAAGACCAAACTGCCCCTAAAGGTCGTTCTTATTTACAAAAGCATTCCATCCTATCTTCATGCATGCCTCTCTCCCTCCGGTCGAAGCATGTTCGAAGCATCCTGCTGTCGATCCTCCCTACTCGAAGCCCCAAGCAACCTGTCGCCGATCCTCCCCTGCTCGAAGCCCCCCTCCCCCGAGCAGGAGCTCCTCCTGCCGATCATGCACCGATAGAGCCAAGAACTTAGCAGATCTCGTCGAAGCCGCCGCTCCTCCCCTGTCGAACCCTCCTGCCCTCGCGTCGAGCCCTCCCCTCCATTGGTCGAAGCCCCCCTCCCCGTAGCCCGCCGAGCTTCTTCGACCGACAAGCTCCCCAGTCGAAGTCCCACGTGCCTTCAAAGTCCCCCCACTCCCAATCCCCGCCCACCGCCCGATGTGCCCTTGGTCGCCTGGCGCATGCCCCCTGCTGACCCCACCGAACGCCCCCCCTCGACTTGCATCGAAGCTCCCCTTCAAGGTCCGACCACTGCATGGTGCGCCCATGCTCAGCTCCGACAGGCAAGCCCCCCACCGAAGCCCCAATGCCCCCCTCCCCGGTGCGCCCTTCCCCCACACGTCGATCCTTCCCCTGCTCGAACCCCCTACCCCCGCACCGAGCTTCCCCTCTCTCGAAGCGACTCTCCCCATCGACCTGCAACAAAGCTGTCTTCCCACCGCATCCGCCTGCAAGCTTGTCTCTGCTTTGTCATTTTTTTCTGTCGTCGCTTTTTTATTTTGTCTAATCCTAGCCGTTAGAACATAAGTTGGTTAGATTAATTCACTAATATTGTTGAGTTAACATATTTAACTTAGATTAATTCGCTAATATTGTTGAGTTAACATATTAAACTAACGGAGGGTTATGAGTGTGAGATGTAGTGACTAGGGGTGCACATGGATCGGATTGGATCAGATTTTGGCTTAATCCGTGTCCAATCCACACATAACGGATTTTTGCTTTTTCCAGTCCAATCCAATCTATTAAACATGCAAATCCAATCCAATCTAATCCACCGGATTACGGATTGGATCGGATTGGTTCGGATTTTTAATGCTCACCTAATCTATGATTAAATTTGTAGCATAGTCGAACTCGACATTCGAATCATGGTTCTAAATTTGAGATTATGTAGAAATGTAAAGAAAAGAATATTAATTTTTGTAAAGCAATTTGACTTAATTTTTTTTGAAAAGCACATATATGCTTGTTATGAATTTATTACAACCGATCATTGTATAACTAAATAAAAATAACATACTTGTGATCCATAGAAATCATAAAAGAATCATATTGACTTTAAATAAAATTGCAAGTTTGTATATATCAAATAGGGACTACAACTAAATAACTACGCATGCGCAAGGTAGACCTGGCTGCGCATGCGTACAACTAGGACAAGGACAATATCCGGTGGAGATATGTGTGCACCTGAGGGTGGAGATGTGTGTGGCGCAGGTGAGTGTTTTGTTTGTAATAGGTCCCAAGTGGGTTTATATTTATGTATTATTATTTTTAGAAGTTTGTTTTGTTTGAAAAATTGGAAGGGTCTAAAGGACATTGCGGGTAGGTATTACTTTTTTCTAAACCAACTAGTAGGGTGAGATAAGGGATTTTCCAACAAGTTGTGTGTAGTAAAACTTGAATTGGAATAGGTTTAAGTTATAAAGAGACTAGCTTGGATATTTACACATAGCTTTCAAATAAAATGTAATATATAATATGCTTTAATGAGAATAAATAAAGTAGTATATATTATTATTTATTAACGGATTAACGGATTGGATCGGATTGGATTTTGACAATAATCCGATCCAATCCATAAATGAACGGATTTGTAAAATTTCAATCCGATCCGATCCATTAAACTTATAAATCCAAACCGATCCAATCCAATGACAACGGATTGGATCGGATTACGGATTTTATCCGATCTATATGCACCCCTAGTAGTGACTATTCGGGGTTCCTCGTGTAATTCATGATTATGTAGGGTTATGATTGTAATTACGGAATTACTCAGGGTTATGTGTGTAAAAATCCCTTAAAAAATAATTATATATGTGTATGTGTAAAAGAGAGAAATATAAACTTTAGTAGAAATCAATATTTGCTTTTCAAATAAAAATAAAATATAGTTTTTTTAATCAATCGTGCTCCTCTAAGATATTGCAATATCATTTTTGTCCCTTTTTTTAATATGAGTTGTACCCTTATATTCTTGTAAAATTCACAATTCTATCTTTTTGTAATATCAGTTATGCACTTACTTTACTTTAACAGAATGGTAGAACTGTGAATTATGCAAGAAGGTAGGACCACATCTGAAATTGCAAAAAAGAAAGGGCATAATTCATATTGTAATTTGTTAGAGGGCCGTAAACGGTAAAATCCAATAATAAATCTAAATAGAAAGGGGGAGAAACCATACCCTCTTGTATCCAACCGTTGATGAGCAGAAATGAAGGGATTTCACTCGGTATTTATAATGTCGAAAGCGGTGATTGCACATTATATTAAAATTTTGATTTTTAAATTATATATTAAATAGTTCTATTCACATTAAAATAGAATTCACATTAAAATTCACATTTTTAATTTATCCAATTTTCTTTCCAAACTGTGAATTATACAAGAGTGTAAATGCAATTTTAATGTCATTGGAAAGAAAATTAATACAACCCTCCTAAAGTAACGTCCACAAAATGTAAAAGGAAAGAACAAGCACAATTTCAACATCCTTGTAAACAAAATCAATTAAATCCTCTAATTAGATAAAGTTCAATAAAATGATGGCATCTATCTTGCATACAATAGGGTCCTTAGACTACATGGCATACAACGGGAGATTAAAATCATTGGATTCATTTGGAAGGCTATGGAGAAAATCATTGCAGTCAAAATGCCCTAATATGGAAATAGGTACAACTGTTGATCGAAATATTACACCACATCGTTAAACCAATTGTCTCGCATTAAATTCTGCTCAAAAGTTCTTTATTTAATCCTTGCAGAAATGATCTTATTTCATATGGTTCGAATTGATGCTTCAAAATTGTATAAAATCATGGGACTTTTACACTCATAATATTTAAGTGGTGAATGATGAATACTCATTCATCACTCTTTATTCTTATATTTTAGCTATAAAAACCTTTGCAAATGCATGTATATAGTTGTAAATATAAATAATTACCAAAAGCATGCATTGTGTAAAAAGTAATAATTAGCATGTTTTTGTGCAAAAATAAAAGAATAAAGATCAAAAAGAAAAAGAGGGAAATATTTAGAATAAATATTGAGCAACCTGACCCAAGGGAGGGCTCAGCATGGGCCTGACCGCATAAAAGCCAAAGTAGAGGGAGATAGGGGCTCATGTGTGTAAATATTTATGTAAATAAAATAAAAATATTTTCCTCCCAAAAATAGATTGAAAAGGACTTGAAAATATTTGTATATATTTATAAATATAAAAACAAAATAAAAAATAGAAAAATTAAAAAGAAAATAAAAATAGATCACTTGTATATATCCACCTTGTACATGCCACCGCACTTATATTTATTTCACCTTATAAATAAATAAAAGTAATTTTTATAAAATTTATATATATTCTACTTTTTATTATGTAAATAAGTAAAATAGAAACAATTAAAAACAAAAACAAAATAAAAAGAAAAAAATAAAAAACGTAAAAATACATTGTAAATATACCATGTATATAGATGTATATATCTATTTATTTCACCTATGTATATAAATAATAAAAATAAAATAAAAATATCTTTTTATTCCTAATTTTATGATATAAATAAATAAAATATAAAGTGGGAATAAAATTGTATAAAAATAAAGTTAAAAAAATCAAAAAAAAAATAAAAATCTATATATTGTATATATACCTATATATAACCCTACTATGTAAATACACTATTTTTATTTTGAAAAATTAATTAAAAATCACTAAAAAATAGAAAAAATTAAAACAAAAATATTTTATGTTTTGACTTTTTAATAAATCGGCCATTTACTATTTATTAATGATTTTACAAATCTTTTCCAAATGGCCTCTTCCTATTGGTCCAGGGGATTGTTGACTGCCCGGTCAACTCCCCCCCCCCAGGACCACTTCCCACGGGTATTAGGTGCCCGACCCGACTTCTCCCTATTTTCGCACCTAAACTCGATCCCTTCTCGCTTAAACCCCGGGTCCGATTCGTTCCTGCTACATCCGAGACCCTCGCCGGAGTGTCCGCCTCGGGATCCGCGCATCCCATTGCCCTACCCGCGCACATCTTCCCAGACCTTCCACCGTATAAAGCTCGAGCTCCGCCACCCTATTCTTCTATCTTTGGCTCATTTGTTCCACCACCAGTGACCTCCAGTGCTCGAGTGAGAGTGACAGTTTGCTCCAGGTGCTGTCGCAGCGAGGAGAGGGGCAGGGAACCACTGATCCGGCGGTTTGCTCCGCCGTGCTCCGCCCAGAGCAGGAGCTCGAGCCTCGGAGGTCAACGCTCCTCGAGGCAAGGACCAAGAGCTGCACAAGCTCCTTCCCAGTCGATTCCTCCACCCAGGTAGACCCATTTCCCTTTCCTTTTCGTTAATTTCCGATTACCCCCAATTCGCTCCGCCGCCGTTTTTCTCTGATTCCGACCATCCCACTATTCCGTTCGACCATAGGAATCTACCATCGCCTCCGCCTTCCTCCCGCGCACATTCTCCGCACTTCCATTCAACCCATCTCGCACAGGAGCTGGGGCTCGAGCTCCTCCGTCCACACCCTCGCCGGAGCTCGCTCGCACCGACTCCCCGACCACCTTCACCATGCCTAACGGGGTCGAGGCACTTTGCCCTCAACCCACGAGTCTTCTGGACCCCTTTTGCAGGTACAACGAGGGCCATCTGAGGTCTTCCGACTCGAGCCAGGAGCCGCTTCTCCGCCGGAGCTGATCGGGCTCCTTCGAGCTCCGTTGCTCCATCGGAGACTCCCATCTGACGCGGAGGCCCACGATGACCCTTCTCCGATCATCAGAGCCCCGCAAGGAGGCCAGGAGCGCGCACATTGGGCAGGCGAAGTTCGCCAACCGACAGTTCTTCCAGGACCTTCAGCAACCGTTGGATCCCCTTCGACCTCCAGTCCACATCCCAGCAACGACCATTTACCTGGTTGGATCCCGTTCATGGTGACTCAAGGGATGGTGCTTGGCCATATCATCTCCAACAGGGGCATGGAGGTTGATCCGGCCAAGGTTGATATCATTAGAAAACTCGCACCGCCGTCCAATTTGAGGCAGCTACGGTCATTCCTGGGGCACGTTGGTTTCTATCGGAGATTCATTCATGATTTCAGCAAGATTGTTCGGCCGTTGACTGACCTCTTGACGAAAGACACCGAGTTCCTTGTCGATAACAAGTGTCTTTCGTCCTTTGCGACTCTCCAGCAGTGTGTGATTGAGGCTCCTCTTCTCCAGCCGCCTGATTGGTATCTCCCATTCGAGATCATGACGGATGCCTCCGATTTTGCCGTGGGGGTCGTGCTGGGACAGAGGAGGGATGGAGTCCCCTTTGCTATCCACTACGCTAGCTGCACATTGGATTCCGCGCAGCGGAATTACACGGTCACAGAGAAGGAAATGTTAGCCGTAGTGTTCGCCCGAGATAAGTTTCGATCTTATATCATTGGATCTAGAGTGACCTTGTACACTGATCACACCGCCATCCGGTACCTCATGGCAAAGAAGGATGCCAAGGCCAGACTTACTAGATGGATTCTTCTACTCCAGGAGTTCGACATTGAGATCAAGGATAAGCCTGGAGTCAAGAATGTGGTGGCGGATCATCTCTCCCGTTTAGAGCAGCCTGAGGAGTCTGAGCAGATTGATCCCATTTGTGAGACCTTCCCAGATGAGACGATCCTTGCTATCGCCTCACTCCCGTGGTATGCCGATATTGTGAACTTTCTCATTGCTGGGAAAGTCCCACAAGATTGGCCCAGGCAGAGGCTTGAGACCTTCCTCGCGAAGGCCAAGTCCTACCACTGGGAGGATCCCATCCTTTACCACGAAGGAGGGGATAACGTCTGGTGTCGGTGCATTCCTCAGGAGGAGCACCATAGCGTCCTCACTTACTGCCACAAGCTTGAGGCAGGAGGACATCATTCTGGGAGGAGAACGGCACAGAAAGTGCTCCAATCCGGCTTGTGGTGGCCTACCCTCTTCAAGGACTCTGATGAGTTCGTGAAGAGGTGTACTGACTGTCAGAGGATGGGCACTTGTGGACAGCGTGATATGATGCCGATGCAGCCCATTCACTTATGTGAGGTTTTTGACGCATGGGGCATCGATTTCATGGGTCCATTCCCTAAGAGTCAGGGATTTGAGTACATTCTGTTGGCCGTTGATTATGTTAGTCGTTGGGTTGAGGCTATCCCCGCCCGAGCCGCTGATGCGAGGACAGTTTGCAGATTTTTGAGGAAGCACATCATCACGCGGTTCGGGGTTCCTCAAGTTTTGATTTCAGATGGGGGGTCTCATTTCATCAACGACCAGGTGAAGGCCCTTGCTAGCGAGTTCGGTATAGACCATCGTGTTGCTACACCTTACCATCCACAGACGAATGGTCTAGCCGAGGTGTTGAATAGGGAGATCAAGACTATATTGCTGAAAGTCGTCCACCCTGACCGAAAGGATTGGTCACAGCTTTTGGACTCGGTCTTGTGGGCATATAGGACGTCTTTCAAGACACCATTGGGCACATCTCCCTTTCGCCTCGTATATGGCAAGCCGTGCCATTTACCTGTTGAGCTGAGGCACAGGTCACTTTGGGCAGTTACTGAGATACTTATGGATCCAGATGGTGTAGGAGACCATAGGAGGGCAGAGTTAGCAGCCTTGGAGGAGCTTAAAGATACCGCCTTTTCAAACAACCTACATTATAAGGAGAGAGTGAAGGAGTGGCATGATTCTCACATCAGCCACAAGCATTTTGAGCCTGGACAGAGAGTATGGCTGTTTGATGCGAGGCTTCGGTTATTTCCAGGGAAGCTACAGAGCAAATGGAAGGGACCCTACTTGGTGAGAAAGGTACACGACAATGGTAGCATTGATATATCCGAGTTGTCTTCTGAGAGTACCTTTCGAGTGAACGGCCAGCGGCTCAAGCCATTTCTAGATCATGAGCCGCGGGTCGTTGATCTTGCCCCTATTCATTTTGCGTGAGATGTGGTCTTTGACTCACATCTAATGCATCTCACGCCGGATTTTCACTGATCTTCCGACTTGTATAGATCCAGATGTCTATATCACTACATTCTTTAGTCCCACATCCCTTTCTTCATCTTTTGATTATGCTATACTTAGGGTGCACTTTACCCTAAGTATAGGGGGGATGTAGGACCTTCGGGGAGTTCTTTTGTTCCTTTCTACCCCTGTTTTTGCTGCCTATACTTAGGGATATTTCACCCTAAGTATAGGGGGGGTATATCCTGTACATTCTCCACTCGGTTTTCCCTTAGTGTACAGCCTGTTATACTTAGGATTATTTGATCCTAAGTATAGGGGGAAGACTTGAGATCCTCTTGACTTCCTATTCATTCATTCATTCGTCTTTGTTATATAGCCTTTCTTTTCACTTCCCTATACCTAGCATGAGTTATGTCTTCTTCATCGCTCTTGACTCTGAGGACATCGTTCGAGCTAAGTATGGGGGGGTGTATATATATTTCATATATACTTTAGCCATAACTCGTACTTTGTGTGAGTGTGTAAATAAATAAAATGGCTAAAAACCCTAAAAATCACAAAAATTTAAAAATTTTTCATGTACATAAACTTCTTTTATTTGCACATAAATAGCTAGTGTACACATTATTTTTGTAAAAATATTTTCAAAAATCTTTTGTGTAAAGCTTGTGTAAATATTTTCTTATCAAAATTATGTATATAGTACAAAAATTTTCCAAAATGTTTTGAAAATCAAAAGTTTGCAAAAATCTCATGTAAATGTGTGTAAATACTTTTTGCGAAACTTACACTTCATGCATCATCCATTCATGATTTCAAAACATTTTTCAAAAATTTTGCATGATTATAAAATTTGTGTAAATAGCATCTTTTATACATATGTATATAGTTTTTCTGGATGATAGTTGACATTTAAACTAGCCTGGAATCAAATTAAGAAATGGAGCTTGATTAAGATCTTAATCCACCTAATTTATAAGAGGAACCTTATAGGGCTTAGGTTTAAGGCTTTTCAGGTCCATGGTGACTTAATTCTTTGAGTCCACTAGGCTATGATCACATGTCATCTCAATGAGCCTAAGTAGAGCACTTAACAACAACACATGACTCATATAGACAATGGCTTTACTTGGACACCAGCACTTTGCACCGAGCTCTCTACGGATGAGGTGGTGAGGAGGCAGTCTTCCTTGACTTGGGGTAGCATATGAGGGTAGTACTTCTAGGCGGAACCTCTCTTCTTCTTTTAGTGAAGGAAGTGTGTCTCAACTTGGTCTGGTTGCCATGAGGTCTAACGACGGGAGTTGTGGGTTGCAATAAAGCTTCAAAAGAGGGATAGTCTACTGGCTCAAGAGGAAAAACTCCTTGTATATATGCTGCACATGTATATGTTGTATAGATACACTTGAAAAAAAATGCAAAAAGAAAATAACTCCCAAAAAATGGTGGGTCTGATAGAAAATGATAATCCCACCGGAGTATGTATATAGAGTGCAATAAGCAAAGCTTGAGTTTCATGATCCACCTGATGTAGCTTGCAGCAGGGAGACTTGGCTACACTGGTCAAGCTCCCAAGGGTACATGGCTACAATGGCCTTAACCCATTCTCTTCTTCCTCCTCTTCTTGAGCCGGTTGAACTTGAACTTAGAAGGGAATACCCCGCTCCTCGAGGAAAGAGTGGTCAGACTGAGGTCATAGAGTTACCTTGTTGGGGAGGGTTGTCAAGTTGCTATTTCTGAGGTGGAGAGCTTAGACCTCACATTCACAGGACAAGAAAAGATTCATAGTCTTCAGGGTTTGTGTTTGATGACTTGTTCTAATCTGGAGCATTGAGGAGTCTTGGTTATAGATTAGTGGAACTTAGAGGCTGTTGAGTTTTAAACTTAAGTCCAAATAAGGTTCCGACACATTAATAATCCAAAGATCTGATCGAGCTCCATACCTTAATTTAATGAAGGCAAGTTTAATAATCAACCTTGATCCATGTACATTCTCTTTTTCTTTCTCTTTCTTTCTTTTTCACTTCTTTTTCAAATAAGTGTTTGCTAAGGGACTAGCAAAGTTAAGTATAGGGGGGTGATGAATACTCATTCATCACTCTTTATTCTTATATTTTAGCTACAAAAACCTTTGTAAATGCATGTATATATTTGTAAATATAAATAATTACCAAAAGCATGCATTGTGTAAAAAGTAATAATTAGCATGTTTTTGTGCAAAAATAAAAGAATAAAGATCAAAAAGAAAAAGATGGAAATATTTAGAATAAATATTGAGCAACCTGACCCAAGGGAAGGCTCAGCATGGGCCTGACCGCATAAAAGCCAAAGTAGAGGGAGATAGGGGCTCATGTGTGTAAATATTTATGTAAATAAAATAAAAATATTTTCCTCCCAAAAATAGACTGAAAAGGACTTGAAAATATTTGTATATATTTATAAATATAAAAACAAAATAAAAAATAGAAAAATTAAAAAGAAAATAAAAATAGATCACTTGTATATATCCACCTTGTACATACCACCACACTTATATTTATTTCACCTTATAAATAAATAAAAGTAATTTTTATAAAATTTGTATATATTCTACTTTTTATTATGTAAATAAGTAAAATAGAAACAATTGAAAACAAAAACAAAATAAAAAGAACAAAACTAAAAACCTAAAATTACATTGTAAATATACCATGTATATAGATGTATATATCTATTTATTTAACCTATGTATATAAATAATAAAAATAAAATAAAAATATCTTTTTATTCCTAATTTTATGATATAAATAAATAAAATATAAAATGGGAATAAAATTGTATAAAAATAAAGCTAAAAAAATAAAAAAATAAAAATCTATATATTGTATATATACCTATATATAACCCTACTATGTAAATACACTATTTTTATTTTGAAAAATTAATTAAAAATCACTAAAAATAGAAAAAATTAAAACAAAAATATTTCATGTTTTGACTTTTTAATAAATTAGCCATTTACTATTTATTAATGATTTTACAAATCTTTTCCAAATGGCCTCTTCCTATTGGTCCAGGGGATTGTTGACCGCCTGGTCAACTCCCCCCCCCCAGGACCACTTCCCACGGGTATTAGGAGCCCGACCCGACTTCTCCCTATTTTCGCACCTAAACCCGATCCCTTCTCGCCTAAACCCCGGGTCCGATTCGTTCGCTACATCCGAGACCCTCGCCGGAGTGTCCGCCTCGGGATCCACGCATCCCATTGCCCTATCCGCGCACATCTTCCCGGACCCTCCACCGTATAAAGCTCGAGCTCCGCCACCCTATTCTTCTATCTTTGGCTCATTTGCTCCACCACCAGTGACCTCCAGTGCTCGAGTGAGAGTGA
Source organism: Ottelia alismoides (assembly GCA_037367405.1). Classification (NCBI taxonomy): domain Eukaryota; kingdom Viridiplantae; phylum Streptophyta; class Magnoliopsida; order Alismatales; family Hydrocharitaceae; genus Ottelia; species Ottelia alismoides. Next base: position 567,156 of record JAZKJV010000420.1, read on the forward strand.
CAGCTTGCTCCAGGTGCGGTCGCAGCGAGGAGAGGGGCAGGGAACCACTGATCCGGCGATTTGCTCCGTCGTGCTCCGCCCAGAGCAGGAGCTCGAGCCTCGGAGGTCGACGCTCCTCGAGGCAAGGACCAAGAGCTGCACAAGCTCCTTCCCAGTCGATTCCTCCACCCAGGTAGACCCATTTCCCTTTCCTTTTCGTTAATTTCCGATTACCCCCAATTCGCTCTACCGTCGTTTTTCGCTGATTCCGACCATCCCACTATTCCGTTCGACCATCGGAATCTACCATCGCCTCCGCCTTCCTCCCGCGCACATTCTCCGCACTTCCATTCAACCCAGCTCGCACAGGAGCTGGGGCTCTGATGAATCTATGTTTCATCATCTTTATTCTATAATTTTGGCCTTAAAAACCCTAGTAAATGCGTGTAAATAGAGCTAATTCAGGCATTTTAGCATTCATGCATATGTGTGTAAATATTGTATAAAATGCGGTTTTTAAAGCCAAAATTATAGAATAAAGAAAAGAAAAGAAAAAAAAGAATGAAATATTGTAAATATTTTATGACCCGAAACCCCGAGACCTAGGCATCTTGATGAATAGGTCGACAAGGAATAAAGTAGGGGGAGATAAGGGCCAAAATACAGATAAAATACCTATACATTATATTCTTTATTCATTTTGGGACCTATTTTTGGTTCCACTTTTTATTCATCAAATAAAGAAACTTTGTACATGAAAGTTGTAGATAATGTTATAAAGAAAAATACAAAATTGATTTCACAGAAAAATAATGTACAGATAAAAAGTTATGGTCTGAATAAAAATCCAGAATGCCAACTTCCCAGACCCGTATCTCACAAATAAAAACTCCAAATGCAGCGTACTCACCTTTAATTGTATATAGAAGAAAATAATCTAATTAATGGTGGTGGTTTCGCATTTGGCGGAGCTACGATTTGAAAGTTGACTTTTGGACCCTCATTGTATACTTGTACATATTAAAATATTCAATTTATTATTTACTTATTATTTTTATAATTTTATATTTTTATAATGTTGTAAATATTACTTATAATAATTATGTGCATTAAAATTAGAATAAAAACATAATTAAAATTCAAATAAAAATACTTGTACATATTCAATACATAGGTACATTACCTATATATATACCTCTGCAAAACATACTTGTATGTTATTAAATATACAAAACATATTAATAAAATAAAAATATATTTGTGTACATTAAAGTATGTTATAATTTTAGAAAATAATAAACAAAAATAATAGCATTAAAATACACAAAAGAAAAAAATAAGTAATAAAGTATATAGGTATTATACCTATAAAGGGGTAAAAAGTGAACTTGTAAAAATAAGCCTTATAAAATTAAATAAAATTCATAATAAAATACTCCATAAATTAATAAACAACTTTTATTTTTTGACCAAACTAAAATTCATCCATTTACTATCTTATCTCGATTTTTTTTATAATTTCGTGAAGGTTTTTCCTGGTTGGTCCACGTGGACCAACCAGGTTGGTCTGACAGTTGACCTAGGTCAACTGTCCGACCTCCCCTTCCAGACTTGTCAAATGAGTTTTTGTCCCATCTTCTCGTCTTTTTCTGGGTCCAACCTTGCACCAAATCGTGTCGACGTCTTCTGCATTTTTGCACCTCGATCTATGGCGAATCACGCCCAAGTGATTCCTTGGGCCGAGGACCATCGATCGAGGCGCTGGACCCTCGTCTTCCACGCCGTTCGTCAACCCTTCAAAAGAGGACCCCCGACTTCGATTTGATTTTTGATCCTTCTTCTGCCAAATCCACCCGAAAATCCCTAGCCCATTGTGCTCCTGGTGACAGCAGGAGTCGATTTGAGCCGGGGTTTGCGTCATCTGGCGTCGAATCGAAGTCGATCCGACCCTCGCCGGAGTTCCGCCGAGCTTCATCGCCCGACGTCTCTGGTGAGTTCCCTCCTCCTTTCTCTTCGTTTTCTTGTAGTTGTAGCTTAGATTAGTGTAGACCTATAGCAGTTTTTATCCTCGATCACCCAATCGCCGTGAATCCTCGATCAAAGTCCACGGCGGAGCTGAGCTCCGCCTCCATTTTCCGACTACTCCTGTCATCGACCACCGCGCCGACCACCTCCATCTTCTTCCTCGTCGCTCCGTCACTCCGCACCACCCTTCATTCCCCCTCGATCTCGCTCAGATCGAGCCGATCGAGCTCCCCTCTCCGCCGCTCGCCGGAGTTCTTCGCCCGCACCATCCTTCGCCTCATCGGAACCATCGGGAACCACCAAATTGTTCGCTGGGATTTTGTGCGCCTAACCTTGCAGGTCCGAGCCCAAGAGGAGGCTCGATCGGCCATCGACGAACCCAGGACCACCTGCCCAGGTCTCCTCCGCCGTCCGAGCACCTCGAGCCGTCTCCGCCTCGCCTGAGACCACCCGCTGACGCGGAAGAGCCCCAGGATCGTTTTGCCCTTGATCCGGGGGCCGGAGCGGCCGTGTGTCGGCCGGAATCGCATCTCGAAGTTCGCCGGGGAGGTGTTCTTCGTGAACCCCTCCCTGCCGTTGGATCGAGGGCCCGCGCCAGACACGCCACCAGCCGTTCGATCGCCTTCGCCTTCAACCGTCCGATCAAGCCTTGATGATCTAATCCCAGCCGTCCGTGACGAAGGGGTACGCACCGTCAGATGCGCGCCACGTGGACAAGTGACTCGCCATCGACTGCTGGATCAAGCCCCGTGGGTATTTTGCACTTTTAACCCACGCTTTTAGCATTTACTTTTTAGTCCAGTAACTTTTATTTGTAGTTTAAAAAGTATTGTAATATTTGCACGCAGACCCTCACATTATCACTATTTGCACTCCAGTCCACGCCACGTCACCTCACGTGACGTTGGCGTGTGACTTTTGGGTATTTTGCAAGATAGGCCCAGGATTTTTATGTATTTGCAATTTCGTCCCTGTGCGTAGGATATATAATATGTTTTTGGAAATATTGCATGTATGCCCAGCCGGTTTTCTTTAATTGCATTTATGCCCCTGTGAATAGTGTGTAACGTGAGTTGCGCGTGATTTCTTGGTGAAAATTGCATGTACGCCCCTGGATGTTTGATATATTGCACATGTACCCCTGCCAGGCTTATTTATTACTTGGATGCTTGTGGTATTTATTTGAAAGATCATTTTAAGCCCAAAAATTCCACAAAAATAGGGTTAAGCTCCTGGTAACTTGTGCTTTAACGCTATCATTTTAGTTTTTGATTTTATTTTATTTTTATATTTATTAAAAATCAAAAACATCTATTTTCAGCACTGTTTGCATTAGAAAATCACTAAAAAATATAAAAACACTCCAGAAAAATTCCAAAAAAATATATTTTGTGTCTTTTAGTTTGTTTTAACTCCCAGCCAAAAATCATTAAAAAATACAAAACCAAACTCCTAAAAATTGCAAAACTCTATAAACCTTCATAAAAATTTATAAAATTCATAAAAACTCCAAAAATAGTGTTTTCTTTTCCTAAATTTTCTCTGTTTTATTATCTCTAAGTGAAAATTGATTTGGATAATTTTTGTTACTGATTGCTATTTTATTTCTCCACTTTAAGTTTCAGCCTTACATTTTATTCACTGTTTTCTTTATTTTGATAATTAAAAATACCAAAAACATTCTAAAAATTACCCAAAAATCACAAAAACAGTAAAAAATCCTAAAAATATCAAAAACATCTTATTTCTAAATTTTTGGTTATTTTTGCACCTTTTTATAATTACTTTAGTTTGTCTTTTATTACATTGCTTTTATATTCCAATATTGAAAAAGAAAATAAAAAAAATATAAAATATAAAAAGAAAATATAAAATCAGTAAATTAAAAACCAAAATACAAAAATATAAAATCAAAAATTAAAAAAATTTATTATAAAACCAAAAACCCACAAAAATTCTAGATTGGTTAAGTAGCTTGTTGGACCTAGGTCGGATTTTTATCTGCGCTCTACACCTTTGCTTCTTGAGTTCGACCCCTACTTGCTTGCCATTGTACATCTTTAGTAGGGTATAATAAATTTTAATCCTTGCTATTCATTCTCTGATTGATTGTGTGGGTTAATTGTTGAAGACCGAGGAAGTTTGAGCAGTCGCATCAGCGACAGTGAGTCTGACTTGTCAGACCGCTATTTAGCGGCTCTCGCATTCTCGTTTTTCAAATGGCGCCGTTGCCGGGGAGCATCGGCTTGTAGAGTACCTTTGGGTCTTTTCAGTCACTTAGCCATTTTTGCTTACTTGTCTCTTGTGTATTATTTATTCTGAACTATCTGACATCTCTTTTGTTTTCTTGCGAGGGACCGCCGACCGAGGAGGATCGCCTAGGGGATCCTGAGCAGCCTAGGGAGGAGGAGCCGGCTATTCTACACTAGCCGGCAGGAGAGAGCAGGAGAACTAGAGAGAGAAGAGTGTTGTTTTTATTTTTTGAGAGAGAGAGTATTTGATTAATTTGTAATAATACATGACTTGGACAGTTGAACACTTCGGGCCTAATTTCCAGGTGTTTGTTCACCCGGGGGCTCACCACGGCTTTTTCGTGTTTTCTCGACCGTCATTTTCCGGTTTTGTTTTCTTTTTTATTTTCTTTTGTGGATTGAGCTCTTAGTAGTAGGTCCTGCTTGATTCGAGTAACCTAGGTCCAAACACCCTAATAACTCTTGCATGCTCCTATAGTTCGTATTTGGACTTAGATTAATTAAGTAGTTAATCATTGGCTCTCGATCCGCGCGCCGCGAGCTCACTCCACACAAGCGCTTTCTCCTAACTCAAATGTGTTGAGCAGAGGAGGAGTGAGCCTAGACCGGACACTAGGATTGAGAGTTAGCGGTTAACTCGTGGTTCTCACGCTAGCAGTTGCCTGTTCTAGGACGATTTCCGCATTGCATAATCGGCATATAGATTAGGTTTATAAATTTCTGCCTTGCATCCCGCATGGAGAGAGCTGGGATTCACTGTAAGTCTTCTCACTTTGCATTCATCATATAGGCACAAAGGTGAGATTTCCATCTTGGTGCCGACTTGCATTGGCTTTTCCCGACTCTTTTCTCCCTCTGATTTTGGATACCTTAGGATAAAGAAAATACAAAATCGTTAGGCGCTTGTTTGAATCTACTCAAAAGAAGCGATAACACAAAAAAATTAAAAAAAGGGACTGCTAAGAAAACTTTGACCTAAATAAAAATTGGTAATTGGACTCATTGATTGGGGAGAGTAACACCCTCCTTTGTTTTCAGGTTGCATGGGAAGGTCTCCTTCCAAGTGAGTTGAGCGTTCGTAGGAATTAGAGCCAAAACCCAACTTGTGGCTGCCTTGTGTATCGCCTGGATTTCCGAAGTATTGGCGCTACTATCGTACGTAGTCGAGTAGGGCTTGGTCGCCAGTGGTGACTCACTATTGTGTGAGCACCGACCTTGTCCGAAGTACCGAGCATAGGCCACGCCTTCACGGGGGTGTCTGTCTCACCGGCTGCGTCCGAGTAGGATCTTGCGCGCTCACGGGTGATTCCGTTGCGAGCGAGATCCGAAGTATCGGTTTCGCCTATCGGCTTCCTCCCTCTATTTCTTTGGCTGAGTAGGGATCCAGGAAGGGTTACAAGGACCTTAAAAAGCGCAAGTTACAGGTTACACAGGAGGAGGACAAGTACGTGAATACTTTTCCGGCAGTACTCTCGCTCCTATAGGCGTAGCGCTCTAAGGACTCGTTGAAAGATAAATTCCTGAAATCAAGATAAAAATTACAAAGATAACAGCCGAACCTTCACGGCTTCAGGCGTTGAGTTGGTGAACTCCCTTGTCTTGTGTTTGATTGCCAATCACATTTAGGTCAAGATCAAAAATATCGCGCCTTTGCGCAATTTTGCTCCCCTTCTATTTGACCCTTGCTCATTGTGAGCCTTCTACTGTTTTACAATCCTCTTAATTTCTTGTTACCCTCGTGCTCTTCATCCAACATCCATTCCTCTTGACCTTCGCAAGATGTCGGTACACGGATGGTTTAGTTGGGACCTTGCCGACACCCACATCGATTCCGTGCATTCGACGTCTCCAATAAAGAGGGGTGATCTCCGAAGAGTTAATTCGGATCTTGCGGATGTCTCTTTGGACTCCCCTATTCTCGCCTCTTTCAATACTTGCCTTTCTCCAATTAACCCGCTATTCGGGATGGACTCGCAACCCGAACTAGCTCTTCCCCTTTCAATACACCAGGACTACTCTTATACCCGAAATAACCCCTTGTGGATGGAGGTCGATTTCAGTCAATATCATATGCTCCGTTCACAACCTTCTGGGATTGACCTTAATCCCAGATTCATCTCAACAGTTGGAGCTGAGGAAGATGCTGATCAGGGTTTACTCCGTCATGCAGATCTCAACCCGATCAAGAGTCAGAGATACAAGTGCAGTCTGAGATGGCAGGAGGAAGAGGGAAAGGACCACAGCCCCAGCATGAGCCTGAAGACAATGCGGCAGAAGGACAATATACTACGCAGGGTGAGGTCAACAGTCAATTGCTGGCTTCCATTCAAGCCATTCAACAGCAGTTGACCAATCAGGCTTGAGCCCAGAATGCCTTTCAGGACATGCTGAATGATCTGAGGAGGAGGGCCGATGCAAGAGACGGCCGACGAGAGGAGGAGCCGAACTTTGAAATCAATGATGAGTTTTCAGTGGGACCTGACTTTGAAGCAGCAGAAGAAGATCCACCGCAGCCCAAGCCCACACTCAAGCAGACATACAACCCAGGAGCTGGGCGCATCACTGAGTGGATCCAAATCCCACGTATGCACGCCCACTTCGAGCTGAAGCCGCAGTTTTTGTCGCTGCTTCCCACTTTTCATGGGAACACCACTGAAGAGCCATATATTTTTCTCAAGAAGTTTAACCGCATCTGCTCCACTGCTCACTACCCTGGAGTCCCCTGGATGTGATCAAGATGACCGCATTCTCTTTCAGCCTTCAAGACAAGGCCCTTTACTGGGTCGACCATCTCGGGAAGGTCGTCACCACCTGGGAGGAATTGAAATCTGCTTTCCTCCATAAATTTTATCCTCTGGGGAGATTAAACCAGATGCGTGCCCGGATCTCCAGTTTCTGCCAGCAGCCCCACGAGACGATCCATGAAGCGTGGGAGAGATTCAAGGATCTCCAGGAGAAGTGCCCCCACCATGAAATACCCAAGACCAGTCTCGTGCAACACTTCTTTGGGGGGTTGTCATTCGAGAGCCAAAAGCTAGTAGATGCAGCTTGCGGCGGATCGCATTTCAACAAGGACGAGGATGTTGTATGGAATGTCTTTGAAGAAATGGCTGAGGGAGAAGCAGCCCAATCCTCATCCCGGATCTACATGAAGCCACCGACCGCCATCAGCAAGCCAGTTAACATGGCTTCTCACACTGAGGACAAAGATGAAAGCTCCAACCTGAGTATCATCGGGAGCCACTTGTCCAAAGTGGACATCATCGAGAAGAGGTCGCAGGACCTCGAAAAACTGGCAGTTATAGAGAAGAGGACCCAAGGTCTGGAGAAGCTCGACCAGATCTCCCAGCAGCTGGAGCAGCTCGTCCGAGCATTGAATGCAAACATATGCAACACTGTGTCTACCTCTGTCGAGCCGAACGCTGAGAAGAAGGAGCCTACAATGCAGCAAAATCCTCAGCCGACTCCACCGCAGCCCCAGCCAGTCCAGCACGTATACTACGTGCAGGTCCCGGAGCAGCCACCGCAGGCTCAGACACAGATGGTTGTATATCAACCAGAGCACCAGCCCGCTTACTCCGAGCAGTTCTCTCCACCCCGCCGCTGATCCAGGAGGTCAATGGCGTCTGGAACAACGAAGCGCAGCTGACCCGTCCTCAGGGACACTCTCAGGGTCAGAACATGGGCAACAGGCCCTTCCAGCAGCAACACCAGGGTGGGAGACCCTTCCAGCAGCCATACCAGTACCAGCCTCCCTCACATGGAAACACGTGGAGGCAGAATTACCAACATGGGCCTCAGCAGTCCGGATATCGTGGACAAGGCTATCACCAGCAACCGGCTGCAAATACAACCAACATCAGTCGCAGTACCCCTCCAATCCCCTCCTCAACAATTCGCACAAGGATACCAGTCGCAATCTCAGCCGCAATACCAGCATTCTAGACCCCAGCTGGGGGAATCCTCTGAGATTGTACCTGCCAATCCGGCCCTGGCTTGTTTGGAACAGTTGATGAAGAACATGGCTGAGATGAACCAGAAGATCGACGACCTGACGGCAGCCAAAACCGTCATACCAGCCCAGGTCGAAGCTAATCCTAACAATTTCCGACGCAAGGAGCAGGTAGCTGGCAGTGTCCAACCCGAATCAGGTGAATTTAATTGTTTTTTATCTAACGCTGTTACTCTCAGGAGCGGTAGGACACTCCGGCCATCGGCGACGGCGAAAGGAAAGCATATTGCATCTGACGGGGAATCGTCAGGCCAGCCAACACCAGGGCCAGCAAGCATTTTGGGAACAGCACCAGCATCCAGAAAATCACAAAAAAATGAAGAAAACAGAAAAATACAAAAAGATAGCAGTAACCTCGGTGGAGACCGGCCAGCATTGGAGACGCCTGCACCCGTATCACAGTCAGCTCCTGACAGGAGGAGCACCGCACATGCAGCGAGTCCAACGCCATCACCCGAAGCCGAGCCTGTCATTTTTGGTCCACAAATTGTAGATGAATCCATTCCTTTTTGTCATCTACCTGTAAACAACATCACGGACACTATTTTAAATGAAATTGGAGAAGAGTTTGTAAATATTCCTTTTCCTGAAGCAATGAAAAAACACAAAAAAATGAAAAATTTGAAAAGTGCTTTGTCTGATCCTGCTATCATAGAAATCATTCAGAATTTGGTGTTAAATATGCCATTAATGAAAGATCTTGAGTACATGCCAGTTGTGAAGAAAGGACTTAAGGAGGCATGTACAACCAAGCGCAGGCCAACCCCCCATAACTCCCGAAGCAAAGGTGGTAAATCTGAAAAGCACATCCTCACTATGGCCACCGTCAATGCCATCAGCAACCTCCCGGACAAAAAGCCAGATATGGGAGCACCTCTTGTACGTTGTCAGATGTTCGATCAAGAGTTCGAACGAACACTCCTCGACAGCGGGTCTTCTGTCAATTTGATGTCAGCATCACTACTCACAGAGTTCAGGTTAGGACCGCTCAAGCCCACGAAGATGATTCTGCAGTTCGCAGACAAGTCAGTAAAGCGGCCTAGGGGCCTGTTGGAGGACGTAATCGTCACGGTTCAGGGAAAGTCATTCCCGGCCGATTTTGTGGTGTTAGACATGGACGTCCCTTCTCCATTACTCCTCACCCCGATCATACTGGGAAGACCATTTATGCGGACATCAAACGCAGTAGTGAATTATGGGACAGGAGAAATCACGTTCGGTGCTGGAAATGAAACTATCAGAGTAGAGACCATGTCCGAGGGAACGCCCGCTGAACCGGCATCTGTATCGTGTGCAAAGGTGATTGAGAATGATGAAGACTGCGATTTTCTAGCCGAGATTCAAGACACCAACCTCTTCCTGGATGGTAATGAGATCCACGGACTCCTCTGTCCAGAGGAGGAAGTGGAGACCGCAGTCGAATTTCCGTGTATCAATCAAGATGAGGAACTTGCTGATGCACTACAAGACACTGCTGTAGGGTTGATAAGCCTTCGGAACCAGGAGCCGAGTTTGGAAGCATCTTCGGACGAAGATGAAATCATTGAAGAATTCTGTCAGGATCTGAGAGAGGAAACAGAGCAGATTATGGTGGACACTGCACAGTTGAAAGAATCACCACCTGTATTAATAGCTGAGGTCACCACTGAAGCAGCTCAGACCCCGCCAGAGCTGAAACCTTTGCCCTCCAATATGAAGTATGCCTTCCTTGCAGGAGAACCGATTATGTACCCGGTCATCATCAATGCGCATCTGACCGAAGATCAAGAATCTCGTCTGATGGAGGTTCTTGAACGTAACCGCAAGGCGATAGGCTGGCGAACCTCTGATCTCCACGGGATCAATCCGTCACTCTGTTCGCATCGCATCTTTCTGGAGGAAGACATCAGACCCTCTCGTGAACTGCAAAGAAGATTAAACCCGAACCTGCGAGAAGTGGTTATGAAAGAAATTCAGAAATGGTGTGACGCGGGATTCATTTATCCCATATCCGACAGCAAATGGGTGAGCCCTCTGCATGTTGTGCCCAAGAAATCAGGGATCACCATTGTGAAAAATGACAAAGGAGAAGAGATCGCCACCAGAGTACCGACTTCTTGGCGAGTGTGCGTAGACTACAGAAGACTTAACCTTGCCACCAAGAAGGATCATTTTCCGCTACCCTTCATCGACCAGATCTTGGAGAGATTGGCCGCGAAGGAATATTTCTGTTTCTTGGACGGTTACTCTGGGTATAATCAAGTTGCTATTGCTCCCGAAGACCAAGAGAAGACCACGTTCACCTGTCCTTTTGGCACATATGCCTTCAGACGGATGCCGTTCGGGCTTTGCAACGCCCCAGCCACATTTCAGAGGTGTATGCTTGCATTTTTTGCCGATATGGTGGGCAGCTTTCTCGAGGTCTTTATGGACGATTTTTCGGTCTATGGGGATTCATTTGATCAATGTCTGGATTATCTAGACCGAGTCTTACGGAGGTGCTGCGATGTGAATCTTGTGCTCTCCTGGGAGAAGAGCAATTTCATGGTGACCGAAGGAATCGTGCTGGGTCACGTTGTTTCTAAACGTGGCATGGAGGTTGACCCTGCCAAGGTGGATGTAATTTCTAAGCTAGAGCCACCTACAAATATCAAGCAAGTCCGGTCATTCTTGGGCCATGTCGGTTTTTACCGACGATTTATTAAAGATTTCAGCAAATTGGCCAGACCGCTGACTGAGTTGCTCGGCAAGGACAATGAGTTCATTGTAGACGATCGTGTGCTCCTTGCCTTTAATCAGTTAAAAGAGCTCATCACACAGGCCCCTGTCCTACAGCCGCTGATTTGGACTCAGCCTTTCGAGATTATGACCGATGCGTCGGATTATGCCATCGGAGCTGTACTGGGACAGAGAAAAGACAATGTACCATTTGCAATTCACTACGCTAGCCGAACGCTCGATGAAGCTCAGCGAAATTATACTGTTACTGAAAAGGAGCTGCTAGCGGTAGTCTTTGCTTTGGAAAAGTTCAGATCTTACCTTCTTGGGTCCAAAGTCATCATCTACACTGACCATTCAGCCATTAGGTATTTACAGCAGAAGAAGGATGCCAAACCACGTCTCATACGGTGGATCCTTCTACTCCAGGAGTTTGACATGGAGATCAGAGATAAACCTGGGGTAAAGAATGTAGTAGCCGATCATCTGTCAAGACTTCCTGAACCGGAGTCTCCTGAGTTGAACTTGCAGCCTATCACAGCGACCTTTCCAGATGAATCGATTCTGTCTGTCGCCTCACTTCCTTGGTATGCGGACATTGTGAATTATCTAGTCGCCAAGAAAATCCCACAGGATTGGCCTAAGTTGAAAATAGACAGATTTTTGTCTAAAATCCATTTCTACCAGTGGGAAGACCCGTATCTGTTTCGTGAGGGAGCAGATTGCATCTGGAGAAGGTGTATTCCTCAGGAGGAAGTTCCAAGTGTCCTCGCTTTATGTCATGATCAAGATTCTGGAGGACATCATTCAGGAAAACGGACGGCAACAAAAGTTCTTCAAAGTGGCCTCTGGTGGCCTTCATTGTTCAAAGATGCAGACGAATACGTCAAAGGTTGCACTGACTGTCAGAAGATGGGTGGAACCATAGGAATGAGAGATACGATGCCTCTAAAGTATATTCAGATCTCCGATGTCTTTGACGCATGGGGCATCGACTTTATGGGCCCGTTTCCTAACAGTCAGGGTTATGAGTATATTCTGCTTGCTGTCGATTATGTCAGTCGTTGGGTGGAGGCTATCCCCGCCCGAGCCGCCGACGGTCGGACTGTCTGTCGATTCTTACGAGATCACATCATAGCACGGTTCGGGATTCCCAAGATCCTCATATCTGACGGGGGCAGTCATTTCATAAACAGAGAGGTGAAGAAGCTGACCCAGGAATTCTGCATCGAGCATCGTGTTGCTTCACCCTATCACCCGCAGTCCAATGGCTTAGCTGAATGTTCAAACAGGGAGATCAAGACAATTCTACAGAAACTTGTGCGTCCGGATCGCAAGAACTGGTCTCAACTGCTTGATTCCGTTCTTTGGGCTTACAGAACAGCATACAAGTCACCCTTGGGAATGTCTCCCTACCGTCTGGTGTATGGCAAGCCATGCCACTTGCCCGTGGAACTTATTCATAAATCTTTATGGGCTATTAACATCTGTAATTTGGACTCCAAGCAAGCAGGACGGAACAGGAAACTGGATCTGAACAGATTACTGGAATTCAGAGATTATGCATATGACAACAGCCTGATGTACAAGGAAAAGGTCAAAACATGGCATGACAAGCACATCCGCCACAAGTCCTTTGATCCAGGTCAGAAGGTATGGTTGTTCGATGCGAAATTAAAGATCTTTCCAGGCAAATTGAAGAGCAAATGGACTGGGCCGTTTTTGGTTAGGCAGGTGCGTGACAACGGAAGCGTCTTGATATCTAATCTGTCATCTGACGCACAGCCTTTTGTGGTCAATGGACAGCTTCTGAAGCCATACCTTGAACATGACACATTCATGGCTGTCATTGACTCCATTCAAGTAGTATATGAGAATGAACTGAACAGCCCGGGACAGGCAGAGGAAGGCAAAGCCCATCAAAATATTTTTGAATAATTTTCCTTTTCGTCTTTTCTTCTTTTCTTCTTTTCTTTTCAAGTTCTTTCATCTTGTTCTACCGAATTGATGCCATCCCCTTCATCACGGCTACACTTTGGATGTACTTTATCCTAAGTATAGGGGGGATGTGCATCCCGAGTTGTTCATATCCAATCTCATCTCTTTTCTTCTTCTCTTCTTTTCTTCTTTTCCTCTTCTATCTTCTTCATCTACCGAAAAAAGTGCCGCCCTTGTAGACAGTTTTCCATACTTAGGACGTACTTCGTCCTAAGTATAGGGGGGTGTGCACCCTGAGTGATTCTATTCTGTTCAATCCTCTCCATTATCTCCTCTTCTTGTCTATACTTAGGGATATCTTACCCTAAGTATAGGGGGAGACAATCTGAGTACGATCTGTTCATTTCCATCCTTGACCCTCCCTGCGTTGTGTACAGTCTGCTATACTTAGGATTATTTGATCCTAAGTATAGGGGGGACGGTCAACTTCTCATTCGTTTGTTCATCCATTCCTTTATTCTTTAGATTTTCCTATACTCAGTACGAGTTATGTCTTCTCTTTTCTCTCTGATCTATGAGGACATAGCTCAAGCTAAGTATAGGGGGGTCGTATATACTGCGTATATACTTTAGCCATAACTCGTACTTTCGTATTTTCCTAATAATATGGCTAATAATTCTTTAAAAAGCATTAAAATTCTTAATAAAAAGATGTGATTATTCCTCAAATTCTTTTTGTATTTACTGATTAATAAATCAGGTGAAAATGTTTTTTGCAAAATGTTTGAAAAATAGTTTGAAAATCTTCGTGAACATTTATTGAAAACTATTTTGAAAATGTTTTGTTACATGTTTTCAACCTGTGTGAAAATGTGTGTTTTGCAAAATTTCTTTTCTTTGTGTGAAATAAAATGTTTGAAAAATGATTTGCAAATAGTTTGAAAATGGTTGCAAAAATGATTTGAAAAACCTATATATACTGTTTTGAAAGCCTTTGCAAAATGATTTTCAAATGTTTGTAAAATGTTTGTAAAAACTATTTTGGACTATAGTTTTCAAAAATTGTGTGTAAAATTGTTTTCAAATAAGTTTGAGGAATATACACATCATACCAAAATCCACTATATATATATGTATAAAATTGACCACTTACCCTGTAAATTCTTAAAACCCACTTCTTGTATATAAGAAGCACTCCCGTGTACATATTTTAACCTATTTTTCAGCCAAATCTTTTTATTTTCAAAAAGCCCAAAAACATTTGCAAAATTAAAATCCAAAAACAATTGAAAAATCTTTTTGAAAAATACAAAAAAATTGCATCTGCACATGCATGCATCATATTTTCAAAAACCCATAAAAAGTTCAAAATCTTGAAAATTGCATCACAAAAATATTTTCTGCATTGCATTGCATAGCATTCGCATTTTTCGGATTGAGTTTGATAGTTGAACAAGTCTAAGTAAAATCCGAAGATTGGAGCTTGATTGGACCTTAAAATCTACCTAATAACAGGAACCTTATAGGAACTGGGTTTGAGGTACTTCAGGTCTAGTTGACTTAATTCTTTGAGGATCACGAGACTTGGTTCAATGGATTCTTGACTGCCTAAGTAGAGTATTTCGGAGCACACGTACGACTCTTGTTGATAATGACCTAACTTGGACACCTGCACCTTTCACATGGCTCAACTCAGTTGGAGTGGTGAGGGGACTGGATTTGCCGGTATGAGACGCACACAAGTGGAAACACTTGTCCTCCTCTAGGGAGGGAAGTGCACCCCAACCCGTCCAGTGATTAGGAAGTCTAAAGACAGGAGGCTGTGGGTTGCGATAAAGCTTCAAAAGAGGGATAGTCTACTGGCTCAAGAGGAAAAACTCCTTATGTAAATGCTGCTGTGAATAGTATTTCAAAAAAAAAAAAAGAAGAAGTTCAGGCATGTACAAAAATAAAAAGTCTGCAAAGTATGTACATATGTTGTAAAGTCAATAAGCAAGCTTGAGTTCCAAAGTCATATCATGTGAGCCTGCAGCAGGATGACTTGACTACACTGGTCTTGCATCCAAGGATAGGTAGCTACACTGGCTACCGTCCATTCTTCTCTTCACCCCCTCCTCTTGAGCTGGTTGCCACTTGAACTTAGAAGGGAATACCCCGCTCCTCGAGGATGGAGTTATTGGATTGGGGAATCATTGGGTTGTCATGCTGGAGAAGTCAGTCTCTTTGTCATTCTAGTTGGGGAGAGCCACCATCACTTACACTGTACAAGTCAGATTCATAGTCGTAAGAGTTTGCGTATGAGTTGAGATATTTCTGACCTGGCTATTGAGGAGACTTGAGCAGAGTTTTGGGATTCTCAAGGACTGTTGGATTTCAAATTCGGTTCTCATTAAGGTTCCGCCCGCACTAAAATTCCAAAGGTCCGACTTACGCTCCAAACTTTGATTTTGTGAGGACAAGTTTGATCATTGAACTTCATCCATCTTTCTTCGTTTTCTTTTCTTTGTTTTTCTTTTTCTGCACTTATTGCATAAGTGTTTGCTAGGGACTAGCAAAGGTAAGTATAGGGGGATGATGAATCTATGTTTCATCATCTTTATTCTATCATTTTGGCCTTAAAAACCCTAGTAAATGCGTGTAAATAGAGCTAATTCAGGCATTTTAGCATTCATGCATATGTGTGTAAATATTGTATAAAATGCGGTTTTTAAAGCCAAAATTATAGAATAAAGAAAAGAAAGAAAAGAAAAAAAAAGAATAAAATATTGTAAATATTTTATGACCCGAAACCCCGAGACCTAGGCATCTTGATGAATAGGTCGACAAGGAATAAAGTAGGGGGAGATAAGGGCCAAAATACAGATAAAATACCTATACATTATATTCTTTATTCATTTTGGGACCTATTTTTGGTTCCACTTTTTATTCATCAAATAAAGAAACTTTGTACATGAAAGTTGTAGATAATGTTATAAAGAAAAATACAAATTTGATTTCACAGAAAAATAATGTACAAATAAAAAGTTATGGTCTGAATAAAAATCCAGAATGCCAACTTCCCAGACCCGTATCTCACAAATAAAAACTCCAAATGCAGCGTACTCACCTTTAATTGTATATAGAAGAAAATAATCTAATTAATGGTGGTGGTTTCGCATTTGGCGGAGCTACGGTTTGAAAGTTGACTTTTGGACCCTCATTGTATACTTGTACATATTAAAATATTCAATTTATTATTTACTTATTATTTTTATAATTTTATATTTTTATAATGTTGTAAATATTACTTATAATAATTATGTGCATTAAAATTAGAATAAAAACATAATTAAAATTCAAATAAAAATACTTGTACATATTCAATACATAGGTACATTACCTATATATATATATACCTCTGCAAAACATACTTGTATGTTATTAAATATACAAAACATATTAATAAAATAAAAATATATTTGTGTACATTAAAGTATGTTATAATTTTAGAAAATAATAAACAAAAATAATAGCATTAAAATACACAAAAGAAAAAAATAAGTAATAAAGTATATAGGTATTATACCTATAAAGGGGTAAAAAGTGAACTTGTAAAAATAAGCCTTATAAAATTAAATAAAATTCATAATAAAATACTCCATAAATTAATAAACAACTTTTATTTTTTGACCAAACTAAAATTCATCCATTTACTAGTTTATCTCGATTTTTTTTATAATTTCGTGAAGGTTTTTCCTGGTTGGTCCACGTGGACCAACCAGGTTGGTCTGACAGTTGACCTAGGTCAACTGTCCGACCTCCCCTTCCAGACTTGTCAGATGAGTTTTTGTCCCATCTTCTCGTCTTTTTCTGGGTCCAACCTTGCACCAAATCGTGTCGACGTCTTCTGCATTTTTGCACCTCGATCTATGGCGAATCACGCCCAAGTGATTCCTTGGGCCGAGGACCATCGATCGAGGCGCTGGACCCTCGTCTTCCACGCCGTTCGTCAACCCTTCAAAAGAGGACCCCCGACTTCGATTTGATTTTTGATCCTTCTTCCGCCAAATCCACCCGAAAATCCCTAGCCCATTGTGCTCCTGGTGACAGCAGGAGTCGATTTGAGCCGGGGTTTGCGTCATCTGGCGTCGAATCGAAGTCGATCCGACCCTCGCCGGAGTTCCGCCGAGCTTCATCGCTCGACGTCTCTGGTGAGTTCCCTCCTCCTTTCTCTTCATTTTCTTGTAGTTGTAGCTTAGATTAGTGTAGACCTATAGCAGTTTTTTGCCTCGATCACCCAATCGCCGTGAATCCTCGATCAAAGTCCACGGCGGAGCTGAGCTCCGCCTCCATTTTCCGACTACTCCTGTCATCGACCACCGCGCCGACCACCTCCATCTTCTTCCTCGTCGCTCCGTCACTCCGCACCACCCTTCATTCCCCCTCGATCTCGCTCAGATCGAGCCGACCGAGCTCCCCTCTCCGCCGCTCGCCGGAGTTCTTCGCCCGCACCATCCTTCGCCTCATCGGAACCATCGGGAACCACCAAATTGTTCGCTGGGATTTTGTGCGCCTAACCTTGCAGGTCCGAGCCCAAGAGGAGGCTCGATCGACCATCGACGAACCCAGGACCACCTGCCCAGGTCTCCTCCGCCGTCCGAGCACCTCGAGCCGTCTCCGCCTCGCCTGAGACCACCCGCTGACACGGAAGAGCCTCAGGATCGTTTTGCCCTTGATCCGGGGGCCGGAGCGGCCGTGTGTCGGCCGGAATCGCATCTCGAAGTTCGCCGGGGAGGTGTTCTTCGTGAACCTCTCCCTGCCGTTGGATCGAGGGCCCGCGCCAGACACGCCACCAGCCGTTCGATCGCCTTCGCCTTCAACCGTCCGATCAAGCCTTGATGATCTAATCCCAGCCGTCCATGACGAAGGGGTACGCACCGTCAGATGCGCGCCACGTGGACAAGTGACTCGCCATCGACCGCTGGATCAAGCCCCGCGGGTATTTTGCACTTTTAACCCACACTTTTTGCATTTACTTTTTAGTCCAGTAACTTTTATTTGTAGTTTAAAAAGTATTGTAATATTTGCACGCAGACCCTCACATTATCACTATTTGCACTCCAGTCCACACCACGTCACCTCACGTGACGTTGGCGTGTGACTTTTGGGTATTTTGCAAGATAGGCCCAGGATTTTTATGTATTTGCAATTTCGTCCCTGTGCGTAGGATATATAATATGTTTTTGGAAATATTGCATGTATGCCCAGCCGGTTTTCTTTAATTGCATTTATGCCCCTGTGAATAGTGTGTAACGTGAGTTGCGCGTGATTTCTTGGTGAAAATTGCATGTACGCCCCTGGATGTTTGATATATTGCACATGTAACCCTGCCAGGCTTATTTATTAATTGGATGCTTGTGGTATTTATTTGAAAGATCATTTTAAGCCCAAAAATTCCACAAAAATAGGGTTAAGCTCCTGGTAACTTGTGCTTTAACGCTATCATTTTAGTTTTTGATTTTATTTTATTTTTATATTTATTAAAAATCAAAAACAGCTATTTTCAGCACTGTTTGCATTAGAAATTCACTAAAAAATATAAAAACACTCCAGAAAATTTTCAAAAAAATATATTTTGTGTCTTTTAGTTTGTTTTAACTCCCAGCCAAAAATCATTAAAAAATACAAAACCAAACTCCTAAAAATTGCAAAACGCTAAAAACCTTCATAAAAATTTATAAAATTCATAAAAACTCCAAAAATAGTGTTTTCTTTTCCTAAATTTTCTCTCTTTTATTATTTCTAAGTGAAAATTGATTTGGATAATTTTTGTTACTGATTGCTATTTTATTTCTCCACTTTAAGTTTCAGCCTTACATTTCATTCACTGTTTTCTTTATTTTGATAATTAAAAATACCAAAAACATTCTAAAAATTACCCAAAAATCACAAAAAACAGTAAAAAATCCTAAAAATATCAAAAACATCTTATTTCTAAATTTTTGGTTATTTTTGCACCTTTTTATAATTACTTTAGTTTGTCTTTTATTACATTGCTTTTATATTCCAATATTGAAAAAGAAAATAAAAAAATATAAAATATAAAATGAAAATATAAAATCAGTAAATTAAAAACCAAAATACAAAAATATAAAATCAAAAATTAAAAAAATTTATTATAAAACCAAAAACCCACAAAAATTCTAGATTGGTTAAGTAGCTTGTTGGACCTAGGTCGGATTTTTATCTGCGCTCTATACCTTTGCTTCTTGAGTTCGACCCCTACTTGCTTGCCATTGTACATCTTTAGTAGGGTATAATAAATTTTAATCCTTGCTATTCATTCTCTGATTGATTGTGTGGGTTAATTGTTGAAGACCGAGGAAGTTTGAGCAGTCGCATCAGCGACAGTGAGTCTGACTTGTCAGACCGCTATTTAGCGGCTCTCGCATTCTCGTTTTTCAGGCTCGAGCCTTTCCGTCCACACCCTCGCCGGAGCTCGCTCGCACCGACTCCCCGACCACCTTCACCACGCCTAACGGGGTCGAGGCACTTTGCCCTCGACCCACGAGTCTTATGGACCCCTTTTGCAGGTACAACGAGGGCCATCTGAGGTCTTCCGACTCGAGCCAGGAGCTGCTTCTCTGCTGGAGCTGACCGGGCTCCTTCGAGCTCCGTTGCTCCATCGGAGACTCCCATCTGACGCGGAGGCCCACGACGACCCTTCTCCGATCATCAGAGCCCCGCAAGGAGGCCAGGAGCGCGCACATTGGGCCGGCGAAGTTCGCCGGCCGACAGTTCTTCCAGGACCTTCAGCAACCGTTGGATCCCCTTCGACCTCCAATCCACATCTCGGCCGTCCATCTGAGGAGGTCCAGTCACCGTCAGATCTTTGGAGAGGCGATCCATATCGTCCGATCAGAGGCGCCTTCCCACGCTGCTTCAGAGCCATTCGATCTTCCACGTGGCTGCACCTGGACCGCTCGATCAGGACGAGGGCTTCCTTCGTTGGGCGCCACCCGCATCTCAGCCGTCCATCCACCACGTGGCGCCCATCCAGCCGTCTTCATTAATAAAGGGTAATTTACCCTTAGGCCCTGCCTTTTATTTCATTTAGCAGTTAGTCTTGTAAATAAGTTAGATAGTTGTTTTATTTTTGGTACAATTGCACTGAGGACCCTACGCTTTATTTTATTTGCTTATATACCCCTGTGTATGATGTAGCACGCCCTGTGCGTGAATTAATTGTGCATGTGCGTGTATTATTGGGTATTTTACGAACAAGCCCCTCGGAAGCCCTCGGACTTTTGGTACCTGTTACCAAATAGTCTCCGGAACTTATTTTTATTACATTTAGGTCCCTGAGTGCCCCAGGCACGCACGACGCACGTGTTTTCCTGGGTATTTTGCACTGGACCCCTCCCTGTGCACAGTACCTACTTTTTATTTTTGAATAAAAATAGCAAATCTACTCCAAATCTAATGAAAATTGGACACATGGCTCCTGCCTTAGTGTAAAATTTTCTGGAATTTTTGGGGACATTTTTGTTTTGATTTGATATTTTTAAAAATTCAAAACATTAATTTTCATTACTGTTTGACTTTGAAAATCACAAAAATATTAAAACCTATCTAAAAATTACAAAAAAATTAGCTACTGTTTGTTTTGTCTTGCTTGATTTTCTAGCCAATTTTGGCTATTTTTTCATTATCTAACTCATAAAAATTACAAAAAACGTAAAACTCATAAAAATTCTAATAAATAATTTAAAAATCCAAAAATAATAATTAAGGTGCCAAAATTTTCCTTGTTTCTTTCTCTATACAGGGAAAATTACCTCCAAGCTTATTGGGGATTTCTAGATATTTTATTCTAGGTCCCTTAAGCTTGGCTGGACAGTACCTTCTTTTTCTTTCACTGTTTTATTTTTAGAAAATTAAATAAACATCAGAAAAATCCCAAAAATTCACTAAAAACAGTAAAAATTATAAAACACTCAAAAATATTTTTATTTGAATTTTTGGTTGATTTTTAGTGCATTAAAATAAATAGTTGAGTTGCTTTGTTTTTTCTTTATTTTCTTAATACATTAAAAATCCAAAAAATATAAAAAGAATTAAAAACCACCAAAAATACCTTTTATTTCCTTTTTTTATTTTCGACTACTTCGTAGGCCGCAAGGCCATTACGTGCTCCTTGTGTTCGACCCTGGTCGCTATACCAGGTTAATAAAATAGCAAGACTGCTATTGATTTCGATTTGATTTTATCTTATATTGGTGGTCTCTTTTTCTTGATTGATCGAGCCTGATTGCTTGGGTCGCAACGACCATTTAGTACCTTATACCCTAGTGGTCAGACCGACTATCAGTGAACCATCAATAAATCTGAATTACAAATAGAATCCTGAATCATGACTTCTGTTTACACCCAAAACTCTCTATTATGTTAGACATTAATTCAACCACTTATATGAGTTAATCCAATCACACCATATTTTATGATATATATATATATATAATAAACTTTTTAAATAAAAGGCACCCATAGTACGAGATTATGTTTCATCTTCCTTCCTAAGACCAAATTACGATACCCTCAAACCAACCCATGAATTAGTGATTTTAAAACACGTAAACGAAGGATAATCCAAACCCCCCTCTTCCTTCATGTTCTCATGTCTCCTCTCTCACCTGCCTCGTCACCGCAACTGATACAATAAGCACCTCCCCTCCCCCTCCTCCTCCCTCAACCCCTACCCCCCTCCCTCGACCTGTCGCTACCGACATGCAGTCATCACCAATTGGGTCGGGTCTTGCTATATGGATTCCCCATCCCTTGTGATTAGGGTTCTTAATTCCTAGTGTCTCCCCTTTTCCAGCCGCCACACCTAGAACCCAAATCTCTATTCACATCCATTTACTATATAATCCTTTGAAATCACTCGTAATCTCACGGCAGCAAGTAGATTATTCTAAAAAACATGTATGTCATTCCCTTTCGTGCCCTAATGATGATCAACTGCGAGGGGTCATCGTTTTCGCTCAACTCGCCACCACGACAACCACTACCACCCCCTGTAAAGGTGATGTTAGGGATTATTTTATATAGGGGAATTGTGGGTTGAAAAAAACCTTCAGACAAGGAATGATTTGATTTACAATTTTTCTAAAACCCCAAAATATGAGCAGAGAAAAAACTACATTCTTCTAGGCACAAAAAGATCAAAGTAATGCAATATAAAAGTTTTGACCGCGATGTTCTAATATATTAAAAGCAAATTTTTTATTACGACGGTCCAAGTTTTAGATAACATGCATATCTTGGTACAAACTTGGATATACATACCGTACTTTATATGGGACGTGACTACACTAGTCACACTCTACTTCATTACTAGCTTCTCCTTTTTTTCATTGTACATACCCTCATCCTACATGAAATGGTAGCTACATGAGAGAATCATGGGGATTTAACTATTGGAATGCTATATTTTATCGCCTTCTTAATCAAGAAGGGCTAACAACTTTCATATTCAGCATAAATTGACTTCAAGGTTATAGGAGTGTGTGTGATGAATAAGTGAATTTAAGCTGACTATTGTTGTGAACTCCTTTGGAAATATTGAGTGATTTTATAGCTTTCATTTTTTGCACTCAATAAACATGCAAGACAAAATTAGAGTTTTTATTAGTTGTGTCCTTCTAAGATATTGCAATATCAATTACCCCCTCCCTTTTTTAGAATATCAGTTCAGCCCCTGACTTATTCCACAATGATCATTTGTGCCCTTCCGTTAGTCAGGTCATCAATGAGTTGAACTAAACCATGATTTATTCAAATTGTGTGGTAGTTGAGAGAGGCATAACGGAAAAAAAACCCAACCTCCTCCTTCAGTTCATCCTCCAACTCTAGGGGATTGATTGTTGTAACAAGGAATTGTTTAGCAGCTGTAAATCATAGCTTAATCTATCCAAGATATTTTCCTGAAAAAATCATGAAAAATCATATTCATGATCAAATGGATGATTTATCCGTAAAAATATACAAATTTTGACATTTTGGCATATGGATGGAGATGTAATTAGGAGAGAGAACATAAAGAGGAAGAAGAAGAAGAAGAATAGAGGAGGAAGAAGAAGGGAAGTTGTACCATGATTGGATAGAAGAAGTTGCATGGAGATGGTTGTCGGAGGAGGAGGGATTGGAAGGGGAGGTGTAGGATGGGGCAGCAATGGAGGAGGGGTTGGAAGAGGAGGAGGAGGAGGAGGGGTTGGAAGGGGAGGAGTGGTGGATGGGGTGAGGGAGGAAGATGAGGGGCTAGAAGGGGAAGGTGGTCGGAGGAGGAGGAGCTGGAAGGTGAGGTGGAGGATGGGGTGTAGGAGTAGGGGTTGGAGAGGGAGTTGGAGAATGGGATGGAAGAGGAAGGATTGGAAGGGGGAGGAAGATATTTCCACCCTTACTATTTTATCAAATTATACTTGTGTCCCCAAAGTTAATCTTGATTTGAGATAAGGATGGAAGACACTAATCCAAAAGGTACACTTAATCATTGTGCAAGAAGTTTGAGGCTAAACCGATGAAAAAAAAGAGAGAGAAACATATGCAATATCGCAGAAGACAATGTCTGATAAAAAAACCCATAAACTAATCCCACTATTCAGAAAATTTTCCAAAATTTTAAATATGGTGGTGGACGACAGACAGATTGGACGTCATTGTTTGGACTTTGTTTAATTAGAGGTGTTAATTAATTTTTTGCAAGGACGTATGAAACCGTTTTGGTCTTCTTTCCATTACAGTTTTTGGCACTCTACTTAATCAAGGGATAAATTTTATTTTCTTTCTCGTTTGCTGGAATACGCAATAAACTATATTCGACATTATAAATACCCATCGAGTGAGAAACGCTTCCTCTACCATTGATAGAAGAATCGATTTGAGGTTTGTTTTTCCTCCCCTCTTTTTTTCATTGTTAATTATCAGTATTCGATTCCTTAAGTTGAAGGTCCCTTTTACGTCTTTTTTTAATTTGTTATACTTTAATGTTCTTTTGAAGAAGTTCTGTTGCAATATTGCAGTTCTATATACGCTATCTAATCGGGTCATGCCTTTATACATCAAATTTTTCATATCTAAAATTAATGATCTACTTAAGAGAATTACAAATTTCATTTTACAATATAGAAAATAATTATTTCTTGGAAACATGTATAGTATTGACTCGATCTAATTATTTATATTTTCAAAATAACTCCTACAAACATAGATTATTTTGTGGTTTCAATCTTTTCACTACAATAAATTGAGCTTAAATTCTGTCACTAAATTAACCATTATTAAATATATAACAATCATATTATTCATTGTGAAATGATTTTACGTACTCGAAATTAGCGACGAATATAATATATGTCGTTATATCATTAGCAACTGTCCACGTATCGATGTTTATCCATTGTTATTGTTCAAACTTCTAATTAATCGTCGCTAAATTTTGAACTAAAAAAATAGCGACGATTAGTTGATATTTTGAAAAATAGCAACGGATAAGCGTCGCTTTATGGACCGTTGCTAATGATATACTGACAGATATGATATTCGTTCCTAATTTTGAGTACGAAAACTCGTTTCGCAACGAATAATATCATTGTTATATATTTAACAACGACTAATTTAGGGATTTTGAAAAACCGTCACTATAGTTCAATTTTGTTGTAGTGATTTGATTTATTTTAAATAAAATAGATGCCTCTTGTGACATTTATTTTTTACTACGCTCTGTCACACTGAAGACGTAAAAAATAATTTTGTATATTAGAAATTCATTTTACTTATTTTAATGATATATAATTTAAATTTCATTTTTATACTAGTTTTGTGCGTACATGGATATATGCCATTTCCTTTTAATACCATTTATAATATATATATCATATCGTAGCAGGTTGACCAAGAATGGATGTGTTGAGGAAGCACAATGATCTATTCATCATTAGTATATTTATTACAATTCTTATTCTCGGATCGACTCAGAAAAATGTAAGAGGGGAAACGAATCTACAAAGGGCGGCAAATAACTCCATTGTTAAGACAATACAGGTATTGTATTTGGATTATTACCATCATTTTCCTAAATTATATTTATCATTCTAATTAGTTCTTAGTTCATACATGCCGTTAGATGATCTTTTAGCAAGCATTTATCTTCTGGTCTATTATTTAAGACAGAAGTAAGACTTGCTATAAAGACCTCGTTTCATCATCTCTTTGATCATATCAGATAATAAACTTTTGTTGTCAGTTTTTTATCTTCAAACATTCAGGAATCACCTTCATCAATTCTGGACTGATTTTTAGATTTTTAACGTAATTATTTTCATTATTCTTGTGCTAAAATATACTGTTTTTTGTTTGAAAATTAAATAGCATGAAAGCGGGGATGTTTTCGATTGCTATCTCATCAACGAGCAACCATCGCTTAGGCATCCTTTGCTGCAAGATCATAAGATCCAGGTAGATGATCAGCCTCTCTTCTTTGAGAACTCGAGTTATCGAAAGCTCATATATTCTTGAGTATGTGAATTTGTACTGAGAAATCTACCTTAGCCAATTTTCCTACATCCATTGCATATTAATTTCATGTCTATTTTTTTATTCCCATTTCTTAAAGAAATCAGATCCTAGCATAACTAATAAGTTTATTATCAAATATTAAGACCGTTTTTATTCTAATCTCAGAAACTGAAAATCGATCCTGCTGTGTATATACAGCTCATTCCTTTTCCTGTGCTCAAATTAAAAGGTCCACACATACATATATTTGTTCTGAACAGAAATTCTTTACATGATGTATATATAGTGGTTGAAGTGAATTTTTGAGAAGGTTTATGGAGCA
Source organism: Ottelia alismoides (assembly GCA_037367405.1). Classification (NCBI taxonomy): domain Eukaryota; kingdom Viridiplantae; phylum Streptophyta; class Magnoliopsida; order Alismatales; family Hydrocharitaceae; genus Ottelia; species Ottelia alismoides. The sequence continues at coordinate 592,936 of JAZKJV010000420.1, forward strand.
AATAATAATAAGAAACCTAAAAACTTTTATTGCAATTTAAAAAAAAAATCACGTGAAAGACACGTGAGTCTGAGTCAATAGGGCTTAAGTGTGATTAATAAAAATTGAATGGGAAACAACGCAATTATTCAAAGCATCATATCATGACAAGTGTTTAATATCAAACTTATGTACAATAAAAAATAACTGCATGGTAAAAGTAGCAAAATCACCATTAAAACATGTCTCGCACATGAGCAATTAACGATCTGGATCTAAAATGGAGGCTTTGATCTGACGGCTCTAAATTGGGCGTTAATGTGTGGCTGCGATTAAATCTGGAAAGGCTCGCTCCTAATCTGACGACGATGAAGACCTCTGAAAGAACTATTATGAAAGTCTGAGCTGACGAGGTGGATTCAATCTGATCTCTTCCGATCTGTCTTAGAGCTAATGTCGGAGGTGCTTACTATGCTCCAGATGATATTCCGTGTTAATCTTTAATAGAAATGAAGTACGGGGTTCCATTGATTGGGGACCTGGAGCACAACCTTTGTTGCACCTGAAACTCGCCTCCAGATATTCAATCTGTGCTCCAGATGGCTCCTAAAACACTGCAATTTATTCCTTGCTTGAAGGAGGAGCTTCGACGAACATTATTATGTAAAAATGAAAGCAAATGTAGGGGAATGGGTCGAAACTTAGGAGAAATGATCGGAGCGAGATCGAAATCTTCATATCCATGATGGATTTGGTGATTATGTTGTGTAATAAGGTGCAGAGAGCATTCCTGATGGAACGGCGAGAGGGGATTATGTTATTATTAAAACTTTCTCAAAAATTCTATAAAAATTCAGATATTGTTTGTTTTGGTGTGCTTGATTTTCTGACCAATTTTGATCATTTTTGGATTTATAGAAAATATAAAAATTAAAAAACCTCGAAAATCTTATAAAAATTCTAATAATTAATAGAAAATTCAAAAAAAAAAACTCAGTCCCTGATTTTTCCTTTTTGTCTCTATTTTATAGGAAAAATAGCTCCAGGTTTTGAAACAACCATTTAGTATTTTTGAATGGTTGTCCAAGCCTGATTGGACAGTTTTCATTGGTTTCTGTCTTATTTCATTTTTATAAAATTCTAAAAAAATCAGAAAATTATCAAAAATTCACCAAAAATAGTAAAAAATACAAAAATTATAAAAATATTTTTGTTTGATTTTTTATAGCATTTTAGAGTAATTAAATAATTGTTGAAAGTTGTGTGTTTTGTTTGTTTTATTATTTTCTTTATAATTAAAAATTCCAAAAAATATTAAATATTAAAAATCCACCAAAATATTTAGTTTTTATTTTTATTCATTTGTGACTACTTCGCAGGCCGCAAGGCCAATCCGTGCTCCTTGAGTTCGATCCTGGGCGCTATACCAGGTTAATATCATAGCTAGACCACTATCTTGAGTTTTGATCGATTTTTGTCTTTATTTGGTGGTCTGAATTTTTCGTGATTGAGCTCTGAGTCCCGAGTGACTGAGGACACAACGACCTTAGTGATTCATACTTTACCTTTGTCGCTCGGCTCGCTCATCATAATGGCGCCGTTGTCGGGGAGCACGGCTTAGTAGTCAGTTTTATTTTCTTTTTATTTTTGTTTTCTTTTTCGCGGCTTTTCGCGGCTTTTTCGTAGTTCGCAGCTTTCCGCGGCTTTTTCTTTTTCTTTTGTTTTCTTTTTATTTTCATTTTATTTTATTTTATTTTATTTTTGTTCTTGATTGTTTTTGCTTGTTTATTTTTATTTGCATTTTTGCATATATATATATATATATCCTGTTTACTTTACCTATTTTATTTGCTTTATTGTGGCTTGACACACTCTTCTGTTTTCTTGCGAGGGCTCGAGGATCGAGGCGGCAACTTTCGAGGAGCCGGCGCAACCGCGGTGATCGGATGCGGCTCCCTTCTGCACGGTGCCGCAGGAGAGCGCGAGGAAGCAGCTGAGTGTGGGAGGATTAGTGTAGCTTTAGATTAGGTTTTATTTCAGTACCATTTGAATTATTGTAATAATACAGGGACATGACACTCACTTGGACTTTTGAGACTCTCGGGGTCTACTTCGCTGAGCACCGGTGTGCTCGGGGGACCCCTCAGTTTTCTTCGCGGCTTTTTTGTGGTTTTTGCTTTCTTTTCTGCTTATTCGGTTTCTCGCAGATTTTCGAGCCCCTAGCCTTAGGATTTTCTGCTTGATTGTGACGTAATAATTAGAATCCAAGCACCCTAATATATTTGCATGTACCTATAGATCGGTAATTGGACCTATAATAAAAAGATTAATAAAATAGTCGACTCACTTCCTTCGAGCCTACGTGCCGCAGCCCACCCTGCCAAGCGCTGCTCCTGAACCCGATTTGTCGGGAGGAGGTGTGGACCGAGACCATACTCTTGGATTGGAGGCTGGTGGTCGACTAGCCCTTCTTTCGAGTAGACCTGCTGTTTAGGGACTCGGTTTTCCGCCTGCACCATTTAGGTAGTTTATTTTTTGTCGTTAAATTCTGCACGGATCATTTTGCATGTAGACTGCTGGAGTCAGGTATGCATTTCTTACTCTGCAAGCATCATTGATTTCGTCGCGCATTGGCTTTTTCGACTTCTCCCCCCTTATTTTTGGACTTAATAACCAGGAGAACCGAAAAATTCGTTAGGCAATTTTGCTTTTTATTGAAAAATACCTAAAAAGAAAAATAATAAAATTTGGGACTACTAACTTTATTGACCCTAAAAGACGCTCACCGAAAAATTTATCTTGGGGAGAGAAACCCCCTCCTTGTCTGGTTTGCTTGCGCGAGAGAGTGACCCGCACACTAGGATAGAGCCATCCGATTTTTTCTCGACTGATTACCGGCTATTTCTGTACGGGACAGTCGGTTGAGGAAATATCGGATTACCCAATAGGTCACGCTAAGCGCTCTGCTATCTTGACTGATCACCTAATAAAATTGACAAGATAATTGACCGAGCCTTTACGGTCTTCAGCTCGCGTTGCGTTGGTGAATCGGGGGTTTGTTTGTGATCATAGTTGTTACCAGATCTCATCCGCCAAACTCGCCAGATCAAGATGATGGGCAGAAGGTCTCTTAGGCAGCCTCTAGCTGCACCGCTTTCCAGCACTTCTGCCCGCTCATCTAGGTTGGTTTGCGAGAGCCGAGCCCTGCTCTCCGAACCCGAGTTTGACTCCACCCTATTCCCCCTCGACCCCCCTTCTTTCAGTTCTGAGATACCAGTGCCAGAGGAGAGACAGACAGATGATTTATCGGCACTTGAGTTTGGATGCGTTGATTTTGCAGAGACTATGGCCGGCAGTAGTGATGATCACACCAGAGGTCCGCAGCCTGAGCATACATTCATTCTGGACAAGGGTGGGATCAACTCCACCCTAATTGCCTCCCTCGAGACAGTTCAGCAGTAGTTGAGGGATCAGGAAGCATTTATGCTCGAGATGAGGCGAGAGATGGAGCAGTTGAGAGCCGTTCGCGACCAGCACGAGCCCGGAGACAGACCGAGGAGACCCGATGAGGCAGCCGCGGCCGCAGCCGCAGCAGCAGGAGCAGTCCCGGACCAACCGAGACCGATGGGGGAGTTACACAACCCCGGATCGACTTTGATGCATCATTGGGTCGTTCTTCCAGCCATCATGGGGGACTTCAAGTTTCCCCCGAACACTTTGCAGCTCCTCCCCCGGTTCCACGGGCTCGCCACAGAGGAGCCCCATCTCCACCTTCAGGAGTTCTTGATGATCTGCAGCACAGTCCACGACAGACAGGTGGACCAGGATACCATCCGCACGATTGCCTTCCCCTTCTCCTTAGCAGACAGAGCAGCCACCTAGCTGAAGCACTTGGGAAAGTTTGTCTATAGCTGGGAGCAGCTCCGTAACGAGTACTTGAACAAGTACTATCCACTCGGGCGGACGAACGCTGCTAGAGCCCTGATCAGCAACTTCTCCATGCTCCCCAACGAGTAGTTCCATGAGGCATGGGAGAGGTTCCGTGAGCTGACAGACAGATGTCCGCACAATGACATCTCGAAGCCGACCCTAGTTCAGAGCTTCTTTAGCGGGCTGACACCAGAGCTACAGGGCTTGGTGAACGCTTCTTGTGGCGGGTCCTATTTCACCAAGGATCATGATCAGGTCTGGGCCATCTATGAGGAGATGGCCGAGAACTATATGGTGATGTCCCAGACCCGACTCTACAAACAGGGACGCCCTCAGCCACAGACTGTGCAGTACCAGAGGATAGCACGGGTCGACACCGGTCCATCCAGTTCGTCAGCGGCAGTAGCACAGGTCGAGAGTTCAGCCGCATACATGGGGATTATCAGCGAGAAGCTGGACCGGATGGAGATTATTGAGAAGAAGCAGTGCCAGGGCATCACGCAGATGGAGCAGATGGCACAAACTCTGAGAGACCTGAAGACACATCTCATGTGTCTCCAGGAGGCACAGACGGCTTCACACCCTCGTCTTCAGGCACGAGGCGATCCGAGTAGCAGCAGCAGCTCGTCCCAGCGCTCCAGCTCCCACCAGCAGCCTAGACAGGTCCATCTTGTACAAGCGGAGCCCCTAGCAGCCGCATCTCACTTACCAGACACCACCATCCACTGACACACAGATGGTGGTATACCAGCCGGATCAGCCTCTGGCAGTGCTCCCGCCACCCCAGTACGATTCAGATCCATTGATGGATGTTAACGGGATTTGGTACAACCGCCCCCAGCACGGTATCCGACGAGATCATCCCAGATTCCGTTGGGTGACCAGAGGTTTGACGAGTCCGGAAATGTCGCTTTTAAGAATGTGTTTTTATCGTGTTGTGCGTTGTAGGCGGCAATCGGAAACGATCAAGAAAATACCACAAATAAATTATTCAATTTTTAATCTCGTGGTTTTATGTTTATTTTACTTGGGCAAGTGATAACACCCCGGATGAATGACCAAGGTAAAGGTCTGGAAGTGGTCGTTGCGACCTCAATCACTCAGACGGAGAATATCAAGAAAAATCAACCACTCAAAATAGGTCAAATCAATCAAAACAAAAACGAGAGCGGTCTAGCTATAGGATTAACCTGGTATAGCTCCCAGGGTCGAACACAAGGAGCACGGGTTGGCCAGAGGCCTACGAAGTAGTAAAAATAATATAAAAATAAAAGAAAATGTTTTTAGTGGTTTTTAATATTTTTTATATTTTTTTTGGATTTTTAATAGGTGAAGAAAATAAAAGAAAGTAAAAGCAAGCACACTTGATCAATTTATTTAACACACCAAAAATCAAGCAAAAATTCAAGAAAAATGGTTTTTATGTTTTTTAAGTTTTTAAGTGTTTTTGGTTAATTTTTGAGATTTTTCTAATGTGTATTTTATTTTCTAAAAATCAAACAGTGCTAAAAAGATGAGGTACTGTCCAACCAGAACCAAAACCCTTAAATAAAATATCTAAGGATCTCAACAGATTCTGGAGATAATTTTCCTATATTCTAGATAAAATAAGGAAAATTTGAGCACCAAAATTATTGTTTTTGGATTTTTAGATTATTTATTATAATTTTTATGAGTTTTTAGGTGTTTTTAGATTTTTAGGGTTTTTACTCAATGAAAAATAGCCAAAATTGGCTAGAAAATCAAACAACACACAAAGAACAGTAACTAATTTTTTTAGAATTTTTGGGGATGTTTTTATATTTTTTTGGGATTTTTAAACCTAGACAGTAGCTAAAATAGATGTTTTTGAATTTTTAAAAATACTAAATAAAATAAAAAATGTCCTAAAAAATTCTCAAAAATCCAACAACATGGCAGGAGCCATGTATCAAATTTTCATCGAATTTGAGGTGGTTTGATATTTTATTCAAAATCCACAAGAGGGCACAGTGCACAGGGACTTAAGTGCAAATACCCGAAACTCTGGGGGTCCAGGTGCAATTTTCCCAGCAAATCACGCGCGTGGCGCGTGCCTGGGGCACTCAGGGACCTTCTGGTAATAAAAACCAAGTTCTTGGACCTTTTGGTAACTCGTACCAAAAAGTCCAGGGGCTTGGGCGCAAATAACCCACTAAAATCCGCACATGTTCAAATAAAATGCTCACAGGGGTACAAATGCAAATACCAGAAAGTATATATTCATTCAATAACCATCCAGAACTACAGGATAAGAGATGCAAATAACCCAACTAAACACGTGACGAAGCACGTGGGCTCACATACACAGGGGTATCAATGCAAATAAAAACAAGCACAAGGTCCGAGGTGCAATTTACCCTACGTAAATAAAAGACGTAAACTATTTACAGGACTAGAATTAAAAACACAAACTACGAGGGGGGCCTAAGTAAATTACCCCTTATTGCGCCGACGGCTAGATTCGCGCCACGTGGAGGATCCAACGGTCTCGGACGGCGGGCGCTCTTCTTCTTCAGCACGTGGGCCTGATCGGCGCTCCAGAGGGGGGCACGTGGGAGATCTAACAGGTCAGGTGCTGTGCCCTCTCTCCTCTGCTCTGACGGTCCTGATGAAGCCTCGAGGTGATCAACGGCAACTGCTCCTCGATGAATGGACGACCGTGATTGAAACTGGAGCTCCGAGGCTGATCGGACGGCGATGGAGGTCCCTCGAAGAACAAGTGGCCGGCGAGGTTCGCCGGCCTCGTGTGCGTGCCCGGGTCCTCCTCAGCTGCCTCCAAGTATTAGAGAAGATAGGCGATGACGTCCCGCAGCTGCTGGTAGCTTCAGATGGCCCAGCCGAGCCCTGGAGGGGCTCCGGCGAGGTCGTCGGCGTCAAGCTCCTGGCCTAGATGGGAGGGGGCCTCAGATGGCCTCCTCTTGACCTGCAAAACAGCTCAAGAGCTTCGCGGGTCGAGGGAAAAGTGCCTCGACCCGGTTAGGTGGCGTGAGGGTGAACTGTGGGTCGGGACGAGTGAGCTCCGGCGAGCGGAGGATGGTGGAGCTCGAATCCCAGCTCCGGGGCGAGCTGGGTTGAACGAATGGGCGTAGAAGGTGCGTCGGAGGATGGCGAAGGTGATCGTGCGTTCCGATGATCGAGAAGATACACAGGATGGTCGGAATCAAAGGAACTCGTCGGAGATGCGATTTGGGCGAAACAAGAAATTAAACTAAATGGGCGAGCTAAAGCGCTACCTGGGTGGAGCGAAAGACTGTGCTGGAGCTTGGCTAGCTCCTGGTCGTCGCCTCGAAGGGCGTCAAGGCCTGAGGCTCGAGCTCCGGCTGAGTGGCGGAGCACGGCGGCGCGAAGCTGCCGGATCGATGGTCGGGGCACCCTCTCCTCACTGCAACAGGGGCAAACGCGAGCTGTCACCTCGGTGATTGCTCTGGAGGTCACGGCAATGAGAGTGGCGAGCCAAAGATGAGAGTGGAGTGCGGCGGAGCTCAGGTTTTATATCACTAGGGGTCCGGCTAGATGGGATTCGGGCAAGAAGCTCGGAGCGCGGATCCCAAGAACCCACCCCGGGCGTGGATCAGGGAAGATCAGGCTCGGATTAGTGCCCGGGGTTAGCGGATTCGGGGGTCGGATCTGGTGGGGATAATTGGAAGAAGTCGGGTCCAAAAACAGATCCGCGACTCTGTGGTCCAGGGGGGGGAGTTGACCGGGGGTCAACAATCCCCCGTGGACCAATCAGAGTCCGCCAAACCAGAAATGTTTATTTGAATTTTTTGGGCCATTAAATGGCCGAATTTTTAAAAACTCAAAACATGAAATATTTTTAATTTATTTTTTTCTATTTTTTTGTGATTTTTAATTAATTTTTGGAAATAAAAATAAGGTATTTACATATTAGAGCTATGTATAGGTATATATACAGTATAGGGTTTTTAATTTTTGATTTTTAATTAGTTATTTTTATACATTTTTATTCCTATTTTATATTTTATTTATTTATAGAATAAAATGAGGAATAAAAGGCCATTTTTATTTTATTTTTATTATTTATATACATAGGTGAAATAATTAGTTATATACAACTATGTACATGGCATATATACAATATATTTTTGTTATTTTAATTTTGTAATTTTTATTTGATTTTTGTTTTGTTTCTTTTTATCTATTTTATTTACAATATATACCATAGAATATTTACAAAAAGTTTCAAAAATAAATTTATTTATTTATAAGGTTAAATAAATAGAGATGGTGGTCTATATACAAGGTGAAGGGGTATTTTTGAGTTTTTAATTTTTAAATTTTTATTTTGTTTTTAATAGTTTATCAATATATACAAAATATATACAAATATTTACAACATATTTTTGGGTGAGGAAAATATAAATTTTATTTATTTACAAATATATACACATGTGAGCCCCTATCTCCCTCTACTTGGCTTTTATGCGGTCAGGCCCCTGCTGAGCCCTCCCTTGGGTTAGGTTGCTCAATATTTATTCTAAATATTTCCCTCTTTTTCTTTTTCATCTTTATTCTTTTATTTTTGCACAAAAACATGCTAAATATCTATATTTACAAACATGCATGCTTTTGTTAATTTTTCCTATTTACACATATCTACATGCATTTGCATAGGTTTTTGTAGCTAAAATATAAGAATAAAGAGTGATGAATGGGTATTCATCACCCCCCTATACTATACTTTGCTAGTCCCTTAGCAAACACTTATTTGAAAAAGAAGTGAAAAAGAAAGAAAAAGAAAAAGAAAAAGAGAATGTACATGGATCAAGGTTGATTATTAAACTTGCCTTTATTAAATTGAGGTATGGAGCTCGATCAGATCTTTGGATTATTAATGTGTCGGAACCTTATTTAGACTTAAGCTTAAAACCTAACAGCCTCTAAGTTCCACTACTCTATAACCAAGACTCCTCAATGCTCCAGATCAGAACAAGTCATCAATCACAAACCCTGAAGACCATGAATCTTTTCTTGTCCTGTGAAAGTGAGGTCTAAGCTCTCCACCTCAGAAATGGCAACTTGACAACCCTCCCCAACAAGGTAACTCTATGACCTCAATCTGGCCACTCTTTCCTCGAGGAGCGGGGTATTCCCTTCTAAGTTCAAGTACAACCGGCTCAAGAAGAGGGGGAAGAAGAGAATGGGTCAAGGTCAGTGTAGCTAAGTACCCTTGGGAGCTTGACCAGTGTAGCCAAGTCTCCCTGCTGCAAGCTACAACAGGTGGATCATGAAACCAAGCTTTGCTTATTGCACTTATATACATACTCCGGTGGGATTATCATTTTCTCTCAGACCCACCACTTTTTTGGAGTTCTTTTCTTTTTTTTTTCGAGTGCATCTATACAACATATACATGTGCAGCATATATACAAGGAGTTTTTCCTCTTGAGCCAGTAGACTATCCCTCTTTTGAAGCTTTATTGCAACCCACAACTCCCGTCGTTAGACTTCATGGCAACCAGACCAAGTTGAGACGCACTTCCTTCACTATAAGAAGAAGAGAGGTTCCGCCTAGAAGTACTACCCTCATGTGCTACCCCAAGCCAAGGAAGACTGCCTCCTCACCATCTCATCCGTAGAGAGCTCGGTGCATAGTGCGGTTGTCCAAGTAAAGCCATAATCTATATGAGTCATGTGTTGTTGTTAAGTGCTCTACTTAGGCTCATTGAGATGACATGTGATCATAGCCTAGTGGACTCAAAGAATTAAGTCATCATGGACCTGAAAAGCCTTAAACCTAAGCCCTATAAGGTTCCTCTTAGAAATTAGGTGGATTAAGATCTTAATCAAGCTCCATTTCTCAATTTGATTCCAGGCTAGTTTAAATGTCAACTATCATCCAGAAAACTATATACATATGTACAAAAAGATGCTTATTTACACACTATTTTACAATCATGCAAAATTTTTGAAAAATGTTTTGAAATCATGAATGATGATGCATGACGTGCAAGTTTTGCAAAAAGATATTTACACACATTTACACAAGATTTTTGCAAACTTCTTGATTTTCAAAACATTTTGGAAAAATTTTGTATTATATACATAATTTTGATACAAAAATAGTTACACAAGCTTTACACACAAAAGATTTTTGAAATCATTTTTACAAAAATAATTTGTACACTAGCTATGCATGTGCAAATAAAAGAAGATTATGTACATGAAAAATTTTTAATTTTTGTGGTTTTTAGCCATTTTTATTTATTAACACACTCACACAAAGTACGAGTTATGGCTAAAGTATATATGAAATATATACACACCCCCCTATACTTAGCTCGAACGATGTCCTCGGAGTCAAGAGCGATGAAGAAGACATAACTCGTGCTATGTATGGGGAAGTGAAAAGGAAGGCTATACAAAAGGAAAATGAAAAGTCAAGAAGGACTTGGGTCTTCCCCCTATACTTAGGATCAAGTAATCCTAAGTATAGCAGGCTGTACACGAAGGGAAAACCGAGTGGAGAATGTACAGGGTCTACCCCCCTATACTTAGGGTAAGATATCCCTAAGTATAGGCAGCAAAACAGGGGTAGACAGAAACAAAAGAAATACCCGAAGTGTCGCACATCCCCCCTATACTTAGGGTAAAGTGCACCCTAAGTATAGCATAATCACAAGATGGAGAAAGGGATGTGGGACTAAAGAATGTGCTGATATGGACATCTGGATCTATGTACAGCGGAGGATCAGTAAAGCTCAGGCGTGAGATGCATTAGATGTGAGTCAAAGACCACATCTCACGCAAAATGAATAGGGGCACTATCAACGACCCGCGGCTCATGATCTAGAAATGGCTTGAGCCGCTGGCCGTTCACTCGGAAGGTACTCTCAGAAGACAACTCAGATATGTCGATGCTACCGTTGTCGTGTACCTTCCGAACCAGATAAGGTCCTTTCCATTTGCTCTGTAGCTTCCCTGGAAATAATCTAAGCCTCGCATCAAACAGCCATACTCTCTGTCCAATCTCAAAATGTTTGTGGCTGATATGAGAATCATGCCACTCCTTGACTCTCTCCTTATAATGTAGGCTGCTTGAGAAAGCTGAATCTCTAAGCTCCTCCAGGGCAGCTAGCTCTGCCCTCCTCTGGTCTCCTACACCATCTGGATCCATAAGTATGTCTGTAACTGCCCAAAGTGACTTGTGCCTCAGCTCAACAGGTAAATGGCATGGCTTGCCATATACGAGGCGAAAGGGAGATGTGCCCAAAGGTGTCTTGAAAGACGTCCTATATGCCCACAAGACCGAGTCCAAAAGCTGTGACCAATCCTTTCGGTCAGGGCAGATGACTTTCTGCAGAATAGTCTTGATCTCCCTATACGACACTTCGGCCAAACCATTCGTCTGTGGATGGTACGGTGTAGCAACACGATGGTCTATGCCGAACTCGCTAGCAAGTGCCTTCACCTGGTCGTTGATGAAGTGAGATCCCCCATCAGAAATAATAACTCGTGGAACCCCGAACCGCGTGATGATATGCTTCCTCAAAAATCTGCAAACTGTCCTCGCATCAGCGGCTCGGGCGGGGATAGCCTCCACCCAACGACTCAAATAGTCTACGGCCAACAGAATGTACTCAAATCCCTGACTCTTAGGGAATGGACCCATGAAATCGATGCCCCATGCGTCAAAAACCTCACAGAAATGAATGGGCTGCATCGGCATCATATCACGCTGTCCACAAGTGCCCATCCTCTGACAGTCAGTACACCTCTTCACGAACTCCTCTGAGTCCTTGAAGAGGGTAGGACACCACAAGCCAGATTGGAGCACTTTCTGTGCCGTTCTCCTCCCAGAATGATGTCCTCCTGCCTCAAGCTTGTGGCAGTAAGTGAGGACGCTATGGTGTTCCTCCTGAGGAATACACCGACGCCAGACGCTATCCCCTCCTTCGTGGTAAAGGATGGGATCCTCCCAATGGTAAGACTTGGCCTTCGCTAGGAAGGTCTCAAGTCTCTGCCTGGGCCAATCTTGTGGAACTTTCCCAGCAACGAGAAAGTTCACAATATCGGCGTACCATGGGAGTGAGGCGATAGCAAGGATCGCCTCATCTGGGAAGGTATCTCGGATAGGATCTATCTGCTCAGTCTCCTCAGGCTGCTCTAATCGGGAGAGATGATCCGCCACCACATTCTTGACTCCAGGCTTATCCTTGATCTCAATGTCGAACTCCTGGAGTAGAAGGATCCATCTAGTCAGTCTGGCCTTGGCATCCTTCTTTGCCATGAGGTAATTGATGGCGGTGTGATCTATAAACAAAGTCACTCTAGATCCGATGATATATGATCTAAACTTATCCAGGGCAAACACTACGGCTAGCATCTCCTTTTCTGTGACTGTATAATTCCGCTGGGCGGAATCCAATGTGCGGCTAGCGTAGTGTATAGCAAATGGTACTCCATCCCTCCTCTGTCCCAGCACTGCCCCTACGGCAAAATCAGAGGCGTCCGTCATGATCTCGAATGGGAGAGACCAATCAGGCGGCTGGAGGACAGGAGCCTCAATCACACACTGCTGGAGAGTAGCAAACGACGAAAGACACTTGTCATCGACAAGGAACTCGGTGTCTTTCGTCAAGAGGTCAGTCAACGGCCGGGCAATCCTGCTGAAATCCTGAATAAATCTCCTATAAAATCCAACGTGCCCCAGAAATGACCGTAACTGTCTCAGATTGGACGGCGGTGTGAGTTTTCTAATGACATCAACCTTGGCCGGATCAACCTCCATGCCCCTGTTGGAGATGATGTGGCCAAGCACCGTCCCTTGAGTCACCATGAAGTGACTCTTCTCCCAAGATAGCACCAAGTGATACTCAATACATCGCTGAAGTACTCGATCTAGGCAGTCAAGACAAGAATCAAATCCGTCGCCGTAGATCGAGAAATCATCCATGAAGACCTCTAAACACTCCCCTACCATGTCCGAGAAGATCGACAACATGCACCTCTGAAAAGTCGCAGGGGCGTTGCATAGCCCAAATGGCATGCGTCGAAAAGCGTATGTGCCGAAGGGACAGGTAAAGGTGGTATTCTCCTGATCCTCAGGAGCGATGGCCACTTGGTTGTAGCCCGAGTACCCATCCAGGAAGCAGTAATGGCTCTTCCCTGCCAGTCTCTCAATGATCTGGTCAATAAAAGGCAGGGGGAAATGGTCCTTCTTGGTGGCTTGGTTGAGTCTCCTGTAGTCAGCACAAACCCTCCAAGAGATGGGTACTCGTGTAGCAATCTCCTCTCCCGACTCACTGATCACAGTCGTGATGCCCGTCTTCTTGGGCACCACATGCAAGGGGCTGACCCACTTGGAGTCGGAAATGGGATAAATAAAACCTGCACCCCACCACTTCGATATTTCCTTCATCACAACCTCTCTCAGGTTGGGGTTTAGTCGCCGCTGGAACTCACGCGACGGCTTCGCCCCTTCCTCGAGATAGATATGGTGGGAGCACACTGATGGACTAATCCCAAGGAGATCTGCTACGCTCCATCCGATCGCCTTGCGGTTCTTTTCAAGAACCCCCATCAAACGGGATTCCTGCTCTCCAGTCAACTCGGCGGAGATGATGACTGGGTACATATCTGGATCGCCCGCAAGGAATCGATACTTCAGCGAAGTAGGGAGCGGCTTCAGCTCTGGAATGCTGGGTGCCGGCAAATCTGGCTGTGGAAGAAACTGAGTGAACGCTGCAAGGTCGGCCAAATCTGCCTGGGAAAGTGAAAGTGTACTCTCGCAAACTGGATCGGGAGAAGGCTGCTCTACTGCACTGTCTCTGGTCTGCTCTGCCTCTACCTCCTCCTCATCTATAGGCTCAGATGGACTCAGGTCTGGCATCTGATCATAGCAATCGGCCCAATCAGACTCTGAATCTGAGGGATCTGTATCAGACACGGTGGCATCAGTACCACCGGAAAACAAGGTGGCCTCAACACCACCATCATCAATCATCGTGCTGTGATCGAGGACCGGCTCTGCTGCCGCAATGGTATCCTGAACCAGGTCTGTGCTCTCCAGACTCTCCTCTGCTATCATCTCTGCCTCAGCTGTGTCTGAAAGTGAGAGGGTGGTCTGTGTCTCAAGGTCTGCCCAAGCTGCCTCATCATCTGTGATCACAAAATCACAGTCCTGGTGGATGTCTGGCTCTGCGTCTGTCAGCTGCTCTGAATTGGTACTCGCATCTGAGCGGGATCTGAATCTGGCTCTATAATCCTCGACCGTCTCTATTTGTATACTCTCGCCCTGGACGCGAAAGTACACCTTCCCGCTATCATGATCAGTCACCGCCTTGGCTGTGGCCAAGAACGGACGACCAAGGATGATGGGGGTATCGGTCACTGACTCAGGGATCTCCATGTCCAACACTACGAAGTCCATGGGGAATTACAGGCCCTGAATAGTGACGATAACGTCTCGTAATAACCCCTTCGGCCTCTTGACAGATCGATCAGCGAACTGAAGGACTGTCCTGCTCTGTCGAAGAGTGCCCAACTCGAAGCGGTCGAGAAGGGCTGCCGGAAGAAGGTTAATCGACGATCCGCTATCTAGAAGAGTACGGTCGAAGCACTGCTCACTAATCTGGCATCTGACATACGGGGCCCCTGAATCTGTCCTCTTGGCTGGCAGTTGGTTCTGGATCGCAAAGCACGTGGCTTTGGTCAGCACATGTATCTCTGAAGTGTGGTTCCTCTTCCTCCTCCTGACTGTAGTCCTCTCTCTCAAAGATCTCTGGAGAAGGGGGATGTGCTGCAAAGCCTCCTGGAGGGTCAGCTGAATGTGAAATCGATCTATCATGCTCTGGCTGAACTCCTCAAGCTCTCTCTTTTTTGGATCATTTTTCTTCCCCTTCCCCATCTGAAGGGCTCTAGGGAAGGGGATCACTGGGTCCTTCTCAGATGAAGGACTAGGAAAAGGTCTAAGCGGTTCAAGGACCGGATCCACACATACATCACGCACCACAGTGGGACCAAAAGAAAGTAAACCTTTTCCTTTATTCATAGCAGAATTCTGAGATACATGGACACGAGGAAAAACAACATCTCTGTCTCTACAAACACCGGTGGCCTCAGTACCACCACGGGCTGGCTGCTCTGCTGCTGCTGAAGGTAGACGTCGCGCGGCATCAGTACCGCGGGCTGGCTCGGCTGCATGGGTGGCATCAGTACCACCTCCTAGATCTGGTGAAGCGGCGGCCTCAGTACCGCCGGTGGGATCAGCATCCTTGGTGGCCTCAGTACCACCGTCATCGTCTGGAGCGGCCTCAGTACCGCTCTCCTCCTCCTCCTGTGGCGCCTCGGGATGGTGCTCAGATGAGGCGCCGCCGCCTGCTGGGGTCCTACCGCTCCTAAGTGTGACAAAATCAGCATCAAATAAATCCGAAGATGTATCATCAAATGGGTCACTAGGAGTGGCTGACTCAGTATGTACTACCTGCTCAGACTTCCTCTTGAGGCTGTTCGGATTGGGCTCTATCTGGGCTGGTATGGCGGCCTTCCCTCTCACCAGGTCCCGCATCTCCTGGCGGAACTCGTCCATCTCCCGTCGGAATGTAGCCTGCTGGTCCGTGAGGAGGCGGGCGATGTCATCCAAAGCGGGGCTCTCGTGGGAGCCCGACGGGTGGCCTCTCTGTGGGTGAGGCTGCTGGAACTGCTGTGATGGGTAAGAGGGGTAGGATGGAGGGTGCTGCTGGTATCCCTGGTGAGCCTGATGCTCACGTCTCCAAGGTTGTCCCTGCTGCTGATAGGGACGCGGACCGTAGGATGACTGCTGCTGATACGCTGGGGGCTGCTGCTGCGGCTGGTGCTGGTCTCTCTGATGGGAGTACTGCCCTCCCTGTCCTGACGGCTGCTACTGGGGCTGGGCACCACCACTCCCCCACCTGAATCCGGGATGGTCTCATCGGATCCCAGGCTGGGGACGGTCGTACCAGATCCCGTTGACATCCATCAACGGCTCGGCATCAAAGGGGGATGGCGGGAGTACTGCCAGAGGCTGGTCCGGCTGGTAGACCACCATCTGCATCTCTGGAGATGGTGGAGACTGGTAGGTGGGCTGCGGCTGCTGGTACGGCTCCGCCTGTACAAGGTGAACCTGTCTAGGCTGCACTGGGGTGCTGGAGCGCTGGGACGAGCTGCTGCTGCTGCCGGCGTCGCCTCGCGACTGAAGACGGGGCTGAGAAGCCGTCTGTGCCTCCTGGAGACACATGAGCTGTGTCTTCATGTCGCTCAAGACCCGTGCCATCTGCTCCATCTGCGTGATACTCTGGCACTGCTTCTTCTCTATCAGCTCCATGCGGTCCAACTTCTCGCTGATGATACCCATGTCTGCAGCTGATGACTCTGCCTGTGCTGCTGCGACTGCAGACGAACTGGAAGGACCTGCATCTACCCATGCTATCCTCTGGTACTGCACGGGTCCTGGCTGATGTGGCTGGGTCTTCTGAGTGTAGAGCCAGGTCTGGGACATCACCATGTAGTTCTCTGCCATCTCCTCAAAAATAGCCCAGACCTGGTCGTGGTCCTTGGCGAAGTAGGACCCGCCACAAGAAGCATTCACCAGGCCCTGTAGCTCTGGTGACAACCCGCTGAAGAAGCTCTGAACTAGGTTCGGCTTCGTGATGTCGTGATGCGGGCATCTGTCCAAAAGCTCTCTGAACCTCTCCCAAGCCTCGTGGAACTGCTCGTTGGGGAACATGGAGAAGTTACTAATCAGGGCCCTCGCTGCATTCGTCCGCCCGAGTGGATAGTACTTGTTCAAGTACTCGGTGCGGAGCTGCTCCCAGGTATAGACAAATCTCCCCAAATGCTTCAGCCAGGTGGCTGCTCTATCTGCCAGTGAAAAGGGGAATGCGATCATCCTGATCGTGTCCTGGTCCACATGTCTGTCGTGGACAGTGCTGCATATCATAAGAAACTCCTGGAGGTGGAGGTGGGGCTCCTCTGTAGCATGTCCATGGAACCGAGGGAGCATCTGCAAGGTGTTCGGGGGGAACTTGAAGTCCCCCACGATAGCTGGAACCACCACCCAATGGTGCATCAGTGTAGATCCGGGATTGTGTAAATCCCGCATCGGTCTCGCTGGTCCTGCTCCTCCTGCGGCTGCTACCGCTGCGGCGGAAGCCGCGGCTGCTGCTGCGGCTCGTGCCTGTGCATCTGCATCCGGGATCTCCTCGGGCTCGCTCTGCTGGTCTCTCTCTGCTCTGAGCCTCTCCAACTCACGCCTCATCTCCATCATGAATGCTCCCTGATCGCGGAGCTGCTGCTGGACTGTATCGAGTGATGCGATCAGGGTGGAGTTGATCGCTCCCTGGTCTAGTACAATATGCTCTGGTCTACGGGAGTGATCATCAGAACTGCCTGCTCCGGCCATCTTGACGTCTGCAAAATCAAATGAGCCCAACTCAGGTGCCGTCAAATGAATCAGTCTCTCCTCGGGCTCATGTCTCTCGGGAAGATCAGAAAGGGGATCGAGGGGGAACAGGGTGGAGTCGTACTCGGGCTCGGAGAGCGGGTCTGAGCTCTCACGAGCCAACCTAGATGATGAGGTAGACGCGCCCGAAAGCGGTGCAGCCAGAGGCTGCCTAAGAGATCGTCTACCCATCATCTTGATCTGGCGAGTAGGGCGGATGGGATCTGGAAAAACTATGATCTGAAAACAAACCCCCGGTTCACCAACGCAACGCGAGCTGAAGACCGTGAAAGTTCGGTCGAATTATCTTGTCAATTTTATTTTGGTGAACACTCAAGATATCAGAGCGCTTACGTGACCTGTTGGGATATCCGCTGCTAACCCCAACCGACTGGCCCGCACGGAAGAGTCGGTAATCAGTCGGGTTTAGCCGCGGGGGGCTCTACCTAGTGTGCGGGTCACTCTCTCGCGCATACAAACCAAGCAATGAGGGGGTTGCTCTCCCCAAGACAAAGTTTTTAGGGTGAGCGAGTTTTAGGATCAATAATCTTAGCAGTCCCAATTTTATGGTTACACTTTTTAGGTATTTTTCAAATCAAACAAAATCGCCTAACGAATTTTTCGATTCTCCTGATTATTAAGTCAAAAACAGGGGGGAGAAGTCGAAAAAGCCGATGCACGAGAAATCAATGATGCATGCAAAGTCAGAAATGCGTACCTGCCTCAGCTCTCTACATGCAAAATGATCCGCGCATAAAATAAAGACAGAATTAAAACTAAGCTAAATGATGCAGCGGGAAAAAGCCGAGTCCTAGACGAGCAACTTCTAGCGAAGAACCGTCTAACCGGTCACCGACCTCCAAGCCAAAGGGTCCGGTCTTGGCTCGTCCCTCCCCTGCCCGACAAATCGGGGGTAGGAGTATGCGCTTTACAGGACGAGCTACGGCACGTAGGCTACGGAGGCTAGCGAGTCAGTTATTTTTATTATTTATTTTAAGTAGGTCCAATTACGGTCTATAGGAACAGATATGCAATTAAGTGTGTGGATCCTACTCAATTACGTCACAATCACCAGAAAGTCCTAAATCTAGGGGCTCGACAAAAACCGCGAAAAACCGGCAAATGACAGTGAGAAAGAAAAAGAAATCCGCGAGAAAAGCCGCGAAAAACCGCAAGTCCTAATGGGTCCCCCGAGCACACCGGTGCTCGGCGAAACAGACCCGCTACGGTCACAAGTCCACAAAGTCCAAGAGTGTCCTGTATTATTACAATTAATAATGAATGAAATAAAAATCTATCCTAATACCTCACCCACTCAACTCTCTCTCTCGCTCTCTCCTGCGGCTTCGTAGAGAAAGAAGCCGCCTCCAAGTGCCGCGACTGCACCGGCTCCTCGAAAGTCGCCTCCGCGGTCCTCGGGCCCTCGCAAGAAACAGAGAAGAGTGGTCAGTCCAGAAAGAATAATCAAATAATAGAGAAAAATAAAAGAAAATACAAGTGAGGGTATATGTGCAAAAATGGAAATAAAATAATCACACAAAATAAAACAAAAATAAAAATAAAAATAAAAGAAAATAAAAATAAAACAAAATAAAACAAAAAGAAAATAGATACAAAAACCGTGAAAAGCCGCGAGCTCCGAAGAGCCGCGAAAAGCCGCGAAAACAAAAATGAAAATAAAAACAAAAATACTACTAAGCCGTGCTCCCCGGCAACGGCGCCATTCTGATAACACCCCGGATGAATGACCAAGGTAAAGGTCTGGAAGTGGTCGTTGCGACCTCAATCACTCAGACGGAGAATATCAAGAAAAATCAACCACTCAAAATAGGTCAAATCAATCAAAACAAAAACGAGAGCGGTCTAGCTATGGGATTAACCTGGTATAGCTCCCAGGATCGAACACAAGGAGCACGGGTTGGCCAGAGGCCTACGAAGTAGTAAAAATAATATAAAAATAAAAGAAAATGTTTTTAGTGGTTTTTAATAATTTTTATATTTTTTTTGGATTTTTAATAGGTGAAGAAAATAAAAGAAAGTAAAAGCAAGCACACTTGATCAATTTATTTAACACACCAAAAATCAAGAAAAAATTCAAGAAAAATGGTTTTTATGTTTTTTAAGTTTTTAAGTGTTTTTGGTTAATTTTTGAGATTTTTCTAATGTGTATTTTATTTTCTAAAAATCAAACAGTGCTAAAAAGATGAGGTACTGTCCAGCCAGAACCAAAACCCTTAAATAAAATATCTAAGGATCTCAACAGGTTCTGGAGGTAATTTTCCTATATTCTAGATAAAATAAGGAAAATTTGAGCACCAAAATTATTATTTTTGGATTTTTAGTTATTATAATTTTTATGAGTTTTTAGGTGTTTTTATATTTTTAGGGTTTTTACTTAATGAAAAATAGCCAAAATTGGCTAGAAAATCAAACAACACACAAAGAACAGTAACTAATTTTTTTAGAATTTTTGGGGATGTTTTTATATTTTTTTGGGATTTTTAAACCTAGACAGTAGCTAAAATAGATGTTTTTGAATTTTTAAAAATACTAAATAAAATAAAAAATGTCCTCAAAAATTCTCAAAAATCCAACAACATGGCAGGAGCCATGTGTCAAATTTTCATCGAATTTGGAGGTGGTTTGATATTTTATTCAAAATCCACAAGAGGGCACAGTGCATAGGGACTTAAGTGCAAATACCCGAAACTCTGGGGTCCAGGTGCAATTTGCCCAGCAAATCACGCGCGTGGCGCGTGCCTGGGGCACTCAGGGACCTTCTGGTAATAAAAACCAAGTTCTTGGACCTTTTGGTAACTCGTACCAAAAAGTCCAGGGGCTTGGGCGCAAATAACCCACTAAAATCCGCACATGTTCAAATAAAATGCTCACAGGGGTACAAATGCAAATACCAGAAAGTATATATTCATTCAATAACCATCCAGAACTACAGGATAAGAGATGCAAATAACCCAACTAAACACGTGACGAAGCACGTGGGCTCACATACACATGGGTATCAATGCAAATAAAAACAAGCACAAGCTCCGAGGTGCAATTTACCCTACGTAAATAAAAGACTTAAACTATTTACAGGACTAGAATTAAAAACACAAACTACGAGGGGGGGCCTAAGTAAATTGCCCCTTATTGCGCCGACGGCTAGATTCGCGCCACGTGGAGGATCCAACGGTCTCGGACGGCGGGCGCTCTTCTTCTTCAGCACGTGAGCCTGATCGGCGCTCCAGAGGGGGACACGTGGGAGATCTAACGGGTCAGGTGCTGTGCCCTCTCTCCTCTGCTCTGACGGTCCTGATGAAGCCTCGAGGTGATCAACGGCAACTGCTCCTCGATGAATGGACGGCCGTGATTGAAACTGGAGCTCCAAGGCTGATCGGACGGCGATGGAGGTCCCTCGAAGAACAAGTGGCCGGCGAGGTTCGCCGGCCTCGTGTGCGTGCCCGGGTCCTCCTCAGCTGCCTCCAAGTATCAGAGAAGATAGGCGATGACGTCCCGCAGCTGCTGGTAGCTTCAGATGGCCCAGCCGAGCCCTGGAGGGGCTCCGGCGAGGTCGTCGGCGTCAAGCTCCTGGCCTAGATGGGAGGGGGCCTCAGATGGCCTCCTCTTGACCTGCAAAACAGCTCAAGAGCTTCGCGGGTCGAGGGCAAAGTGCCTCGACCCGGTTAGGTGGCGTGAGGGTGAACTGTGGGTCGGGACGAGTGAGCTCCGGCGAGCGGAGGATGGTGGAGCTCGAATCCCAGCTCCGGGGCGAGCTGGGTTGAACGAATGGGCGTAGAAGGTGCGTCGGAGGATGGCGAAGGTGATCGTGCATTCCGATGATCGAGAAGATACACAGGATGGTCAGAATCAAAGGAACTCGTCGGAGATGCGATTTGGGCGAAACAAGAAATTAAACTAAATGGGCGAGCTAAAGCGCTACCTGGGTGGAGCGAAAGACTGTGCTGGAGCTTGGCTAGCTCCTGGTCGTCGCCTCGGTGATTGCTCTGGAGGTCACGGGAATGAGAGTGGCGAGCCAAAGATGAGAGTGGAGTGCGGCGGAGCTCAGGTTTTATATCACTAGGGGTCCGGCTAGATGGGATTCGGGCAAGAAGCTCGGAGCGCGGATCCCAAGAACCCACCCCGGGCGTGGATCAGGGAAGATCAGGCTCGGATTAGAGCCCGGGGTTAGCGGATTCGGGGGTCGGATCTGGTGGGGATAATTGGAAGAAGTCGGGTCCAAAAACAGATCCGCGACTCTGTGGTCCAGGGGGGGGAGTTGACCGGGGGTCAACAATCCCCCGTGGACCAATCAGAGTCCGCCAAACCAGAAATGTTTATTTGAATTTTTTGGGCCATTAAATGGCCGAATTTTTAAAAACTCAAAACATGAAATATTTTTAATTTATTTTTTTTCTATTTTTTGTGATTTTTAATTAATTTTTGGAAATAAAAATAAGGTATTTACATATTAGAGCTATGTATAGGTATATATACAGTATAGGGTTTTTAATTTTTGATTTTTAATTAGTTATTTTTATACATTTTTATTCCTATTTTATATTTTATTTATTTATAGAATAAAATGAGGAATAAAAGGCTATTTTTATTTTATTTTTATTATTTATATACATAGGTGAAATAATTAGTTATATACAACTATGTACATGGCATATATACAATATATTTTTGTTATTTTAATTTTGTAATTTTTATTTGATTTTTGTTTTGTTTCTTTTTATTTATTTTATTTACAATATATACCATAGAATATTTACAAAAAGTTTCAAAAATAAATTTATTTATTTATAAGGTTAAATAAATAGAGATGGTGGTCTATATACAAGGTGAAGGGGTATTTTTGAGTTTTTAATTTTTAAATTTTTATTTTGTTTTTAATAGTTTATCAATATATACAAAATATATACAAATATTTACAACATATTTTTGGGTGAGGAAAATATAAATTTTATTTATTTACAAATATATACACATGTGAGCCCCTATCTCCCTCTACTTGGCTTTTATGCGGTCAGGCCCCTGCTGAGCCCTCCCTTGGGTTAGGTTGCTCAATATTTATTCTAAATATTTCCCTCTTTTTCTTTTTCATCTTTATTCTTTTATTTTTGCACAAAAACATGCTAAATATCTATATTTACAAACATGCATGCTTTTGTTAATTTTTCCTATTTACACATATCTACATGCATTTGCATAGGTTTTTGTAGCTAAAATATAAGAATAAAGAGTGATGAATGGGTATTCATCAGCAAGTCCCAAGGTCGATCACAAGGAGGCAAAGGAACAACCTAGAATTAAGTCTATCAAAGTTCGAGTTCGGTTTTCGAGGCGATCTTTTTTTTGGAATTTTCAATGCAATAAAGGATGCAAAATGCAAATTTGGCCTTATTTTAGGGACTAAAATGCAAATTACGTTCAAATGATTATCCGAAAAATACGAAACTTGGCCACAATGTAAACTATAATGAAATGGATGCACTGTAATATTTTTGGAATTTTTGGATGCAATATGAATTTTTTTATGGATTTTTAAATGCAGACAAAATGATTTTCAATATTTAATTTTAATAAATATCAAACCTACTTATTTTCAAGGATCAAAATTATCTGAGATCTATCACTAGGTGGCGGATCTCAGAAAAATCCTAAACCTCGAAAATGTGGGGTTTAATGTCTATTAAAAATTAAATACTAAAATGTGCAAAATGATTTTTACAGGACAAAATATGCATGTAAATGCAAATATTTTTAGGCACAATGTTAAGAATAATTAACTCTACAATGTGTGATTTTTCGGGGATTTTTAGAGCAACGGTTAACCAACTATGAATTTTAGAGCAAGAGATGGGCAAAATACGCAAATTTTCACAAAACAATTATTTATTAATTAACCATCAATCACAAAATTACACACAAGATGTCAAACAGTAGAGAATTAATTAACGAACATCATGCTATTTTTAGATTAATTAAATAATGTAAAGAAAAGGTCTAGAATCACAGGGGAACACAGGGGTACAGACGCAATTTAAATAAATAAATAAACATGCATAGGGGGACTTATTTGTAATTACCTATACCCCGGAGGGTATTTCTGCAAATTTCCCAAGGGGGCACTGATGAATCCACGTTTCATCATCTTTATTCTATCATTTTGGCCTTAAAATCCCTAGTAAATGCGTGTAAATAGGCTCAATATAGGCATTTTAGCATTCATGCATATGTGTGTAAATGTTGTATAAAATGCGGTTTTTAAAGCCAAAATTATAGAATAAAGAAAAGAAAAGAAAAAGAATAAAATATTGTAAATATTTTATGACCCGAAACCCCGAGACCTAGGCATCTTGATGAATAGGTCGACAAGGAATAAAGTAGGGGGAGATAAGGGCTAAAATACAGTGTAAATACCTATACACTCTATTCATTCTTTATTCATTTTGGGACCTATTTTTGGTTCCACTTTTTATTCATCAAATAAAGAAACTCTGTACATGAAAGTTGTAGATAAATTAATAAAGAAAAATACAAAATTGATTTCACAGGAAAATAATGTACAGATGAAAAGTTATGGTCTGAATAAAAATCCAGAATGCCAACTTCCCAGACCCGTATCTCACAAATAAAAACTCCAAATGCAGCGTACTCACCTTTAATTGTATATAGAAGAAAATAAGCTAATTAATGGCGGTGGTTTCGCATTTGACGGAGCTACAGTTTAAAAGTTGACTTTTGGACCCATATTGTATACTT
This sequence comes from Ottelia alismoides, assembly GCA_037367405.1. Lineage (NCBI taxonomy): Eukaryota > Viridiplantae > Streptophyta > Magnoliopsida > Alismatales > Hydrocharitaceae > Ottelia > Ottelia alismoides. The sequence continues at coordinate 617,057 of JAZKJV010000420.1, forward strand.
GTACATATTAAAATATTCAATTTATTATTTATTTATTATTTTTATAATTTTATATTTTTATAATGTTGTAAATAATACTTATAATAATTATGTATATTAAAATCAGGATAAAAACATCATTAAAACTCAAATAAAAATACTTGTATATTTGATACATAGGTATTATACATACACTTATACCTATATAAAATACACTTCCATTTTATTAAATATACAAAATATATAAATAAAATAAAATAAAAATATATTTATGTACATAAAAGTATTTTATAATTTTATAAAATAAGAAACAAAAATAATAAAATTAAAATATACAAAATAAAAATAAAAGAATACAATATGTAGATATTATACCTATAAAGGGTATAAAAGTCAACTTGTAAAAATACACTTCCTAAAAATAAATAAAAATCACTATAAAATACTTTATAAAAAAATAAACATTTTTTATTTTATAATAAAAAATCAATAAAATCGTTTTCTATTTTAATTTGATTTTACAAATCTTTTTCCTCAGGTTTTTCCTGGTTGGTCCACGTGGACCAACCAGGGGGCTAGGAGAGTTGACCTCGGTCAACTCTCTGCCCAACACCTGGGCTGCCTGTCAGAATGACTTTTCCTTGGACTTCGCGGATTTTTCCAGGCCAAATCTTTCACCGATTGGCCTCGGTCTCTTCTGCAAAGTTGTTGCCCTACCATCCAGCTATCACGCCCTAGGCTTAGATGCGACATTTGACCGTCGATTCGCGAGCCACACGTCCTCGAAAGTCGCTCCAGAGCCATCTTTCAAAAGACCACCCAAAACTTACTCCAACTTTTGAACCCTCTTTGACCAATCCTACTCCTTCGCCTTGTGCCCTAGACTGGCGCGCGTGACAGGCGAGCCTCCGGCCAAGCTCGCGGTGTTTGGAGAGGCTAAGGAGCGGCTCCATCCATTCATCTCCGGCGGCAAGCCGCCGTGAGGTTCAACCTTGGGCTCTTCAGCCCTCGAGGTCATCTTTTCGTTCATTTTTTTGGTAGTTTAATAGCTGGTAGACATAGGTGTAGATACACGCGTTTAGCTGGTTGATTTGTCGAGTTCTTTCGTCCCGATTTCGCATCAAACACCTGGCCGGAGCCTCGAGCTCCGGCGGTCACCCCTATCCCACGCACTCCACCTTCTCTCCAAATAAAAGCCGGGTCTTTTTGCTCCTCTGTGCTGCTGCTTTTCATTTAACATTTGCAGGACCCGAAGGAGGCTTCTGCGCCTCATTTTTTAGCCAAGGCATCGCCCCAGGTCACCGGAGCCTCCTCGCCCCGCTGAGGGCCATCCGTGGTCTTCGACCCATTTCTGCGGTACCTGGGCGGTGCGGGATAGCGTCAGGACGAAGAACCAGCCCCTCGGCCGAGGATTTGGTGGCCGGAGCGGACCCAGTACCTCCACGAAACTCGGCACAGCCGAGTTCCTCCTTGGTTCGTCCAGTAGCCCCTCTGGCCGTTGGATCAAGCACGCTCTCCAGGGGCTACAACATCCGTTCGATCTTGGCCCCTCCAGCCGTCAGATCTCAAGGGGCAGATCTAATCTCGGCCCTCGAAGGTGAAGCGGCATCGCGACGCCTTGAAACGACACGTGGCTTAAGTGGATATCGCGCGGCCGTTGGATGCACTCTATTGATTGGGTATTTTGCGCAACTCGCCCAGTCGTTTTTGTCCTTAATTTATAACCCTGAAACTTGCATCTGCTTTGTAACATTTTTGTAATAATTGCTAAGAACCCCCCGCGCGTATATGGAATTACATTGAGAACCTTGCCAGCCAAGCGCACGTGCGTGGGCACGTGCGCGTGGGTATTTTGTGACAAGGACCTCGCAGTTTTGTGTACTTAATATTCCGTCCAGAAACTTTTGTTTTCCTTAGTTAATTATTTTGTGAGAATTTTGTGCAGAGGCCCTCGAACTTTCCGGATATTACTAAAAAGCCCCTGGCCTGCATGTAGTTCCTTTTTGTTGCTTGTAATTTTTGCATACATCTACAAAACCCTAAAAAATCCATAAAAATTGCATTAGGCTCCTGTTTCATCATACTTCCACGCCATATTTTTGCATTTGCATTTCATTCATTTTTATATTTATTAAAAATCAAAAACGTCCATTTTCAGCACTGTCTAGCTTATAAAATCCATAAAAAATATAAAAACTCATCAGAAAAATCCCAAAAAATTATATTTTGTTCCCTTTAGTGTGTCTTAGCTCCAGACCAAAAATCATTAAAAAATATAAAACCAAACTCCTAAAAATTGCAAAACTCTAAAAACCTTCATAAAATTTTATAAAATTCATAAAAAATCCAAAAATAGTGTTTTCTTTTCCTGAGTTTTCTTTGTTTCATTATCTTTAAGTGAAAATTAATTTGGAGAACTTTTGTTACTGTTTGCTATTTTATTTCTCCATTTTAACTTCAGCCTTCTATTTTTGCCACTGTTTTCTTTATTTTGATAATTAAAAATACCAAAAACATTCTAAAAATTACCCAAAAATCACAAAAACAGTAAAAAAGTATAAAAAGAACAAAAATACTTTATTTGCTTATTTTTGAACATTTTTATCTATTTTTATAAATCTCTCTTTCTCCCTTTTATTACATTGCTTTTATTTTCCAATATTGAAAAGGAAATAAAAAAATATATAAAAGATAAAATAAAAAAATCAGTAAATTGAAAACCAAAATACAAAAATATAAAATTAAAAATCAAATAAAAAATTTATAAAATTAAAAACCCACAAAAAATAGCATGATAGGCATTTGATCACAACTCACACATTTTTGAGCACTTGTGCCCCGTTCTACCTGTCTGCTCCCTGTGTTCGACCTCTACAATACTTGCACCTATACACATCTTGTTGTAGAGTTATAATAAATTTTAACTCCGCACATTTACTTTCACTGCTTGATTTATTTGTCGTGGGTTAATTGTTGTTTTAATCCGGATTTTCGAGCGGACACCGCATCGACTGTTGACTCGCCTTGTGAGTCAATACGACCGCTTGAATTTTTGGGTTAAACAAATGGCGCCGTTGCCGGGGAGCAACAGCGCGTAGTTCGGGTCTTGTTTGTGATTGTGATTTATTGTCTATTTTCGCGGCTTTTATTTCTGCTATTTTTTTCTTTATTTTTGATATATCTCTTGATCGGTCTAACCCCCTCTCTTGTTGACTTTGTGCGAGGTACCGCGGATCGAGGGAGGCGCTCCACCCTAGGCGCCTACGCACCCACGTGAAGCCGGCATCTGCCCGCTTAGCACCGAGGAGACAAGGAGAGATTTTTGAAGACCTAGCTCCGCCTTAGTTGTTTCATTTATTTCCTTGCCTTTATTTTTGTAATTTGTAGTGAGAGAGAGACTATTATTTGTAATAATACAGGTACCCCCGAACTTGGACATTCGAGCCTAATTTCGAAGTGATTGTTCACTTGGGGGCTCACCGCGGTTTTCACGGTTTTCTCGCATTCTTTTATTTTGTTTTGTTTTCCGATTTTTATATCTTTTGTGTGATTGAGCCCTTAGCTTTTAGGATTGCTTGCGATAGACTAAGGCCAAACACCTAATACCTTGCATGCTCCTATAGTATCGTTTGGACTTAGTCAAATTTAAACAGTTGATTCATCATCTTCAATCCGTCGCGCCGCGAGCTCTCCCCACAAAGCGCTTTCTCCTACCCTCAATTTGTTGAGCAGAGGAGGGGTGAGCCTAGACCAGACTCTAGGGTTGAGGACTGGTGGTTAACTTGTGGTTCTTCCCGCTAATAGCAATTTGTGAAACTTAGGGCGATTTCATCGGCTTTGCATTTGCATATAGATAGGTTTCAATTCTGCTGAAGCATCCTTGCATGTAGGGTGCTGGAGGCAAGGTGAGCATTTCTCTTTAGCATGCATCATTGATTTGACGCTTGCATTGCTTTTCCGACTCTACCTCTGATTTTGCTAACCTAGGATCTTAAAGGAATTGACTCCTTGTTAGGCTCGTGCATTTCTCACTAAAAATCCAAAAAAAGTGATAATCAATAAAATTGGGACTGTTAATATTACTTGACCCTAAAACCGATCAAAAAGAAAAATCTTATCTTGGGGCGAGTAATCCCCTCATTGTCTTCGTTTTACTTGCTCGCGCACACACTAAGGTTAGTGCCCAAATCCCATATTCAGCCCCCTAAGTGTTTGCGCAATTTTTGACTTCTCACCTAACTCTAAAACAGACAAGATAAAAAGACCGACTTTTCGGTCTCTACTGAGTTGATTAGGTGAATTGAGGGTTTGACTTGTTTTCATTTTTGCTTGTGATTGTTTTGTGTGTGTGTGTCCTAGATCATCCCTGCGCATTTGCGCCTTCTTTTCTACTCTCTTGACTTGACCATCGTGCTCTCCCGATCATTCTCCTTTTGTTTTCGAGATGGCTGACTGGAGCGTATTTTATCCGGATTTTGCGGATCATTCGCTCACTCCAGCTGGTCCACCTCCTTTTTTCCAGGAGGACTTTGCTCCTGACTTTTGTACATATCCGCCTCAGCCACAGTATCAGGACTCGGATTTCTACCCACACCCACCTCTATCTCCACCTGTGTATTATCTGCCTCCACCTTCACATCCACCCGAGACCGACCTGTTGGAGTCACCTTTCATGGAGTCCACCCTTGAGCACTTGACCCAGATGATGGATCATATGAGACAGAGGATTGACACCCTCACTAGTACCAATAAGAGCGACCATGATATTCCACCATTTGATGATATGGGTTCACTCGAGGATTTCCATGAGAGCTTGCAATCGCCCAAAATACAAAAAAATGAGAAAATTTTAAAAACACAAAAAGATTTCGGGAGACACATGATCGAGTCGGACTGTGAGGAGAGGTACCACTTGCCAGATTCTTTGACCACACAGCCTTTCATACCCGGTCCCACCTTTGACCCCAAGGATGCCGCTGTACAGACTGCTCTTGGCATGCCTCGTGTATATGCTGATTCCGACTTCCTCCCTTGTATGGAGGAGGTCCAAAAATTCAAAAAAATACTGATTGAACCCGAAGTGGTGGCCACCATTCATGAGATCATCCGTGCCCCACTTCAGCAGGCCATGACCAATTTATCTGCTCCTCTTCCCAAGAAGAGAAAGCGGAGGAGCAAATCTGAGCGTCATATCTTGACCATGGCCACTGCCCACGCCATCACACACCGTCCCATTCCCAAGAAAAGGAACACTGCCACACCTTTCATTAGCTGCACCATCTCTGACTTCACATGTGATCGCACTCTCCTAGACGGCGGTGCTTCGATTAGCATCATACCCTTCTCGTTGGTACAATCTCTTCACTTAGGGCCTCTCAAGAAGACCAGGATGATCGTTTAGTTTGCTGATGGATCAATAAAGAGGCCGAAGGGTATCCTTGAAAACGCCGTCATATCGATTCAGGGCACGAGCCACAATGTTGATTTTGTCGTATTGCCCATGGAGACCTCCACAGGGGAGCACTCTCCAATCATCCTGGGACGACCATTCCTCGCCTCTGCGAGGGTCGTTATTGATTACGGATCAGGAGAGATTCGCTTCCGTCCTGCTGACGAGGGCGAAGCAGTGATCACCGCACCCACTGCTGACCAGAGACCCGCACCTGATGTGACTTCACCTATCTTGGCTGACCCCGAGGACTATGATCTATATGAGGATATCAGAGAGACATTCTTCATGACCGATGATGAGACCCGAGAATTCCTCTCCAAGGAGGAAAGCTCGGAAAGCATAGACCTTGGTGTTTCCGCTTCCTGTGATTGGCGATGTGTTGATGATATCCGCGGGATTTACACGATTGACACCATTGAGCGGAGGGCAGATTTAGAGACTATACAGGACGGACATGCTCTGACTACTTCCACTGATGAGTCCGCTCCTGTCCATGAAGATACTGATGAGACTAAGGCCGAATTTGATTTGGTTGCTTTTCTTCAGAGATTCGGGCCTTTTGATGAGAAAGATGATCCAGTTGAGATTATAGAGGACGAACAGAGCTCGACTACTTCCACCGATGATTTCGTGCCTTTTGATTTTGACCTGGATGACACCTCGCAGGACGACTCCGAGTACACTACTTCCGATGATGATGAGTTCGTCCCATTTCACTTTGATATCAGCGAGACTCCCAAGGCCGGACCTAGTCGTACTTCTTCCACTACCCCGTCCGTGCCTTCACACCATAAGACCACCAAGGGAGAACCGAGCCATACTGCTTCCATTGACCAGTTCGTCCCTTTCAGATTCGATTCCACTGAGGGCCTTCACCATGTAGACCCTGATCGGCTTCCGTCCGCTGTGGACCCCGATGTCGACCTGCATCACACCAGATCTATTCCTCAGCGGTCCCGCAAGAAGGTTCGCTTTCTACCTTCTTAATCATGTGTACATCCACCTCTGTTGTACATCCTCTTATGTTCATCTTCGTCCTTCTCCCGTATTGCTCGTCCACCCATTCTCGTGTTTGCCTTGCTTAGGACGTACTTTGTCCTAAGTATAGGGGGGTGGACGAGCCGAGTGCTCTTTTGTCGTTCAGTGTCATCACTCCTGTTGTTGCCTATACTTAGGGCTTCTTTTACCCTAAGTATAGGGGGAGTGATGTGTACATCCTCATGATCTCTTCTTCCATCTTCATCTCTTTTCTTCTTTTCTTCTTTTCCTCTTATATCTTCTTCATCTACCGAAAAGGTGCCGCCCTTGTAGACAGTTTTCCATACTTAGGACGTACTTTGTCCTAAGTATAGGGGGGTGTGCACCCCGAGTTTTTCTATTCTTTTCGATCCTCTCCATTGTCTCCTCTTCTTGTCTATACTTATGGATATCTTACCCTAAGTATAGGGGGAGACAATCTGAGTATGATCTGTTCATTCCCACCCTTGACCCTCCCTGCTTTGTGTACAGTCTGCTATACTTAGGATTATTTGATCCTAAGTATAGGGGGGACGGTCAACTTCTCATTCGTTTGTTCATCCATTCCTTTATTTATTTATTCTTTAGATTTTCCTATACTCAGTACGAGTTATGTCTTCTCTCTTCTCTCTGATCTATGAGGACATAACTCAAGCTAAGTATAGGGGGGTCGTATATACTATGTATATACTTTAGCCATAACTCATACTTTCGTATTTTCTTAATAATATGGGTAACAATTCTTTAAAATTCATTAAAAATTCTTAATAAAAAGATGTGGTTATTCCTCAAATTCTTTTTGTATTTACTGATTAATAAATCAGGTGAAAATGTTTTTTGCAAAATGTTTGAAAAATAGTTTGAAAATCTTTGTGAACATTTATTGAAAACTATTTTGAAAATATTTTGTTATATGTTTTCAACCTGTGTAAAAATGTGTGGATTGTAAAATTTCTTTTCTTTGTGTGAAATAAAATGTTTGAAAAATGATTTGCAAATGGTTTGAAAAATGGTTGTAAAAATGATTGAAAAACCTATATATACTGTTTTGAAAGCCTTTGCAAAATGATTTTCAAATGTGTGTAAAATGTTTGTAAAAACTATTTTGGACTATAGTTTTCAAAAATTGTGTGAAAAGCTTGTGTCAAATAAGTTTGAGGAATACATACATCACACCAGAATCCACTATATATATATGTATAAAATCGATCACGTACCCTTGTAAATCCTTAAAATCCACTTCTTGTATATATAAGAAGCACTCCCGTGTACATATTTTAACCTAGTTTTCAGCCAAAACTTTTTGTTTTCAAAAATCCCAAAAACATTTGCAATTTAAAATCCAAAAAACATTTGAAAAATCTTTTTGAAAAAAAAAACAAAAAAAATGCATATGCATCATCATCATCTTTTCAAAAATCCATAAAAAATTCAAAATCCTTGAAAATTGCATCACAAAAATATTCTCTGCATAGCATTGCATAGCATTCGCATTTTTCGGATTGAGTTTGATAGTTGAACGAGTCTAAATAAAATCCGGAGATTGGAGCTTGATTGGACCTTATAATCTACCTAATAACAGGAACCTTATAGGAACTGGGTTTGAGGTACTTCAGGTCTAGTTGACTTAATTCTTTGAGGATCATGGGACTTGGTTCAATGGATTCTTGACTGCCTAAGTAGAGTATTTCGGAGCACACGCACGATTCTTGTTGATAATGACCTAACTTGGACACCTGCACCTTTCACATGGCTCAACTCAGTTAGAGTGGTGAGGGGATTGGATTTGCCGGTACGAGACGCACACAAGTGGAAACATTTGTCCTCCTCTAGGGAGGGAAGTGCACCCCAACCCGTCCAGTGATTAGGAAGTCTAAGGACAGGAGGCTGTGGGTTGCGATAAAGCTTCAAAAGAGGGATAGTCTACTGGCTCAAGAGGAAAAACTCCTTATGTAAATGCTGCTGTGAATAGTATTAAAAAAAAAAAAGAAGAGTTCAGGCATGTACAAAAATATAAAGCCTGCAAAGTATGTACATATGTTGAAAAGTCAATAAGCAAGCTTGAGTTCCAAAGTCATATCATGTGAGCCTGCAGCAGGATGACTTGACTACACTGGTCTTGCATCCCGGGATAGGTAGCTACACTGGCTACCGTCCATTCTTCTCTTCACCCCCTCCTCTTGAGCTGGTTGCCACTTGAACTTAGAAGGGAATACCCCGCTCCTCGAGGATGGAGTTGCTGGATTGGGGAATCATTGGGTTGTCATACTGGAGAAGTCAGTCTCTTTGTCATTTTAGCCGGGGAGAGCCACCATCACTTACACTGTACAAGTCAGATTCATAGTCGTAAGAGTTTGCGTATGAGTTGAGATATTTCTGACCTGGCTATTGAGGAGACTTGAGCAGAGTTTTGGGATTCTTAAGGACTGTTGGATTTCAAATTCGGTTCTCATTAAGGTTCCGCCCGCACTAAAATTCCAAAGGTCCGACTTAAGCTCCAAACTTTGATTTTGTGAGGACAAGTTTGATCATTGAACTTCATCCATCTTTCTTCTTTTTCTTTTCTTTGTTTCTCTTTTTCTGCACTTATTGCATAAGTGTTTGCTAGGGACTAGCAAAGGCAAGTATAGGGGGATGATGAATCCACGTTTCATCATCTTTATTCTATCATTTTGGCCTTAAAAACCCTAGTAAATGCGTGTAAATAGGCTCAATATAGGCATTTTAGCATTCATGCATATGTGTGTAAATGTTGTATAAAATGCGGTTTTTAAAGCCAAAATTATAGAATAAAGAAAAGAAAAGAAAAAGAATAAAATATTGTAAATATTTTATGACCCGAAACCCCGAGACCTAGGCATCTTGATGAATAGGTCGACAAGGAATAAAGTAGGGGGAGATAAGGGCTAAAATACAGTGTAAATACCTATACACTCTATTCATTCTTTATTCATTTTGGGACCTATTTTTGGTTCCACTTTTTATTCATCAAATAAAGAAACTCTGTACATGAAAGTTGTAGATAAATTAATAAAGAAAAATACAAAATTGATTTCACAGGAAAATAATGTACAGATGAAAAGTTATGGTCTGAATAAAAATCCAGAATGCCAACTTCCCAGACCCGTATCTCACAAATAAAAACTCCAAATGCAGCGTACTCACCTTTAATTGTATATAGAAGAAAATAAGCTAATTAATGGCGGTAGTTTCACATTTGACGGAGCTACGGTTTAAAAGTTGACTTTTGGACCCACATTGTATACTTGTACATATTAAAATATTCAATTTATTATTTATTTATTATTTTTATAATTTTATATTTTTATAATGTTGTAAATAATACTTATAATAATTATGTATATTAAAATCAGGATAAAAACATCATTAAAACTCAAATAAAAATACTTGTATATTTGATACATAGGTATTATACATACACTTATACCTATATAAAATACACTTCCATTTTATTAAATATACAAAATATATCAATAAAATAAAATAAAAATATATTTATGTACATAAAAGTATTTTATAATTTTATAAAATAAGAAACAAAAATAATAAAATTAAAATATACAAAATAAAAATAAAAGAATACAATATGTAGATATTATACCTATAAAGGGTATAAAAGTCAATTTGTAAAAATACACTTCCTAAAAATAAATAAAAATCACTATAAAATACTTTATAAAAAAATAAACATTTTTTATTTTATAATAAAAAATCAATAAAATCGTTTTCTATTTTAATTTGATTTTACAAATCTTTTTCCTCAGGTTTTTCCTAGTTGGTCCACGTGGACCAACCAGGGGGCTAGGAGAGTTGACCTCGGTCAACTCTCTGCCCAACACCTGGGCTGCCTGTCAGAATGACTTTTCCTTGGACTTCGCGGATTTTTCCAGGCCAAATCTTTCACCGATTGGCCTCGGTCTCTTCTGCAAAGTTGTTGCCCTACCATCCAGCTATCCCCTAGGCTTAGATGCGACATTTGAACGTCGATTCGCGAGCCACGCGTCCTCGAAAGTCGCTCCAGAGCCATCTTTCAAAAGACCACCCAAAACTTCCTCCAACTTTTGAACCCTCTTTGACCAATCCTACTCCTTCGCCTTGTGCCCTGGACTGGCGCGCGTGACAGGCGAGCCTCCGGCCAAGCTCGCGGTGTTTGGAGAGGCTAAGGAGCGGCTCCATCCATTCATCTCCGGCGGCAAGCCGCCGTGAGGTTCAACCTTGGGCTCTTCAGCCCTCGAGGTCATCTTTTCGTTCATTTTTTTGGTAGTTTAATAGCTGGTAGACATAGGTGTAGATACACGCGTTTAGCTGGTTGATTCGTCGAGTTCTTTCGTCCCGATTTCGCATCAAACACCTGGCCGGAGCCTCGAGCTCCGGCGGTCACCCCTATCCCACGCACTCCACCTTCTCTCCAAATAAAAGCCGGGTCTTTTTGCTCCTCTGTGCTGCTGCTTTTCATTTAACTTTTGCAGGACCCGAAGGAGGCTTCTGCGCCTCATTTTTTAGACAAGGCATCGCCCCAGGTCGCCAGAGCCTCCTCGCCCCGCTGAGGGCCATCCGTGGTCTTCGGCCCATTTCTGCGGTACCTGGGCGGTGCGGGATAGCGTCAGGATGAAGAACCAGCCCCTCGACCGAGGATTTGGTGGCCGGAGCGGACCCAGTACCTCCACGAAACTCGGCACAGCCGAGTTCCTCCTTGGTTCGTCCAGTAGCCCCTCTGGCCGTTGGATCAAGCACGCTCTCCAGGGGCTACAGCATCCGTTCGATCTTGCCCCCTCCAGCCGTCAGATCTCAAGGGGCAGATCTAATCTCGGCCCTCGAAGGTAAAGCGGCATCGCGGCGCCTTGAAACGACACGTGGCTTAAGTGGATATCGCGCGGCCGTTGGATGCACTCTATTGATTGGGTATTTTGCGCAACTCGCCCAATCGTTTTTGTCTTTAATTTATAACCCTGAAACTTGCATCTGCTTTGTAACATTTTTGTAATAATTGCTAAGAACCCCCCGCGCGTATATGGAATTACATTGAGAACCTTGCCAGCCAAGCGCACGTGCGTGGGCACGTGCGCGTGGGTATTTTGTGACAAGGACCTCACGGTTTTGTGTATTTAATATTCCGTCCAGAAACTTTTGTCTTCCTTAGTTAATTATTTTGTGAGAATTTTGTGCAGAGGCCCTCGAACTTTCCGGATATTACTAAAAAGCCCCTGGCCTGCATGTAGTTCCTTTTTGTTGCTTGTAATTTTTGAATACATCTACAAAACCCTAAAAAATCCATAAAAATTGCATTAGGCTCCTGTTTCATCATACTTCCACGCAATATTTTTGCATTTGCATTTCATTGCATTTTTATATTTATTAAAAATCAAAAGCGTCCATTTTCAGCACTGTCTAGCTTATAAAATCCATAAAAAATATAAAAACTCATCAGAAAAATCCCAAAAAATTATATTTTGTTCCCTTTAGTGTGTCTTAGCTCCAGACCAAAAATCATTAAAAAATATAAAACCAAACTCCTAAAAATTGCAAAACTCTAAAAACCTTCATAAAAATTTATAAAATTCATAAAAAATCCAAAAATAGTGTTTTCTTTTCCTGAGTTTTCTTTGTTTCATTATCTTTAAGTGAAAATTAATTTGGAGAACTTTTGTTACTGTTTGCTATTTTATTTCTCCATTTTAACTTCAGCCTTGTATTTTTGCCACTGTTTTCTTTATTTTGATAATTAAAAAAACCAAAAACATTCTAAAAATTACCCAAAAATCACAAAAACAGTAAAAAAGTATAAAAAGACCAAAAATACTTTATTTGCTTATTTTTTAACATTTTTATCTATTTTTATAAATCTCTCTTTCTCCCTTTTATTACATTGCTTTTATTTTCCAATATTGAAAAAGGAAATAAAAAAATATATAAAAGATAAAATAAAAAAATCAGTAAATTGAAAACCAAAATACAAAAATATAAAATTAAAAATCAAATAAAAAATTTATAAAATTAAAAACCCACAAAAAATAGCATGATAGGCATTTGATCACAACTCACACATTTTTGAGCACTTGTGCCCCGTTCTACCTGTCTGCTCCCTGTGTTCGACCTCTAAAATACTTGCACCTATACACATCTTGTTGTAGAGTTATAATAAATTTTAACTCCACACATTTACTTTCATTGCTTGATTTATTTGTCGTGGGTTAATTGTTGTTTTAATCCGGATTTTCGAGCGGTCACCGCATCGAGTGTTGACTCGCCTTGTGAGTCAATACGACCGCTTGACTTTTTGGGTTAAACAGGCACGTGCGAGGCACGTGCCTTCTGGCTGGCGGGGATATCTGCGCAAAATGGTGATCTCCCAGGGGGGTCTTCACAATTTTTCCCGCGGTCACGTGCGCAGCACGTGACCCGGGGGCTGGGATGCTGGAGGCCGTTCCCCACGCACGGGGCACGTGCTGGGGCCTCGGGCCGTGTGCCCGGTGGTGGAGCGGCGGAGTAGCTGATGACGTAGGCTGCCCAGGCGAGGCGGAAGTATTGGCTCCGGTGGCTGAAGACGGTGGGGCAGGCGGTGGTAGCCGCTGACGAGGGCGGTCGGTGGAGCGTCGGCCGAAAGTCGGCCTCCCTCTAGCCGACACACGACCAAGAGGGCGGCGTGAGGGGAGTCGAGGGTGCAGCAGCGGCGACGAGCGGAGTCGGAGGCGGTGATGGCGACGTGGCTGGCGGAGAAGGTCGGTGAAGATGGCGTCGAGGCGGCGCAGTCGAGACGTTGGTTGAAGGAGATGAAGCTCGCGGCGATGGCGATGGCGGGGCGGAGGCGAGCCGGGCGGAGGAGAGGGTCGATGTCGGTGGTCGTAGGCTCGACGCGGGTAGCGGAGCAGAAGCGCATGCGGAGGAGTATCTCCGTGGCTGCAACGAGGGCCGGGGGGACGTGGCCTCGGATCTCGTCGACGGCGAAGCTCCGGGCTGTCACCACCGGGCTTCGCCTGAGGCTTGTCGGCGGATGAGGGTACGCTGCGGCGGAGGGTTGTTAAAATAGGAGAAGGGGGTTTCGGTCGGAGATGGAAAAGGGGGTAGCCCGGGATTCGATTTGGGGGTTTTGATTTGAAGAGGAAGATCGGGGATGAGGGCGATCAGAGGGATACGCGGGGGCGGTGATCGGAGATGGGCGGAGCTCGCGAGATCCGCAGCGGAGATCTCGGAGGAGATCGACGAAGGTGGGTCAAAAGGGGAAAGGGGGATCGGAGGAGGAAGACGAGCAGGAGCCATCCGATCGGTCGAGATCGAGCGGCCCTGCGTGGGACACGTGGCGGCACCAAAGGAAGAGAGAGACGCGCGTGCGGAGCACGTGCCTTGGAGGCACGTGCGACACACGTGCGTCTCTTTATTATTTTAATATTTTTTTATTATTTTTTTATATAAAACGAATATATTGAGGTGCCAAAAATGGCTGACACGTGGCGGCACCAGGTGCTGCCACGTGTCAGCACCAGGAAATTCAAAAAATAATTATCTTGTAAAATCGAAAATAAATAGTAAATGACTCGGATCGGAAAACTTTCTTCACGAAAATTGCTCGTCTCGATGAGATCTACAACTTTCATGAAGACATCAAAACCAAAATCGATCATTTGCACAAAGTGAATTTTTGGGGTATCCTATGTACATAGAATACCTTGATTTTTGGGTTTTATAATTTTTTTATCATTTTTTAAACAAGATAAAAATCCGGAAAAGTATGGAAAAATCAAAGATAAATAAAAGATACTTAATTCTATTTTTTTTGGATTTTTATTGGTTAAGAAAATATATACATAAAATACAAGGTCAAAAACCGCGAAAATATACAATGTACAAAAGAGGCCCAAAACTCAACTTTCACATATGAGCTCCGATTCACTTGAACTTGGTCTTGTTTTGAAGGTAATTGAATGCACATTAGTTCAAAAGTGAGTAGGATTAAATCGGACACTGGATGGAGAAGATATGTGGCTTTTAGTCCGAAAATCCTGAAATTAGGGTTTGGGTTTTTGGTCCACTTATTTGGGTTAGTTATTTTTTTTGTATTTTTTCTTTATTCTTGTTAGTGATATGTACACAGTGGAAGTGGTTGGAGTTATTTGGGGTTAGCATGAATGAGTTAAAAATCCGGGAAGTTAGGCTTATTTACAGGTCATTTTGGCTTGGATTTTTGGCTTCTTATTTTATGCAGATTTTTGTGCTAAAATGCCATTCTTATGGAAACATGCATGAATGCTAATTATTCAAAATAGATGCAAGAATGCTGTTGATTTTGAGGGATTTGAGCTTAATAAATGAGATTTAGAGTGATGAATACGAGATTCATCATCCCCCTATACTTAAACCATGCTCGTCCCTGAGCATCAAAAAGAAATGCCATGAGGTGAAATGAGATTGGGTTCCATACCAAGACCATGAGCTGAAGGTGAAAGTAAGCCTAAACTCAACCTTTGGATTATTTGTGTGTCGGAACTTCTGTGAGACTTAGAATTTTAAAATCAACAGCCCTCAAGTTCTACACATCATTGCTACAGTTTCGGCTCAGAAGTCATCTTAGATCAATCATTTTCCCAAAGTATACTCTTTGAACATTGAATAACCGACTCTTGTGTGTGAAATATTTTAGCTCTTCCCACCCAGAATGCTGGACTACCGCGCAAGCCTCCTCTCCAATAACTCGTCCTCGGGGAGTCATGTATTTCCTTCTAAGGTCTGTCGCGCTGTGTTCACAATCGAATTGGGGGGAGAAGATAGAAGAATGAGAAAAGAACTGGAGGGTGGCCAGTGTAGTCACCTCTCCTTGTGAAGATGGCCAGTGTAGCCGAGTCTTCACCAAGATCTGCAGGTTTCTGGAAGCTTGGACCTTTTTGGTCAGATTTTATTTGGTAGTTACTTCTTTGTATTTGGAATTTTTGGTGGTTCTGCTTGGATCTTGTTGTGCCCCTACGGATATAGAATCTTTTGTTTCCGTACATTTTTTGGGGTCTTAGAAAAAATTGTGCCCAGCCGTCCATCCCTTTTCCGAAGCTTTATTTCAACCCGTACTCCGGTCTTTAGATTTCCACGCTACCAGAAAAGAAACTCACACAGTCTTCCAACATCCCGTCTGAGTTGAGCTAAGTGCATAGTGCGAGAGTACAAATTAATTCCCTATTCCAGAGTTGTACCCAGAATGAAGAGACCAGGTTAGACACTAAGAGTCAAACGCTGTACATTGTCATGTGGAACTCAAAGAATTAAGTCAAAGACCTGAAGACTCTAAAATCCTATTTCTCGGTGAAGTTCCTCTGAAGATTAGGTGGATTAAGGTCAAGTCCAGACCACTCTCGGTTTCGGCTCACAACTCGGTTCAGAACCAACAGACTTTTCACATATGCAAATGCGATGCTTGATGAAATGCGAGTGTGTGAAATGTAGACACAATTTTTTTTATTTGTGATTCTTTTCTCTTTTTTTTTGAATGAATGAATGAATAAGAAGCCATTTTTCAAAAATTTTGGGCAAGGTCAGTGTTAGTGGAAAAAAACACATTTTTTTTAAAAAAAGAACCCACCCCGTAAATACATATAGACTTACGTGAAAGTACGAGGTATGGCTAAAATATATACACAGTATATATACAGACCCCCTATATTTAGCGAGTGCTGTGTCCTCAAAGCACAAGAAGCGTAAAGAAGACATAGCTCGGGCTAAGCGTAAGAGAGTGAAAAAGAAAAAGATTTACAAAATCGCCCCCCTATACTTAGACTGTAAATAATCTAAGTATAGAAGAAGAGCGAAAAAGAAAAGAGAAAAAATGAAGCGGTCAGGTTATGTGAATGAGGAGAGTATATACAGGTGGACGTTGGTTCCCCCTATACTTAGGCTCTGGTCAGCCTAAGTATAGAAGAAGGGTGGAAGCGAGTCGACCTGGAAGAGTATGATATGGGAAATGGAATATACAGATGGCATCGGTTCCCCCCTATACTTAGGCCTTGGCCTAAGTAGAGGAAGAGGCTGTACAAGGAGACCGATGTGGTCGGGAGGGAGGGAGGGTAGCCGATGATTAAGGCGGTTTACGGCTGATCTTCTTGTGAGCCTGCGGTGGGAGATCGTAATGATGAGTCGGAGATGAGGCATATGATTCCCAACTATTATCAGTGTCATCCTCAGAAAAGTCATGATGGATAGTGGACGAAGTGTTTGAGTCGGATGAAAGATATCCATCATCAGAGTTATCCTCAGAGGAATAGTATTTGAAAGTGGACATACTCCAGATGTTCATGTCTTTTTGTTTCTTCAATTGTTTCCTCAAGCTTCGTTCCTTTTTAAGATCAGTCGATTTGTCCTCAGATGAATATTCAGATGCTCCAGTCTCAGTCAGCTCATAAGAAATAATTCCAGTGTACTTGTGAAAGGTAGGAGCATCAGCTTTGGATGAGTAGTAATTAGGAACGAGAGTTGTCCAACGAGAATCAAATTTTGGATCCTTGCGAAGATATGGCTTTAGAGATGCCGAACAGACTTCACTCATGTAGACTACCTTTTCCGGACCTGATGAGGGATCATCAACCGATTCCTCTTCCGAAAGATCAAAGGTGACTTTCTTTTTCTTGTTTCGTGCAGACGTCGGTTCACTTGAGTACCCAGATGAATAGCCATTAAAATTCTTCTCCTTGGTCGGTGTTCGGGCTACGTGTTCGTTCTTTTTCCCTGAATGTTGGTGCACTCTTGATTTGAGAGGATTTGGTCAAGATAATCAGAGTAGGTTGCTTCAGGGTGCAACCATGCAAATGTCTCAGGATCGTAGCAGAAGGATTTGTCTATTTTGAAATCTGCGGGAGTTGAGATATCGTGTAGAGTCTCTGAACCAATAGTCTCATTAACAAACGCAATCTCAGGTGTAGCAGCGGGGTAGGGCTCTTTTATCGTTTCATGGTTGCGGTTGTTGGGGACTTCATGGGTTACCTCAGAAAATCGTGCTTCCTCAAAGACTGTATCAGATCGTAGTGATTCCAATGCCGTAAAATTGATTTCCCGAGTCTCACAATCGATACTCGCCTTGGCCAATGCCAAGAATGGTTTTCCGAGAATGATTGGAGACTGGGTGAATTCTCCTTGATGCTCAATATCAATGATCGTGAATTCTACCTTGAGCGGAGCGCCTTGGAATTTCATGATGACAGAAATGGTTCCTCTCGGCCTTTTTATCGACCGATCCGCTAATTGTACAATTTCTCGTATCTTCCGAATCGGTCCAAGTTTGAGTTCGTGAAATAAAGAGGTTGGGAGGATATTGATCGGTGAATCGTCATCAATACGAGCATGGGTGAAAATTGTGTCTTTGATTCTGCAGTCAAATCTGGGCAACCGCTTCACTATGCGGCTCTTGGTTTTTCTCCTCAACACCAAGGAGGAGGCCATTGACAAGATGTGTCTTTTAAGTTTTTGTTCTAATCCTTCCTGTCTTTTTGATTATTAATCTGTCCATTAGAAATTTCTTAAGGTCAGGGAAGTGTTCAATGGCCTTTATGATGGGAAGTTCAAAAATCAAGTATTTTTCCAGTGCTTCCCGTAAAACAGGATCCAAATTCCTCAGATCTTCTTCAGATTCAATTTTTATGAGATTTTCTGGATTTTCAATTTTTTTTGTATTTTCTGTGTGGTGTGGCGGTGTGGTGTCGTCCTTAGATGAGAAGGGGCCTTGACATTCAGAGTTAAGGTTAGGGGCGTAAGCATTTCTAGGGGAATAATGATGAGCGGAAGTATTGATGTTTGAATTATCCCTAGGTCTTTGAATATCCTCAAAATTTTCATCATGGGATCCAATCATTTCCTCATTTAGTTTCACACCCGATCCACCATAGAATGAGATTACTCGGTCGGCAAATTTTTGAAATCTATCCTCCATCAATTCAAATCTTGTTTTTATCCTCGAAACATTATCCTCACAATTTTGTTCATGATCAATCATGGGAGCACTCGGATTTTGTTCAATAATTCCGTCTTCCATTTTTATGTACATGCGGAGAGGAGAATTTCTTGGAATATCCATTATATGACCATTTCTTGAAAATTTTTCCTCAAAATTTATGGAAGGAGGCTGCTCATATGGTACAGGCATGTATATTTGATCTGAGTAGAGTTCGGTCTGTTGATCATGTTTGGTCAGATCTTGATATTGTGGAGTCAGCATACAGGGTCTATATGTGTCTAGGAGGTCCGTCCAATCTTCTGTATGGGTTTCATGTCTGACGAGGGTTCTGTCGTGGTCAATCCAACGCTGATGATCATTAAGTGCATGTCCTTCCATCTGGGTTTGGTTTCTCCGCCAGTCATGGGATTTAAAGGGATTTCGATCTTGAAAGGTTTCATTGGCAAGAGAATGAGAATGAGGTGATTCAATCCAAGATGGTAAGTAGTCATTTCTGGTTGGATGTTTTGATTAAGGATTCAATGAGGTGGCCGAATTCATTTGCGGTTGAAAGTTTCCCACAAATGTTGGGGGATTATTGAAAGAAGAGGATGCAATTGATTTGGGCCAAACCGAGACAGATTTGTTTTCATAGTGATGTTCGGTCATTTTTGAAGGAGTTGAGAGAAATGATGGGTTGGATCTGAAATTTGGAAAAATTTCCATGATGAGATTAAAATCAAGAGATGAGAGAGATGATTGTATGGGATAGAAAAAAAAGTGCGGCTATTGATCTTTGATATCGGTTCACGCACACCAATACAAACACAAATCAAACCTCGGGTTCACCAACTCACACAATGAAGCCGTAAGATTTCGGCTATTATCTTTTCAATTTTAGTTGGTGATAATTCAATCTTGGCAAAAATTTAGCGAGTTGAGATTTTGGATTTGGGCTCTATCCTTAAGTGTCGTCTCTCGCTCACTCAAAAAAATAAAATCATCCAAGGTCGGGGTTGCTCTCCCGCAGAAATTCTTGATTTTATGGGTTATTTGAGATCAGACATATTTAGCAGTCCCGATTTTAATGAGGTGATCACTGAAAAAATTAGATGAGCACAAATACACATCTACCGTCCAGTCCCAATTTCCTTTAAAGTTATGCTATAAAACAAGAGAGAGGAGTTCGGGAAAAGCCGATGCACGCGGAAAACTATGATGAATGCTCAGTGAGAAGACTTACAGTGAATCCTCGCAATCTCCATGTGGGATGCTAGACAGAATTTAAAAATTATTCTAAATGAAATGCAAGCCGATGGAAAAACCGCACCTAAGCAGAAAGTTCTATTAGCGGGAAGAATTGATTTAAATTTGGCTAAGTTGAACGATCTATGTGCGTCTCAATTAAAGTGCAGTGTGGCTTAAGATCCTACGAGCACAAGCAAAAATATAAATGCTCTGAGAGCCGTATGTGCAGGTCTATCCTATTCGCCACTCAAGTCGGGCCCCACCCTCGCCGGAGAGTGAAACATGCCACAACACACCACAGAATAAAGTTCAAGGTCTTTTACACACGCGAGAGTCCAAACGGACACCGCTGTAAAATTGCAGAAATTAAAAAGTGCAGAAATTAAAAACCTAGACTCTACTCTCTCTCTCACGACTCAACTCGATCTTAAATTAATTGCGGTTTTTGGTGAAGTTGCGTCGGTTATTGAAAACCGCTCCACGTACAAGGTACCTCGCAAGGAAAATAAGAGAGAAATTGTAAGAGAGTGACTCAAGATATATATAAAAAAATAAAGGCTGAAAAATAAATTGCAGGAAAATAAAAATGAAATTTACAATGAAAAATTCAGGGGTCAGACTACCCGAATGCAGAAAACCGAATAAAAAAAATTTTTTTAGACAAAAATCTAAGCCGTTTGCCTCCCCGGCAACGGCGCCATCTGACGAGTCCGGAAATGTCGCTTTTAAGAATGTGTTTTTATCGTGTTGTGCGTTGTAGGCGGCAATCGGAAACGATCAAGAAAATACCACAAATAAATTATTCAATTTTTAATCTCGTGATTTTATGTTTATTTTACTTGGGCAAGTCCCAAGGTCGATCACAAGGAGGCAAAGGAACAACCTAGAATGAAGTCTACCAAAGTTCGAGTTCGGTTTTCGAGGCGGTCTTTTTTTTGGAATTTTCAATGCAATAAAGGATGCAAAATGCAAATTTGGCCTTATTTTAGAGACTAAAATGTAAATTACGTTCAAATGATTATCCGAAAAATACGAAACTTGGCCATAATGTAAACTATAATGAAATGGATGCACTGTAATTTTTTTGGAATTTTTGGATGCAATATGAATTTTTTTATGGATTTTTAAATGCAGACAAAATGATTTTCAATATTTAATTTTAATAAATATCAAACCTACTTATTTTCAAGGATCAAAATTATCTGAGATCTATCACTATGTGGTGGATCTCAGAAAAATCCTAAACCTCAAAAATGTGGGTTTAATGTCTATTAAAAATTAAATACTAAAATGTCCAAAACGATTTTTACAGGACAAAATATGCATGTAAATGCAAATCTTTTTGGGCACAATGTTAAGAATAATTAACTCTACAATGTGTGATTTTTCGGGGATTTTTAGAGCAACGGTTAACCAACTATGAATTTTAGAGCAAGAGATGGGAAAATACGCAAATTTTCACAAAACAATTATTTATTAATTAACCATCAATCACAAAATTACCCACAAGATGTCAAATAGTAGAGAATTAATTAACAAACATCATGCTATTTTTAGATTAATTAAATAATGTAAAGAAAAGGTCTAGAATCACAGGGGAACACATGGGTACAGACGCAATTTAAATAAATAAATAAACATGCATAGGGGGACTTATTTGTAATTACCTATACCCCGGAGGGTATTTCTGCAAATTTCCCAAGGGGGCACGTGCGAGGCACGTGCCTTCTGGCTGGCGGGGATATCTGCGCAAAATGGTGATCTCCCAGGGGGGTCTTCACAATTTTTCCCGCGGTCACGTGCGCAGCACGTGACCCGGGGGCTGGGATGCTGGAGGCCGTTCCCCACGCACGGGGCACGTGCTGGGGCCTCGGGCCGTTTGCCCGGTGGTGGAGCGGCGGAGTAGCTGGTGACGTAGGCTACCCAGGCGAGGCGGAAGTATTGGCTCCGGTGGCTGAAGACGGTGGGGCAGGCAGTGGTAGCCGCTGACGAGGGCGGTCGGTGGAGCGTCGGCCGAAAGTCGGCCTCCCTCTGGCCGACACACGGCCAAGAGGGCGGCGTGAGGGGAGTCGAGGGTGCAGCAGCGGCGGCGAGCGGAGTCGGAGGCGGTGATGGCGACGTGGCTGGCGGAGAAGGTCGGTGAAGATGGCGTCGAGGCGGCGCAGTCGGGGCGTTGGTTGAAGGAGATGAAGCTCGCGGCGATGGCGATGGCGGGGCGGAGGCGAGCCGGGCGGAGGAGAGGGTCGATGTCGATGGTCGTAGGCTCGACGCGGGTAGCGGAGCAGAAGCGCATGCGGAGGAGTATCTCCGTGGCTGCAACGAGGGCCGGGGGGACGTGGCCTCGGATCTCGTCGACGGCGAAGCTCCGGGCTGTCACCACCGGGCTTCGCCTGAGGCTTGTCTGCGGATGAGGGTACGCTGCGGAGGGTTGTTAAAATAGGAGAAGGGGGTTTCGGTCGGAGATGGAAAGGGGGTAGGTCAGGATTCGATTTGGGGGTTTTGATTTGAAGAGGAAGATCGGGGATGAGGGCGATCAGAGGGATACGCGGGGGCGGCGATCGGAGATGGGCGGAGCTCGCGAGATCCGCGGAGGAGATCTCGGAGGAGATCGACGGAGGTGGGTCAAAAGGGGAAAGGGGGCTCGGAGGAGGAAGACGAGCAGGAGCCGTCCGATCGGCCGAGATCGGGCGGCCCTGCGTGGGACACGTGGCGGCACCAAAGGAAGAGAGAGACGCGCGTGCGGAGCACGTGCCTTGGAGGCACGTGCGACGCACGTGCGTCTCTTTATTATTTTAATTTTTTTTATTATTTTTTTTATATAAAACGAATATATAAAGGTGCCAAAAATGGCTGACACGTGGCGGCACCAGGTGCTGCCACGTGTCAGCACCAGAAAATTCAGAAAATAATTATCTTGTAAAATCGAAAATAAATAGTAAATGACCTCGGATCGGAAAACTTTCTTCACGAAAATTGCTCGTCTCGATGAGATCTACAACTTTCATGAAGACATCAAAACCAAAATCAATCATTTGCACAAAGTGAATTTTTGGGGTATCCTGTGTACATAGAATACCTTGATTTTTGGGTTTTATATTTTTTTGTCATTTTTTAAACAAGATAAAAATCTGGAAAAGTATTGAAAAATCAAAGATAAATAAAAGATACTTAATTCTAATTTTTTTGGATTTTTATTGGTTAAGAAAATATATACATAAAATACAAGGTCAAAAACCGCGAAAATATACAATGTACAAAAGAGGCCCAAAACTCAACTTTCACATATGAGCTCCGATTCACTTGAACTTGGTCTTGTTTTGAAGGTAATTGAATGCACATTAGTTCAAAAGTGAGTAGGATTAAATCGGACACTGGATGGAGAAGATATGTGGCTTTTAGTCCGAAAATCCTGAAATTAGGGTTGGGGTTTTTGGTCCACTTATTTGGGTTAGTTATTTTTTTGTATTTTTTCTTTATTCTTGTTAGTGATATGTACACAGTGGAAGTGGTTTTGAGTTATTCGGGGTTAGCATGAATGAGTTAAAAATCCGGGAAGTTAGGCTTATTTACAGGTCATTTTGGCTTGGATTTTTGGCTTCTTATTTTATGCAGATTTTTGTGCTAAAATGCCATTCTTATGGAAACATGCATGAATGCTAATTATTCAAAATAGATGCAAGAATGCTGTTGATTTTGAGGGATTTGAGCTTAATAAATGAGATTTAGAGTGATGAATACGAGATTCATCAAGGTTCCAGCTCCCAGCAGCAGCCGTCAGGTCAGGGTGGCCAGTACAACCATCAGAGGGATCACCAGCAACAGTAGCCCCCAGTGTACCCACAGCAGCAGCTACAACAGTCACAGCAGTATGGTCCTCGTCCCTATCAGCAGGGACAGTCTTGGAGGCGTGATCAGCCTCAGCCGCAGCATCATCCACAGTCGTACCCCTCTCACCTACAACACCTGCCCTAGCAGCAGCCTCACTACCAGAGAGGCTACCCGTCGGGTTCTCATGGGCCATCCTATGAGAACCCCACTTTGGATGACATAGCCCTCCTCCTTACAGATCAGCAGGCTACATTTCGACGGGAAATGGATGAGTTCTGCCAGGAGATGCGGGACATAGTGAGAGGGAAGGCCGCCATCCCTGCCCAGATAGAGCCCAATCCGAACAACCTCAAGAGGAAATTTGAGCGGGTAGTTTGTACCGAGTATGCCACTCCTAGTGATACATTTGGAGATATGTCTGCATATTTGTTTGATACTGATTATGTCACACTTAGGAGCGGTAGGATGCCAGCAGGCGGCGCCTCGTCTGAGCGACATCCATAGGATACTTCCAGAGCGCCCGACGAGGAGGAGAGCGGTACTGAGGCCGCTAGAGATGATGACGGTGGTACTGATGCCGCCACGATGCTGATCCCACCGGCGGTACTGAGGCCGCCGTTTCACCAGTTGGAGGAGGTGGTACTGAGGCCACCCATGTTGCCGAGCTAGAGCGCAGTACTGAGGCCGCGAGTCTTCTAGCTGAGGGTGGTGCTGATGCCACCAGTTCTTTTGAGAGTCATGTAGTTTTTCCTTTTGCTGATGTATCTCGGAACATTTCTGAAAATAAAGGAAAGGGTTTGTTTTCTTCTGGTCCACCTGTGGTGCTTGATGTATGTGTGGATACTACCGTCGAGCAGTCTAGACCCCTTCCTAGTCCTTCATCTGAGAAGGACCTTGTGATCCCCTTCCCTAGAGCTCTTCAGATGGGGAAGGGGAAGAAAATTAAAAATCCAAAAAAGAGGCAGCAGGAAGAGTTCATCCAGCAGATGATAGACCGTTTTCACATTCAACTGACTCTTCAGGAGGCTTTGCAACACATCCCTCTACTCCAGCGTTCGCTTAGAGACAGGACAACAGTTAGGAGGAAGAGGAGGAACCACCATTCAGAGATCCATGTGTTGAATAGAGCTACTTGTTTCGCGATCCAGAACCATCTGTCGGCCAAGAGGCCAGACTCAGCAGCCCCTTATGTCAGATGCCACATCAGAGCCAGAGACAGAGCATGCTCAGAGACTACTTCCGATACAGAGCAGATGACAGATGCTGGGCCAGACATCCACCAGGACTACGACTTTGTGATCACAGACGATGAGGTAGTTTGGGCAGACCCAACAGTATAGGCCATCATCTCACTTTTAGAGTCCGCTAATGCAGAGATGACAGCAGAGGAGAGCTTGGAGAGCGCATTCCTGGTCCAGGATACATTAGAGGCAGCAGAGACGGTTCTCGACCGCGATACTGATTTTTTTATGATGATGGTGGTACTAAGGCCACCTTGGATGATACAGATCCCTCGGAGTCAGATTTTGACTGGAGTGAGTTTGATGATTACATACCAGATCTGACTTCCACTGAGCCTGCAGCTAGGAGGAGGTAGATGCCGAGCAGAGCAGAGACAGTCCATTAGGGCAGCCTTCTCCAGTTTCAGAGTGTGACAGAGAGTTTCAGTTCTCCTATGCAGATTTGGCAGCGTTCACACAGAGTTTTCAGAGGTCAGAACCACCTGCCCAGTTATCCAGAGCTGAAGCCACTTCCTGCATCGCTGAAGTATAGGTTCCTTGCGGGTGAGCATGAGATGTACCCAGTCATTATCTCCGTCGATTTGACTGGAGAGCAGGAATCCCGTCTGATGGGGGTTCTTGAAAAGAACCGCAAGGCGATAGGATGGAGCGTAACAGATCTTCAGGGGATAAGTCCGACCCTGTGCTCCTGATAGTCGATCTGACCACTAGGGTATAAGGTACTAAATGGTCGTTGCTACCCAAGCAATCAGGCTCGATCAATCAAGAAGAAGAGACCACCAATATAAGATAAACTCAAATCGAAATCAATAGCGGTCTTGCTATTATTTTAACCTGGTATAGCGACCATGGTCGAACACAAGGAGCACGTAATGGCCTTGAGGCCTACGAAGTAGTCAAAAAGAAAACAAAAGAAAAGAAAAAGGTATTTTTGGTGGTTTTTAATTCTTTTTATATTTTTTTGGATTTTTAATGTATTAAGAAAATAAGAAAAACAAGAGAACAAGGCAATTCAATTATTTATTAAATGCACTAAAAATTAACCAAAAAATTCAAATAAAAATGTTTTTGTGTATTTTATAATTTTTACTGTTCTTAGTAAATTTTTGGGATTTTTCTGATTTTTATTTGATTTTCTAAAAATGAAACAATGGCAGAAAAAGGAGATACTGTCCAGTCGAGCTTAAGGGACTTAGATAAAATATCTAAAAATCTCCAATAAGCTTGGAGGTAATTTTCCTGTATAGAGAAAGAAACAAGGAAAATTTTGGCACCTTAATTATTATTTTTGAGTTTTTAGATTATTTATTGGGATTTTTATGAGTTTTTAGGTGTTTTTCAATTTTATAAGTTTTAGATAATGAAAAATAGCCAAAATTGGCTAGAAAATCAAGCACAACTACAGCAACAGTAGCTAATTTTTTTGTAATTTTTGGATAGGTTTTAATATTTTTTGTGAATTTTAAACTTAAACAGTAATAAAAATTGATGTTTTTGAATTTTTAAAAATATCAAATCAAAACAAAAATGTCCCCAAAAATTCCAGAAGATTTTACACTGTGGCAGGAGCCATGTGTCCAATTTTCATTGGATTTGGAGTTGATTTACTATTTTATTCAAAAATAAAAGTTAGGTACTGTGCACAGGGACCTGAGTGCAAATACCAAGAGTTCTGGGGAGTCCGGTGCAAAATACCCAGGAAAACACACGTGTCGCGCGTGCCTTGGGCACTTAGGGACCTATCTGTAAGGAAAACTAAGTCCTAGGACTATTTGGTAACAGGTACCAAAAGTCCGGGACTTGTTTGTAATTTACCCACTAATACACGTACATGCACAATTAATTCACGCACAGGGGTATAAAAGTAATTATCCAAAAGTTTTCATTCATATCAGAACAGTTCAGAACTACGGGGCTAAGCAAGCAAATAACCCAAAAAGGCACGTGTCGAAGCACGTGCTACACCACAAACAGGGGCTTAGATGCAAATAAAGTAAAGCTCATGGACCACAGTACAAAAGTACCAAAAATAAAACAACTAGATAACGTATTTACAGGACTAAATGCTAAATAAACTAAAGAGGAGGGCCTAAGGGTAAATTACCCTTTATTAAGTCGACCGACGGATGGGCGCCACGTGGTAGATGGACGGTTGAGATGCAGGTGGCGCCCAACGAAGGAAGCCCTCGGGTGGATCGGACGGTCGGGGCTTCGCCACGTGCTGAATCTGACGGTGAAGATGCGTCGCGGCTAAGCCTCGCTGGATCAATGGTGGAGATCGATCCCCGAAGGATCTGGCGGTCAGGGACACTCCTCAAATGGACGGGCACGATCAAGTCTGGAGCGTGGGGGCGATCGGACGGCTGAGGAGGATGCTGGACGAACTGGGCGCCGACGAACTTCGCCGGGCTCGTGGCGGCGCTGGTGTCCTCCTGGAAGCTCGCTGAAGATCGGAGAAGGTGCGTGGAAGGATTCCGCGTCGAGTGGTGGCCTCCGATGACCCAACCGAGCCCTGGAGAGCTCCGGCGAGGTCGGCGGAGGCGGAGCTGCTGGACCTGAGTCAGAGGACCTCAGATGGCCCTCATTGTACCTGCAAAAAGGGTCGTTAGGCGTGGTGAAAGTGGTATGGGAGTCGGTGCGGGCGAGCTCCGGCGAGGGGATGGACGGAGGAGCTCGAACCCCAGCTCCTGTGCGAGCTGGGTTGAATGGATGGGTGCAGAACGTGCATGGGAGGAAGGCGGAGGCTATGGTGCAACCCGATGATCGAATGGATAGGTGGCGTGACCGGAATCGAAGGTGGTCGGCGGAGCGGCGAATTGGGGGTAATCGGAAATTAACGAAAATGAAAGGGAAATGGGTCTACCTGGGTGGAGGAATCGACTGGGAAGGAGCTTGTGCAGCTCTTGGTCCTTGCCTCTAGGAGCGTCGACATCCGAGGCTCGAGCTCCTGCTCTGGGCGGAGCACAGCGGAGCACACCGCCGGATCAGTGGTTCCCTGCCCCTCTCCTCGCTGCGACAGTACCTGGAGCAAGCTGTCACTCTCACTCGAGCACTGGAGGTCATTGGTGGTGGAGCAAATGAGCCAAAGATGAAAGAATAGGGTGGCGGAGCTCGAGCTTTATACGGTGGAAGGTCTGGGAAGATGTGCGCGGGTAGGGCAATGGGATGCGCGGATCCCGAGGTGGACACTCTGGCGAGGGTCTCGGATATAGCAGGAACGAATCAGACCTGGGGTTTAGGCGGGTAGGGATCGGGTTTAGGTGCGAAAATAGGGAGAAGTCGGGTGAGGCACCTGATACCCGTGGGAAGTGGTCCTGGGGGGGGGGGGGGAGTTAACCGGGCAGTCAACAATCCCCTGGACCAATAGGAAGAGGCCATTTGGAAGAGATTTGTAAAATCATTAAAAAAATAGTAAATGATCGATTTATTAAAAAGTCAAAACATGAAATATTTTTTTTTAATTTTTTCTAATTTTTAGTGATTTTTAATTAATTTTTCAAAATAAAAATAAGGTATTTACATTATATAGCTATACATAGGTATATGTACAATATATGGTTTTGATTTTTGATTTTTAATTTGTTATTTTTATACAATTTTATTCCCATTTTATATTTTATTTATTTATATCATAAAATTAGGAATAAAAAGATATTTTTATTTTATTTTTATTATTTATATACATAGGTGAAATAAATAGATATATACATATATATACATGGTATATTTACAATATATTTTTGGGTTTTTAATTTTGTTCTTTTTATTTTGTTTTTGTATTAATTGTTTTTATTTTATTTATTTACACTATATAATATAAATCATTTACAAAATTTTTGGAGATTAATTTTATTTATTTACAAGGTTAAATAAATAGGGATGAGTGGACTATATACAAGGTGACTATGTACATGAGTGATGTTTTTGTTTTCTTTTTAATTTTTCTATTTTTATCTTGATTTTATAATTATAAATATATACAAATATTTACAAGCCTATTTTAATCTATTTTTGGGAGGAAAATATTTTTATTTTATTTACATATTTACTTACACACATGAGCCCCTATCTCCCTCTACTTTGGTTTTTATGTGGTCATGCCCATGCTGAGCCCTCCCTTGGGTTAGGTTGCTCAATATTTATTCTAAATATTTCCCTCTTTTTCTTTTTGATCTTCATTCTTTTATTTTTGCACAAAAACATGCTAATTATTACTTTTTACACCATGCATGCTTTTGGTAATTATTTATATTTACAACTATATACATACATTTGCAAAGGTTTTGTAGCTAAAATATAAGAATAAAGAGTGATGAATGAGTATTCATCACCCCCCTATACTTAACTTTGCTAGTCCCTTAGCAAACACTTATTTGAAAAAGAAGTGAAAAATAAAGAAAGAAAAAGAAAAAGAGAATGTACATGGATCAAGGTTGATTATTAAACTTGCCTTCATTAAATTAAGGTATGGAGCTCGATCAGATCTTTGGATTATTAATGTGTCGGAACCTTATTTGGACTTAAGCTTAAAACTCAACAGCCTCTAAGTTCCACTAATCTATAACCAAGACTCCTCAATGCTCCAGATCAGAACAAGTCATCAATCACAAACCCTGAAGACCATGAGTCTTTTCTTGTCCTGTGAATGTGAGGTCTAAGCTCTCCACCTCAGAAATGGCAACTTGACAACCCTCCCCAACAAGGTAACTCTATGACCTCAATCTGGCCACTCTTTCCTCGAGGAGCGGGGTATTCCCTTCTAAGTTCAAGTTCAACTGGCTCAAGAAGAGGAGGAATAAAAGAATGGGTCAAGGCCAGTGTAGCCATGTACCCTTGGGAGCTTGACCAGTTAGCCAAGTCTCCCTGCTGCAAGCTACATAAGGTGGATCATGAACTCAAGCTTTGCTTATTGCACTCTATATACATACTCAAATGGGATTATCATTTTCTATCAGACCCACCACCTTTTTGGAGTTATTTTCTTTTCACTTTTTTTTTTTCAAGTGCATCTATACAACATATACATGTGCAGCATATATACAAGGAGTTTTTCCTCTTGAGCTAGTAGACTATCCCTCTTTTGAAGCTTTATTGCAACCCACAACTCCCGTTGTTAGACCTCATGGCAACCAGACCAAGTTGAGACGCACTTCCTTCACTAAAAGAAGAAGAGAGGTTCCGCCTAGAAGTACTACCCTCATATGCTATCCCAACTCAAGGAAGACTGCCTCCTCACCACCTCATCCGTAGAGAGCTCGGTGCAAAGTGCTGGTATCCAAGTAAAGCCATTGTCTATATGAGTCATGTGTTGTTGTTAAGTGCTCTACTTAGGCTCATTGAGATGACATGTGATCATAGCCTAGTGGACTCAAAGAATTAAGTCACCATGGACCTGAAAAGCCTTAAACCCGAGCCCTATAAGGTTCCTCTTAGAAGTTAGGTGGATTAAGATCTTAATCAA
Organism: Ottelia alismoides; assembly: GCA_037367405.1. Classification (NCBI taxonomy): domain Eukaryota; kingdom Viridiplantae; phylum Streptophyta; class Magnoliopsida; order Alismatales; family Hydrocharitaceae; genus Ottelia; species Ottelia alismoides. The sequence goes on from JAZKJV010000420.1 coordinate 647,206, forward strand.
GCTCCATTTCTCAATTTGATTCCAGGCTAGTTTAAATGCCAACTATCATCCAGAAAAACTATATACATATGTACAAAAGATGCTATTTAGACAAATTTTACAACCATGCAAAATTTTTGAAAAATGTTTTGAAATCATGAATGGATGATGCATGAAGTGCAAGTTTTGCAAAAAGTATTTACACACATCTACACAAGATTTTTGCAAACTTTTGATTTTCAAAACATTTTGGAAAAAGTTTGTACTATATACATAATTTTGATAAGAAAATATTTACACAAGCTTTACAAAAGATTTTTGAAAACATTTTTACAAAAATAATTTGTACACTAGCTATTTATGTGCAAATAAAAGAATGTTTATGTACATGAAAATTTTTTAATTTTTGTGATTTTTAGGGTTTTTAGCCATTTTATTTATTTACACACCCACACAAAGTACGAGTTATGGCTAAAGTATATATGAAATATATACACCCCCCCTATACTTAGCTCGAACGATGTCCTCAGAGTCAAGAGCGATGAAGAAGACATAACTCGTGCTAGGTATAGGGAAGTGAAAAGGAAGGCTATATACAAAGACGAATAGATGAAATAGAAAATCAAGAGGGTCTCGGGTCTTCCCCCTATACTTAGGCTCAAGTAATCCTAAGTATAGCAGGCTGTACACTAAGGGAGAACCGAGTGGAGAATGTACATGGTCTACCCCCCCTATACTTAGGGTAAAATATCCCTAAGTATAGGCATCAAAAACAGGGGTAGAAAGAAACAAAAGAAATACCCAAAGGTCTCACATCCCCCCTATACATAGGGTAAAGTGCACCCTAAGTATATCATAATCCAAAGATGAAGAAAGGGATGTGGGACTTAAAGAATGTGATGATATGGACATTTGGATCTATACAAGGCAGAAGATCAGTGAAACTCAGGCATGAGATGCATTAGATGTGAGTCAAAGACCACATCTCACACAAAATGAATAGGGGCAAGATCAATGACCCGCGGCTCATGATCTAGAAATGGCTTGAGCCGCTGGCCGTTCACTTGAAAGGCACTCTCAGAAGACAACTCGGATATATCAATGCTACCGTTGTCGTGTACCTTTCTGACCAAGTAGGGTCCCTTCCATTTGCTCTGTAGCTTCCCTGGAAATAAACGAAGCCTCGCATCAAACAACCATACTCTCTGTCCAGGCTCAAAATGCTTGTGGCTGATGTGAGAATCATGCCACTCCTTCACTCTCTCCTTATAATGTAGGCTGTTTGAGAAGGCGGTATCTCTCAACTCCTCCAGGGCTGCTAACTCTGCCCTCCTCTGGTCTCCTACATCATCTGGATCCATAAGTATATCAGTAACTGCCCAAAGTGACCTGTGCCTCAGCTCAACAGGTAAATGGCACGGCTTGCCATATACGAGGCGAAAGGGAGATGTACCCAATGGTGTCTTGAAATACGTCCTATATGCCCACAAGACCGAGTCCAAAAGCTGTGACCAATCCTTTCGGTCGGGGCGGGACGACTTTCTGCAATATAGTCTTGATCTCCCTGTTCGACACCTCGGCTAGACCATTCGTCAGTGGTTGGTAAGGTGTAGCAACACGATGTTCTATACCGAACTCGCTAGCAAGGGCCTTCACCTGGTCGTTGATGAAATGAGACCCCCCATCTGAAATCAAAACTCGAGGAACCCCGAACCGCGTGATGATGTGCTTCCTCAAAAATCTGCAAACTGTCCTCGCATCAGTGGCTCGGGCGGGGATAGCCTAAATCCAACGACTAACATAATCAACGGCCAACAGAATGTACTAAAATCCCTTACTCTTAGGGAATGGACCCATGAAATCGATGCCCCATGCGTCAAAAACCTCACAGAAGTGAATGGGCTGCATCGGCATCATATCACGCTGTCCACAAGTGCCCATCCTCTAACAGTCAGTACACCTCTTCATGAACTCATCAGAGTCCTTGAAGAGGGTAGGCCACCACAAGCCGGATTGGAGCACTTTCTGTGCCGTTCTCCTCCCAGAATGATGTCCTCCTGCCTCAAGCTTGTGGCAGTAAGTGAGGACGCTATGGTGCTCCTCCTGAGGAATGCACCGACGCCAGACGCTATCCCCTCCTTCGTGGTAAAGGATGGGATCCTCCCAGTGGTAGGACTTAGCCTTCGCGAGGAAGGTCTCAAGCCTCTCCCTGGGCCAATCTTGTGAGACTTTCCCAGCAACGAGAAAGTTCACAATATCGGCATACCACGGGAGTGAGGCAATAGCAAGGATCGCCTCATCTGGGAAGGTCTCACAAATGGGATCAATCAGCTCAGAATCCTCAGGCTGCTCTATACGGGAGAGATGATCCGCCACCACATTCTTGACTCCAGGCTTATCCTTGATCTCAATGTCGAACTCCTGGAGTAGAAGGATCCATCTAGTAAGTCTGGCCTTGGCATCCTTCTTTGCCATGAGGTACCTGATGGCGGTGTGATCCGTGTACAAGGTCACTCTAGATCCAATGATATAAGATCGAAACTTATCTAGGGCGAACACTACGGCTAGCATCTCCTTCTCTGTGACAGTATAATTCCGCTGGGAGGAATCCAATGTGCGGCTAGCGTAGTGGAATGCAAAGGGGACTCCATCCCTCCTCTGTCCCAGCACGGCCCCCACAGCAAAATCGGAGGCATCCGTCATGATCTCGAATGGGAGAGACCAATCAGGCGGCTGGAGAACAGGAGCCTCAATCACACACTGCTGGAGAGTCGCAAAGGACGAAAGACACTTGTCATCGACAAGGAACTCGGTGTCTTTCGTCAAGAGGTCAGTCAACGGCCGGGCAATCTTGCTGAAATCATGAATAAATCTCCGATAGAAACCAACGTGCCCCAGGAATGACCGTAGCTGCCTCAAATTGGACGGCGGTGCGAGTTTTCTAATGACATCAACCTTGGCCGGATCAACCTCCATGCCCCTGTTGGAGATGATATGGCCAAGCACCGTCCCTTGAGTCACCATGAAGTGACTCTTCTCCCAAGAAAGCATCAAATGGACCTCTATACATCGCTAGAGTACCCGGTCTTGGCAGTCAAGACAGGAGCCGAATCCGTCGCCGTAGACCGAGAAATCGTCCATGAAGACCTCCAAACATTCCCCTACCATGTCCGAAAAGATCGACAGCATGCATCTCTGAAAAGTCGCAGGGGCATTGCATAGCCCAAATGGCATGCGTCGAAAGGCATATGTACCGAAGGGACAGGTAAAGATGGTCTTCTCCTGATCCTCAGGAGCGATGGCCACCTGGTTGTAGCCCGAGTACCCATCCAGAAAACAGTAATGGCTCTTCCCTGCCAGTCTCTCAATGATCTGGTCAATAAAAGGCAGGGGGAAATGGTCCTTCTTGGTGGCCTGGTTGAGTCTCCTGTAGTCAACACAGACCCTCCAAAGAGGTGGGTACTCGTGTAGCAATCTCCTCTCCCGACTCACTGATCACAGTCGTGATGCCCGTCTTCTTGGGCACCACATGCAAGGGGATGACCCACTTGGAGTCGGAAATGGGATAAATAAAATCTGCGCTCCACCATTTTGAAATCTCCTTCATGACGACCTCTCTCAGGTTGGGGTTCAGCCACCGCTGGAACTCACGCGACGGCTTCGCCCCCTCCTCGAGATAGATATGGTGGGAGCACAACGCTGGACTAATCCCATGGAGATCTGCTACGCTCCATCCGATTGCCTTGCGGTTCTTTTCAAGAACCCCCATCAAACGGGATTCTTGCTCTCCAGTCAGATCGGCGGAGATGATGACTGGGTACATCTCAGGCTCGCCCGCAAGGAATCGATACTTCAGCGAAGTAGGGAGCGGCTTCAGCTCTGGACAGCTAGGTGCTGGCAAATATGATTTCGAAAGAAGATGTGTGTATGCTGCCAAATCTGCCTGGGAGAATGAAAACGAACTCTCGCAAACTGGATCTGGAGAAGGCTGCTCAACTGAACTGTCTCTAATCTTCTCTGCATCTACCTCCTCCTTAGTTGTAGGCTCTGTAGGACTCAGGTCTGGCATATAATCCTCGCAATCTGCCCAATCAGACTCTGAATCCGAGGGATTTGCATCAAACAAGGTGGCATCAGCACCACCGTCACACAAGATGGCCTCAGTACCACCATCACTAAACTCTGTGTCGCGGTCGAGAACCGGCTCTGCTGCCACTGAAGTATCCTGAACCAGGGATGTGCTCTCCAAGCTCTCCTCTGCTGTCATCTCGGCATCAGCGGTGTCTGCAAATGAGAGGATGGCCTGTGCTGCAGGGTCTGCCCATGCTGCCTCGTCGTCTGTGATCACAAAATCACAGTCCTGGTGGATGTCTAAGCCCGGCATCTGTCAGCTGCTCTGTATCTGTGCTGGTCTCTGAGCATGCTCTGTCTCTGGCTCTGTAGTCCTCGACCGTCTCTATTTGTACACTCTCGCCCTCGACGCGAAAGTATACCTTCCCGCTATCATGGTCAGTCACCGCCTTGGCTGTGGTCATGAACGGACGACCGAGGATGATGGGAGTATCGACCACTGAATCAGGGATCTCCATGTCCAACACTACGAAGTCCACGGGGAATCGCAGGCCCTGAATAGTGACGATAATGTCTTGCAACAACCCCTTCGGCCTCTTAACAGATCGATCAGCAAACTGAAGGACTGTCCTGCTCTGTCTAAGAGTGCCCAACTCGAAGCGGTCGAGAAGGGCTGCCGGAAGGAGGTTGATAGACGATCCGCTATCCAATAGAGTACGGTCGAACCTCTGCTCTCTAATGTGACATCTGACATATGGGGCTCCTGAATCTGGCCTCTTGGCCGGCAGACGGTTCTGGATCGCGAAGCACGTGGCTTTCATCAGCACATGAATCTCTGAATGGTGGTTCCTCCTCCTCCTCCTGACTGTAGTCCTATCTCTCAACGAATACTGAAGAAGGGGGATGTGCTGCAAAGCCTCCTGAAGGGTCAGGCGTATGTGAAATCTGTCAATCATGCTCTGGCTGAACTCCTCCTGCTCTCTCTTTTTTGGATCTTTTTCTCTTTTCTTCCCCTTCCCCATCTGAAGGGCTCTAAAGAAGGGGATCACAGGGTCCTTCTCAGATGAAGGACTAGGAATAGGTCTAGACGGCTCGACGGCCGGATCCGTACATACATCAAGCACCACAGTGGGACCAGAGTAAACTAAACCTTTTCCTTTATTCAAAACATTGTTCCGAGATACATCAGAATGAGGAAAGACAACAACTCTCTCGGAATGAACACCGGTGGCCTCAGTACCACCACGGGCTGGCTCTGCTGGACGTCTCGCGGCCTCAGTACCGCGTGCTGGCTCGGCAACTCGGGTGGCGTTAGTACCACCTCCTCGAACTGGTGAAGTGGCGTCCTCAGCACCGCCTGCGGGATCAACATCCTTGGTGGCATCCGTACCACCGTCATCATCATGAGCGGCCTCAGTACTGCTCTCCCTCCTCCTCATCTGGCGCTCTAGGTGTATCCTCATGCCGTCGCTCAGTTGAGACGCCTCCTGTTGGTGCCCTACCGCTCCTAAGTGTGACAAAATCAGCATCAAAAAGATCTGAAGACATATCGTCAAACGGATCACTAGGAGTGGCATGCTCAGTGTAAACTACCTGCTCAGACTTCCACTTCAGGCTGTTGGGGTTCGGCTCGATCTGGGCAGGAATAGCGGCCTTCCCCCTCATGATGTCCCGCATCTCCTGGCGGAACTCGTCCATCTCCCGTCTAAAGGTAGCCTGCTGGTCCGTGAGGAGGCGGGCTATGTCGTCCAAGGCGGGGCTTTCGTATGGTGGACCATGGGAGCCCGACGGGTAGCCTCTCTGGTAATGAGGCTGCTGGAACTGGTGCTGCTGCTGCTGAGAGGGGTAAGAGGAAGGATGATGCTGCTGGTGTGGCTGCTCTCGCCTCCAAGACTGTCCCTGCTGATAGGGACGAGGAACGAAGGATGACTGCTGCTGTGACTGGTAGACTGGGGGCTGCTGCTGCTGGTGATCCCTCTGCTGGCTGTACTGGCCTCCCTGGCCAGATGGCTGCTGCTGGGGCTGGGTACCTCCACTCGCCCACCTGAATCCGGGATGGTCTCGTCGGATCCCGGGCTGAGGACGGTCATACCAAATCCCGTTGACATCCATCAACGGCTCTGCATCGTACTGGGCTGGCAGGAGTACTTCCAGAGGCTGATCCGGCTGGTATACCACCATCTGCATGTCTGGAGATGGTGGGGACTAGTAGGAGGGCTGCTGCTGCTGGTACGGCTCCGCCTGTACAAGGTGAACCTGTCTAGGCTGCTGGTGTGAGCTGGAGCACTGTAACGAGCTGCTGCTGCCGCCGGTATCGCCTCGCGACTGAAGACGGGGCTGTGGAGCCGTCTGTGCCTCCTGGAGACACATGATCTGGGTCTTCATGTCGCTCAGAGTCTGTGCCATCTGCTCCATCTGAGTGATGCCCTGGCACTGCTTCTTCTCTATCAGCTCCATCCGATCCAACTTCTCGCGGATAATACCCATATCCGCAGCGGATGATTATGCCTGTGCTGCTGCTACTGCGAATGAACTGGATGGACCGACATTGACCCGTGCTATCCTCTGGTACTGTACGGGTCCTGGCTGCTGCTGGGGTCTGTCCTGAGTATACAACCTGGTCTGGGACATCACCATGTAGTTCTCGGCCATCTCCTCGTAGATGGCCCATACCTGGTCGTGATCCTTGGCGAAATAAGACCCGCCACAAGAAGCATTCACCAAGCCCTGGAGCTCTGGTGTCAGCCCGCTGAAGAAGCTCTGCACAAGGTTGGGCTTCGAAATGTCATGTGCAGGCATCGGTCAGTCAGCTCACAAAACCTCTCCCATGCCTCATGGAATTGCTCGTTGGGGAGCATGGAGAAGTTGCTGATGAGGGCTCTCGCTGCATTGGTCCGCCTGAGTGGATAGTACTTGTTCAAGTACTCGGTGTGGAGCTGCTCCCAGGTATAAACAAACTTCCTCAAGTGCTTCAGCCAAGTGGCTGCTCTGTCTGCTAAGGAAAAGGGGAAGGCGATCATCCGAATCGTATCCTGGTCCACCTGACGGTCGTGGACAGTACTGCAGATCATGAGAAACTCCTGGAGGTGGAGATGGGGCTCCTCAGTAGCGAGTCCGTGGAAGCGGGGGAGTAACTGCAAGGTGTTCGGGGGGAACTTGAAATCCCCCACGATAGCTGGAAGTACAACCCAGTGGTGCGTCAGCATCGATCCGGGGTTGTGTAACTCCCGCATCGGTCTCGGTGGTCCTCCTGTCGCGGCTGCGGCGGCTGCTGCAGCTGCGGCGGCTGCTACATCAGCATCGTCTGGGATCCTCAGCCCGTCTCTCCTCTGGTCTCGCTCTGCTCTCTCTGCTCGCATCTGCTCCATCTCTCTCCTCATATCGAGCATGAATGCTCCCTGATCCCTCAGCTGCTGCTGAACGGTCTCTAGTGAGGCGATCAGGGTGGAGTTGATCGCACCCTGGTTCAATACGAAATGCTCTCCTCTGGTGCGATCCTCAGAACTACCGGCCATGACGTCTGCAAAATCAAATAAGCCAAACTCAGGTGCTGATAAATCTTCCAATCTCTCCTCTGGCTCATGTCTCTCAGAACCGAAAGAAAGGGGGTCGAGGGGGAACAGGGCGGAGTCATACTCGGGCTCGGAGAGCTGGTCTCGGCTCTCGCGGGCCAACCTAGATGAACGGGTAGACGTGCCTGAAAGCGGTGCAGCCAGAGGCTGCCTAAGAGAGCGTCTACCCATCATCGTGATCTGGCGAGTAAGGCGGATGAGATCTGGAGAAACTATGATCGGCAACCAAACCCTCTGTTCACCAACGCAACGCGAGCTGAAGACCGTAAAGGCTCGGTCAAATTATCTTGTCAAATTTTATTAGGTGAACAAACAATTTATCAGAGCGCTTACTGACCTGTTGGGATACCCGATGCTACCCCAACCGACTGGCCCGCACGGAAAAGTCGGTAATCAGTCGGGAATAGCACCGAAGGGCTCTACCTAGTGTGCAGGTCACTCTCTCGCGCAATCAAACTAAACAATGAGGGGGTTGCTCTCCCCAAGACAAGTTTTTAAGTCGAGTATCTTTTAGGGTCAATAGTTTTAGCAGTCCCAATTTTATTGTTTTTCTTTTTAATTTTTTCAATAAAAACAAAGGCCTAACAAATTTTTCGGTTCTCCTGGTTATTTAATCAAAAACAAGGGGGAGAAGACGAAAAAGCAGATGCACGATGAAATCAATGATACATGCAAAGATAGAAATGCATACCTTCCTCCAGCACTCTACATGCAAGTGATCCGCGCAGAAATGTAAAGACTGCAAGTAAACTACCTAAATGGTGCAGCGATAAAATCCGAGTCCTAAACAAGCAAGTCTACTCGAAGAACCGTCTAACTGGTCACCGATCCTTCAAGTCAGAGGTCCGGTCTCGGTTTACCCCTCCTCCTCCCGACACATCGGGTTCAGGAGCAGCGCTTGGCAGGGCAGGCTACGGTACGTAGGCTACAAAGGGGATGAGTCAGTTATTTTTATTAGTGAATTATTAGTAGGTCCAATTAATCGCACTATAGGAACAGGCAAGCAATTAGGTGTGGGGACCCTACTAATTACAGCACAATCAAGCAGAAAATCCTAAGTCTAGGGGCTCGATAAAAACCGCGTAAAACCGTCAAAGGCAGCAAGAAAACCAAAACCGCGAAAAAGTCGCAAAAAATCTAATCTAAACTAGCTACTGGGTCCCCCGAGCACACCGGTGCTCGGCGAAACAAACCCGGGAAAGAAGTCCAAAGTCTCTGAGTGTCCCTGTATTATTACAATAATCAAATGAATAAAAAGAAAATCTAAACTACTCCTATTCTAAACCTCTCCCACTCAACTCCTCTCTCACGCTCTCCTACGGCTCCGTGCAGAAGGGAGCCGCCTCCGAGTCTCGCGGTTGCGTCGGCTTCTCAAAATCAGCCGCCTCGGTCCTCGAGCCCTCGCAAGAAAGAAACAGAGTGGTCAGACCACTAAAATAATCAAATAATATCAAGACAATAAAACAAGATATATGTGCAAAAATGCCAAATAAAATAAACACTCAAAATTAAGCAAAAGCAAAAATAAGAGAAAATAAAGCAAAACAAAATAAAACAAAAATAAAGGAGAAGCAAAAAGCCGCGAAAAACCGCGAACTCAGAAAGAGCCGCGAAAAGCCGAGAAAAAGAAAAAAAAGTAAAAAATAAAAACTACTAAGCCGTGCTCCCCGGCAACGGCGCCATTCTGATAGTCGATCTGACCACTAGGGTATAAGGTACTAAATGGTCGTTGCGACCCAAGCAATCAGGCTCGATCAATCAAGAAGAAGAAACCACCAATATAAGATAAACTCAAATCGAAATCAATAGCGGTCTTGCTATTATTTTAACCTGGTATAGCGACCAGGGTCGAACACAAGGAGCATGTAATGGCCTTGCGGCCTACGAAGTAGTCAAAAAGAAAACAAAAGAAAATAAAAAGGTATTTTTGGTGGTTTTTAATTCTTTTTATATTTTTTTGGATTTTTAATGTATTAAGAAAATAAGAAAAACAAGAGAATAAGGCAATTCAATTATTTATTTAATGCACTAAAAATCAACCAAAAATTCAAATAAAAATGTTTTTGTGTTTTTTTTATAATTTTTACTGTTTTTAGTGAATTTTTGGGATTTTTTTGATTTTGATTTGATTTTCTAAAAATGAAACAATGACAGAAAAAGGAGGTACTGTCCAGCCGAGCTTAAGGGACTTAGATAAAATATTTAAAAATCCCCAATAAGATTGGAGGTAATTTTCCTGTATAGAGAAAAAAACAAGGAAAATTTTGGCACCTTAATTATTATTTTTGGGTTTTTAGATTATTTATTGGGATTTTCATGAGTTTTTAGGTTTTTTTCAATTTTTATGAGTTTTAGATAATGAAAAATAGCCAAAATTGGTTAGAAAATCAAGCACAACTACAACAAAAGTAGCTAATTTTTTTGTAATTTTTAGATAGGTTTTAATATTTTTTTGTGAATTTTAAACTTAAACAGTAACAAAAATTGATGTTTTTAAATTTTTAAAAATATCAAATCAAAACAAAAATGTCCTTAAAAATTCCAGAAAAGTTTAGACTATGGCAGGAGCCATGTGTCCAATTTTCATTGGATTTGGAGTTGATTTACTATTTTATTCAAAAATAAAAATTAGGTATTGTGCATAGGGACCTGAGTGCAAATACCAAGAGTTCTGGGGGGCCGGTACAAAATACCCAGGAAAACACGCGCGTCGTGCGTGCCTGGGGCACTCAGGGACCTATCTGTAAGGAAAACTAAGTCCTAGGACTATTTGGTAACAGGTACCAAAAGTCCGAGGACTTGTTTATAATTTACCCACTAATACACGCACATGCACAATTAATTCACGCACAGGGGTATAAAAGTAATTATCCAAAAGTTTTCATTCATTTCAGAACAGTTCAGAACTACAGGGCTAAGCAAGCAAATAACCCAAAAAGGCACGTGTCGAAGCACGTGCTACACCACAAACAAGGGTATAGATGCAAATAAAGTAAAGCTCAGGGACCACAGTGCAAAAGTACCAAAAATAAAACAACTAGATAACGTATTTACAAGACTAAATGCTAAATAAACTAAAGAGGAGGGCCTAAGGGTAAATTACCCTTTATTAAGTCGACCGACGGATGGGCGCCACGTGGTAGATGGACAGCTGAGATGCGGGTGGCGCCCAACGAAGGAAGCCCTCGGGTGGATCGGACGGTCGGGGCTTCGCCATGTGCTGGATTTGACGGTGAAGATGCGTCGCGGCTAAGCCTCGCTGGATCAACGGTGGAGATCGACCCCCGAAGGATCTGGCGGTCAGGGACACTCCTTAAATGGACGGGCACGATCAAGTCTGGAGCGTGGGGGCGATCGGACGGCTGAGGAGGATGCTGGATGAACTGGGCACCGGCGAACTTCGACGGGCTCGTGGCGGCACTGGTGTCCTCCTGGAAGCTCGCTCAAGATCGGAGAACGTGCGTGGAAGGCTTCCACGTCGAGTGGTGGCCTCCGATGACCCAACCGAGCCCTGGAAAGCTCCGGCGAGGTCGGCAGAGGCGAAGCTGCTGGACCTGAGTCAGAGGACCTCAGATGGCCCTCGTTGTACCTGCAAAATGGGTCCAGAAGACTCGCGGGTCGAGGGCAAACTGCCTCGACCCCGTTAGGCGTGGTGAAAGTGGTCTGGGAGTCGGTGCGGGCGAGCTCCGGCGAGGGGATGGACGGAGGAGCTCGAACCCCAGCTCCTGTGCGAGCTGGGTTGAATGGAGGGGTGCAGAACGTGCGTGGGAGGAAGGCGGGGGCTATGGTGCAGCCCGATGATCGAATGCATAGGTGACGTGACCGGAATTGAAGGTGGTCGGCGGAGCGGCGAATTGGGGGTAATCGGAAATTAACGAAAAGGAAAGGGAAATGAGTCTACCTGGGTGGAGGAATCGATTGGGAAGGAGTTTGTGCAGCTCTTGGTCCTTGCCTCTAGGAGCGTCGACCTCCGAGGCTCGAGCTCCTGCTCTGGGCGGAGCACGGCGGAGCACACCGCCGGATCAGTGGTTCCCTACCCCTCTCCTCGCTGCGACAGTACCTGGAGCAAGCTGTCACTCTCACTCGAGCACTGGAGGTCACTGATGGTGGAGTAAATGAGCCAAAGATGGAAGAATAGGGTGGCGGAGCTCGAGCTTTATACGGTGGAAGGTCCGGGAAAATGTGCGCGGGTAGGGCAATGGGATGCGCGGATCCCGAGGCGGACACTCCGGCGAGGGTCTCGGATGTAGCAGGAACGAATCGGACCCGGGGTTTAGGTGAGAAGGGATCGGGTTTAGGTGCGAAAATAGGGAGAAGTCGGGTCGGGCACCTGATACCCGTGGGAAGTGGTCCTGGGGGGGAAGTTGACCGGGCGGTCAACAATCCCCTGGAACCAATAGGAAGAGGCCATTTGGAAGAGATTTGTAAAATCATTAAAAAATAGTAAATGGCCGATTTATTAAACAGTCAAAACATGAATTATTTTTGTTTTAATTTTTTTCTATTTTTTAGTGATTTTTAATTAATTTTTCAAAATAAAATAAGGTATTTACATTATATAGCTATACATAGGTATATGTACAATATATGGTTTTGATTTTTGATTTTAATTTGTTATTTTTATACAATTTTATTCCCATTTTATATTTTATTTATTTATATCATAAAATTAGGAATAAAAAGATATTTTTATTTTATTTTTATTATTTATATACATAGGTGAAATAAATAGATATATACATATATATACATGGTATATTTACAATATATTTTTGGGTTTTTAATTTTGTTCTTTTTATTTGGTTTTTGTTTTAATTGTTTTTATTTTATTTATTTACACTATATAATATAGATCATTTACAAAATTTTTGGAGATTAATTTTATTTATTTACAAGGTTAAATAAATAGGGATGAGTGGACTATTTACAAGGTGACTATGTACATGAGTGATGTTTTTGTTTTCTTTTTAATTTTTCTATTTTTATCTTGATTTTATAATTATAAATATATATAAATATTTACAAGCCTATTTTAATCTATTTTTGGGAGGAAAATATTTTTATTTTATTTACATATTTACTTACACACATGAGCCCCTATCTCCCTCTACTTTGGTTTTTATGCGGTCAGGCCCATGCTGAGCCCTCCCTTGGGTTAGGTTGCTCAATATTTATTTTAAATATTTCCCTCTTTTTCTTTTTGATCTTTGTTCTTTTATTTTTGCACAAAAATATGCTAATTATTACTTTTTACACCATGCATGCTTTTGGTAATTATTTATATTTACAGCTATATACATGCATTTGCAAAGGTTTTTGTAGCTAAAATATAAGAATAAAGAGTGACGAATGAGTATTCATCAGCTCCCACCATATCTATCTCGAGGATGAGGCGAAGCCATCGCGTGAGTTCCAGCGGCGGCTGAACCTGAATCTGAGAGAGGTTGTCATGAAGGAGATATCGAAATGGTGGAGTGCCGATTTTATCTACCCCATCCCCGACTCCAAGTGGGTCAGCCCTTTGCATGTGGTGCCCAAGAAGACGGGCATCACTACAGTAGTCAGCGAGTCTGGAGAGGAGATTGCTACACGGGTATCCACTTCTTGGCGGGTCTGCGTTGATTACAGGCGACTCAACCAGGCCACCAAGAAGGATCATTTCCTCCTTCCCTTTATAGATCAGATCATTGAGAGACTGGCAGGGAAGAGCCACTATTGTTTTCTGGATGGGTACTCCGGCTACAACCAGGTGGCCATCGCTCCCGATGACCAGGACAAGACTACCTTTACCTATCCCTTCGGCACATACGCCTTCCGACGCATGCCATTTGGGCTATGCAATGCCCCTGCAATTTTTCAGAGATGCATGCTGTCGATCTTTTCGGACATGGTAGGGGAGTGCTTGGAGGTTTTCATGGATGATTTCTCGGTTTACGGTGACAGATTCGACTCCTGTCTTGACTGCTGATGAATACTCATTCATCACTCTTTATTCTTATATTTTAGCTACAAAAACCTTTGCAAATGCATGTATATAGTTGTAAATAGAAATAATTATCAGAAGCATGCATTGTGTAAAAACCTATAATTAGCATGTTTTTGTGCAAAAATAAAAGAATAAAGATTAAAAAGAAAAAGAGGGAAATATTTAGAATAAATATTGAGCAACCTAACCCAAGGGAGGGCTCAGCATAGTCCTGACCGCATAAAAGCCAAAGTAGAGGGAGATAGGGGCTCATGTGTGTAAATATTTATGTAAATAAATAAAAGTATTTTCCTTACAAAAATAGCTTAAAACATGCTTGTAAATATTTGTATATACTTATAAGTATAAAAACAAAAGAAAAAGATAAAAATCAAAAAGGAAGCTAAAAACATCACTCATCATGTACATAAACCAACCACCTTTATATTTATTTAGCCTTATAAATAAATAAAATTAATTTCCAAAATTTTTGTAAATATTCTATATTATATAATGTAAAAAAATAAAATAAAAACAACTAAAATAAAAAACAAAATAAAAATAACAAAATTAAAAACACAAAAATATATTGTAAATATACCATTTATATATATACATATGTATTTATTTTACCTATGTACATAAATAATTAAAATAAAATAAAAATATGTTATTCCTTATTTTATAATATAAATAAATAAAATATAAAATGGGAATAAAATTGTATAAAAATAACAATTAAAAATCAAAAATTAAAATCCCATATAGTGTATATATACCTATATATAACCCTACTATGTATATACCTTATTTTTATTTTGAAAAATTAATTAAAAATCACTAAAAAAATAGAAAAAAATAAACTAAAAATATTTCATGTTTTAACTTTTTACAAATTCGGCCGTTTGCCACCTGTTATTTCACTTCCAAACTTTCACCACGTGACCGCTTCCTACTGGTCCTGGGAATGTTGACCGTCCGGTCAACTCTCCCCCCAGGACCACTTCACACGGGTCTTTAGCGGGTAACCCAACTTCTCGGATTTTTAGTGCCTAAACCGATTGATTCCCACCTAAACCCCGGGTCAGATCCGTTCATGACATATCCGAGATCCTCGCCGGAGCTACCGCATCAGGATCCGCGCGCTTCCACGCCCTACCCGCGCCTGTCTTCCCGGACCCTCACCCATATTTAGCTCGAGCTCCGCCTCCTCATTTCTCATCTTTGGCCATTCGATTCCACCCCCAGTGAGCTCCAGCGTGCTCGTGATAGTGACAGCTCGCATCCTGTGCTGTTGAAGCGAGGAGAGGGAGCGTGACCACTGATCCGGCGAAGCTTCGCCGCCTTGCTCCGCCACCAGCAGGAGCTCGAGCCTCGGAGGGAGACGCTCCTCGAGGCGAAGACCCAGAGCATCCTTAGCTCATCCCCAGTCTCGTCAGCCACCCAGGTAGTCCCTTAGGCCTTTCTTTTTCTTTAATTTATAGTTTCCCCCAAATCGCTGTTCCGCAGTCCCCAGCCGATTCCGATCGATTCCGACCACCATCCGACCATCGGGCTGCACCATAGCCATCGCCTCCTTCCCGCGCACCTTCTCCATCCCTCCATCCAACCCAGCTCGCACAGGAGCTGGGATTCGAGCTCCATCGTTCCCCCTTCGCCGGAGCTCGTCCACTTCGACCCTCCGTTCACCGTCACCCCGCCTAACCGGGTCGAGGCAGTTTTCCCTCGACCCGCGAGTCTCCTGGTTGTCTTTGCAGGTACATCCAAGCCCATCTGAGGGCTTGGACCATCAGGTCCAGGAGCTTCATCTCCATCGACCTCGCCGGAGCTCCTTAGAGCTCGGCAGGGTCATCGGAAACCAGCAGCTGCGGAACGACATCGCGGTGCTTCTCCGATCTTCAGGCGCAGCAGAGGAGGTCAGGAGCGCACGCCTTGGGCCGGCGAACTTCGCCGGCGAACTGTTCTTCCTCGACCCTCGTTCACCGTCCGATCAGACCTCCAGCTCCAGTTTGCATCTGGGCCGTCCGTTCAGGAGCAGCAGCCACCGTTTGATCTGAGGAGGATAGATCTGGACCGCCGGATGCTCGAGGGTTAGCCACAGAGAGCCACGACCATCCGATGCACCATGTGGCTTAGCCCCAACCATCGGATCACAGCGAGGTCCCCAGCCTTGGAGCGCCCGCCGATCTCCACCGTCGATCACTCCACGTAGCGTCCATCCTGCGACCCGCATTAATAAAGGGTAAACTACCCTTAGGCCCTTCTGTTTATCTCATTTTGCATTTAGTCCTGTAATTACGTAATATAGTTGTTTAGTTTTGGGATATTTGCATAGAGGACCTCGTGCTTGTTTTTAATTGCTGATATGCCCCTATGTATGGTCTGACACGTGCTTCGTCACGTGATTGTCTGGGTTTTTTTTACATTATCTACCCTGTAGTTCGGAATGTTAATGAATGAATGAAAGTTTTTGTTTATTTGCATTTATATACCTGTGTGTGAAACATTTGAGCATGTGCGTTTATTTTTGGGTATTTTGCAGATAAGCCCCTGGGCTTTTGGTACCTGTTACCAAATAGCCCTCGGGACTTATTTTCATTACATTTGGGTCCCTGAGTGCCCCAGGCACGCGCATCGCACGTGTTTTGCTGGGTTAATTGCACCAGACCCCCCAGACTTCCGGGTATTTGCACAAAGGTCCTTGTGCACAATGCCCCTCTTTATTTTTGAATAAAATAGCAAATTACCTCCAAATCCAACGAAAATTGGATACATGGCTCCTGCCATAGTGTAAAATTTTCAAGGATTTTTGGAGACATTTCTGATTTGATTTGTTATTTTTAAAAAATCAAAAACCTCCATTTTCGTTACTGTCTAAGTTTAAAAATCACAAACAAATATTAAATCATATCTAAAAATTCCAAAGAAATTGTCTACTGCTTGTTTTGTTGTGCTTGATTTCCTAGCCAATTTTGGCTATTTTTCATTACTGAAAACCACTAAAAATTAAAAAACACTTAAAAACTTATAAAATTCTAATAATTAAACCAAAAACCCAATAATAATAATATAGGGGCCTAAATTTTCCTTGTTTAATTCTCTTTACAGGAAATTACCTCCCATCTAATTTGGGTCCTTTAGATATTTTATCTAGGCCCTTTAGCTCGGCTGGACAATACCTCTCATTTCAGTCCTTGTTTGATTTTTAGCAAATTAAATAAACATCAGAAAAATCCCAAAAATTCATCAAAAACACTAAAAATTATAAAACACATAAAAATATTTTTTTTAGAATTTTTGGTTGATTTTTAGTGTATTTAATAATTTGTTGAAGTGTGTAGTTCCTTAGCTTTTATTATTTTCTTAACACATTAAAAACCAAAAAAATATAAAATATTTAAAAACCACCAAAAATATTTTCTTCTTTTATTTTATTTCCTTTTTGACTACTTCGTAGGCCGCAAGGCCAATCCGTGCTCCTTGTGTTCGACCCTGGTCGCTATACCAGGCTAAATTAATAGCAGGACCGCTATTTTGTGTTTGATTGATTTTATCTCTCTTGGTGGTCTATTTTTCTTGATCGAGCCTAGCTGAGTGGTTGAGGTCGCAACAACCGATAGCTCCTTTACCTTAGTCGCTCATCTTGGCCCAATCAGAATGGCGCCGTTGCCGGGGAGCACGGCTTAGTAGTTTTTGTTTTTACTTTATTTTTGTTTTCGCTGCTTTTCGCGGCTCTTTCAGAGCTCGCGGCTTTTCGCGGCTTTTGTTTATATCTTATTTTTGTTTTATTTTTTTATTTTCTTTTCTTTTATTTTTGTTTTTGTTTGATTTTGAGTGTTTATTTTATTTTGCATTTTTGCATATATACCCTCATTTCAGTTTCATTTATTTTTCTTATTATTATTATTTGATTATTTTGGTCTGACCACTTGTCTCTGTTTCTTGCGAGGGCCCGAGGATCGAGGCAGCCGATTTCGAGAAGCCGACGCAACCGCGGGACTTGGAGGCGGCTCCCTTCTACACGGAGCCGCAGGAGAGCGTGAGAGGAGAGCTGAGTGGGAGAGGTGTAGATTAGGTTTTATTTTATTTTATTTGATTATTATTGTAATAATACAGGGACTCAGAGACACTCTTGTGGACTTGAACTCTTAGCGGGTCTGTTTCGCTGAGTACCGGTGTGCTCGGGGGACCCTTAGGTGTTTTTCGTGGCTTTTTCGCGGTTTTATTTTCTTTTATTTTTTGCTGCCTTTTCCGGTGTTTACGCGGTTTTTATCGAGCCCTAGACTTAGGATTTTCTGCTTGCTTGTGCCGTAATTAGTAGGGTCCCCACACTAATTATCTGCCTATTCCTATAGTGTGCTGATAACCCAAAATTTGTTCCAAGACCCGGGTGAAGGTAATGAAACAAGGGTCGTTGTGACCCGGATCTCAGAGAGAGGGTGTATCAAGAAAAATAAACCACTCAGAAAAGATCAAATCAATCAAAACAAATAAGAGCGGTCTCGCTATAAGATTAACCTGGTATAGCTCCCAGGGTCGAACACAAGGAGCACGGATTGGCCTAGGGCCTACGAAGTATTAAAAAGAAAATAAAATAAAAGAAAAGTGTTTTTTAGTGGTTTTTAATAATTTTTATATTTTTTTTTATTTTTAAAATGTGAAGAAAAGTAAAGAAAACAAAATCAATCCAACTTAAGCAATTTATTTAATACACCAAAAATTAAGCAAAAATTCAGGAAAAAGTATTTTTATGTTTTTTAAGTTTTTAAGTGTTTTTGGTGAATTTTTGATATTTTTCTAATGGGTAAATTATTTTCTAAAAATCAAACAGTGCTAAAAATCCTAGGTACTGTCCAGCAAGGCCTAAAACTCAAAAATAAAATATTTAAGAGTCCCAACAGGCCTTGGAGGTAATTTTTCTGTAATCTAGAAAGGATAAGGAAAATTTAGGCACCCTAATTATTGTTTTTGGATTTTTAAATATTTATTATAATTTTGTAAGTTTTTAAGTGTTTTTCAATTTTTATGGTTTTTACTCAGTGAAAAATAACCAAAATTGGCTAGAAAATTAAACAACAAGCAAGAAACAGTAACTAAAATTTTTAGAATTTTTAGAGGTGATTTTATATTTTTTTGGTATTTTTTATATCTAGACAGTAGCTAAAAAGGAGGTTTTTGAATTTTTAAAAATACTAAGTAAAATAAAAAATGTCCTCAAAAATTCTCAAAAATCCAACAACATGGCAGGAGCCATGTGTCAAATTTTCATCAAATTTGGAGGTGGTTTGATATTTATTCAAAAATCAAAGAGGGGCACAGTGCACAGGGACGTAAGTGCAAATACCCTAAGTCTGGGGGCCAAGGTGCAAAAATCCCAGCAAGTCACGCGCGTGGCACGTGCCTGGGGCACTCAGGGGCCTTTTGGTAAGAAAAACCAAGTTCCAGGGGCTTTTGATAACTCGTACCAAAAACCCAGGGACTCAGTTGCAATTTACCCACTAATACATGCACATGTAGAAATAAAAATGCTCACAGGGGCACAACTGCAAATACCAGAAAATATTTCTTCATTCAATAACAACCCAGGACTACAGGATCAAAGATGTAAAAAGCCCAACTCAGCACGTGGCGAAGCACGTGGTCTTATACACACGGGGGCATACATGCAAATAAAACTAAGCACAGGGTCCACAATGCAATTTGCCCTACGTAAATAAAAGTTCTAAAATATTTACAGGGCTAGAAATAAAAAAGACAAACTAAGAGGGGCCCTAAGTAAATTACCCCTTTATTCGTCGACGGCTCGATGCGCGCCACGTGGAGGATCGGTCGGCTGAGATTGGGTGGCGCGTCTCTTCTTCAGCTCTTGGGCCCGATCGACGGTGCGAGGGAGGCCACGTGGATGATCTGAAGGCTGGCGATGCAGGTGCCTCTCTCCTCGCGCGAACGGTCGCGATCAGCTCCTCAAAGTGATCAACGACACTTGCTCTTCGATGAATGGACGGCCGTGATTGAATCTGGAACGGTGGGGCTGATCGGACGGTAAAGGAGGATGCTGGAAGAACACTCCGCCGGCGAGCTTCGCCGGCCTCGTGCGCCTGCCGTCGTCCTCCTCAGCTGCTGCTAAGTATCGGAGCAGGTCCGCGGAGTCGTCCCGCAGCTGGTGAAGGTGTCCGATGGCCCAGCCGAGCCCTAGAGAGGCTCCGGCGAGGCTGGCGGCGCAAAGCTCCTGGCTTGAATGTAAGGGGGGCTCAGATGCCTCCCTCTTGACCTGCAAAGCGAACCAAAAGCTTCGCGGGTCGAGGGCAAAGTGCCTCGACCCAAAGAAGCGGGGTGAAGGTGAACTGGGGGTCGGAACGGATGAGCTCAGGCGAGCTGGGGATGGAGGAGCTCGACTCCCAGCTCCGGGGCGAGCTGGGTTGAGTGAAAGTGCGAAGAACGTGCGTCGGAGGATGGCGAAGGTGTGTGGGGGTTCCGATGATCGAGATAAATACGCGAGATGGCCGGAATCAAGGGAACACGTCGGAGAGCCGATTTGGGCGAAATCAGAAATTAAACGAAATGGAAGAGCTAATCGGCTACCTGGATGATGCGGGAGACTGTGCTGGAGTGTGGCTAACTCCCCGGTCGTCGCCTCGAAGGTCGTCACTGCCTGAGGCTCGAGCTCCAGCTAGGTGGCGGAGCACGGCGGCGCGCGACTGCCGGATCGATGGTCGGGCACCCTCCTCCTCGCTGCAACACGGCAGACGGAAGCTGTCACCTTGCTGAATGCAATGGAGGTCACGGGAGTGAAGGTGGAGAGCCAAAGATGCGAGTGGAGTGCGGCGGAGCTCGGCTTTTATGTGGGTGCAGGTCCGGGAAGAGGAGCTCGGGTCCGGTCCTTGGAGCACGGATCCCTAGGCGAAGTATCGGGCGAGCTTCCCGGATGCACGGGGGATGATTAGGACCTTAGATTAGGCGAAATGGGGATCGGGTCTGGTAGAGATAATTGGGAGAGTTTGGGTCCGCGAACCAGACCCGGGCTCTGGTGGTCCTGGGGGAGGTGTTGACCGGGGGTCAACAATCCCCCGTGGACCAATCAGAGCCCGCCAAGGCTTGGATTTTTATTTGATTTTTTGGGTCATTAAATGACCGAATTTTCAAAACTTAAAACACAAAATATTTTTATTTTATTTTTTTCTATTTTTTTGTGATTTTTAATTAATTTTTGGAAATAAAAATAAGGTATATACATAGTAGCTATACATAGGTATATATACCATATATTGATTTTTGATTTTTGATTTTTAATTATTTATTTTTATACATTTTTATTCCTATTTTATATTTTATTTATTTATAGGATAAAATGAGGAATAAAAGGCTATTTTTATTTTATTTTTATTATTTATATACATAGGTTAAATAATTAGTTATATACATTTATGTACATGGTATATATACAATATGTTTTTGTGTTTTTAATTTTGTAATTTTTATTTGATTTTTGTTTTAATTTTCTTTATTTATTTTATTTACAAATATGTACATATGTGAGCCCCTATCTCCCTCTACTTGGCTTTTATGCGGTCAGGCCCATGCTGAGCCCTCCCTTGGGTTAGGTTGCTCAATATTTATTCTAAATATTTCCCTCTTTTTCTTTTTCATCTTTATTCTTTTTTTTGCACAAAAACATGCTAATTATCTAATTTTACAAGCATGCATGCTTTTGCTAATTTGTCCTATTTACACATATCTACATGCATTTGCATAGGTTTTTGTAGCTAAAATATAAGAATAAAGAGTGATGAATGGGTATTCATCACCCCCCTATACTATACTTTGCTAGTCCCTTAGCAAACACTTATTTGAAAAAGAAGTGAAAAAGAAAGAAAAAGAAAAAGAAAAAGAGAATGTACATGGATTAAGGTTGATTATTAAACTTGCCTTCATTAAATTGAGGTATGGAGCTCAATCAGATCTCTGGATTATTGATGTGTCGGAACCTTATTTAGACTTAAGCTTAAAACCTAACAGCCTCTAAGTTCCACTATTCTATAACCAAGACTCCTCAATGCTCCAGATCAGAACAAGTCATCAATCACAAACCCTGAAGACCATGAATCCTTTCTTGTCCTGTGAAAGTGAGGTCTAAGCTCTCCACCTCAGAAATGGCAACTTGACAACCCTCCCTAACAAGGTAACTCTATGACCTCAATATGGCCACTCTTTCCTCGAGGAGCGGGGTATTCCCTTCTAAGTTCAAGTACAACCGGCTCAAGAAGAGGGGGAAGAAGAGAATGGGTCAAGGCCAGTGTAGCCAAGTACCCTTGGGAGCTTGACCAGTGTAGCCAAGTCTCTCTGCTGCAAGCTACAACAGGTGGATCATGAAACCAAGCTTTGCTTATTGCACTTATATACAAACTCCGGTGGGATTATCATTTTCTCTCAGACCCACCACTTTTTTGGAGTTCTTTTCTTTTTGCATTTTTTTTCGAGTGCATCTATACAACATGTACATGTGCAGCATATATACAAGGAGTTTTTCCTCTTGAGCCAGTAGACTATCCCTCTTTTGAAGCATTATCGCAACCCACAACTCCCGTCGTTAGACTTCATGGCAACCAGACCAAGTTGAGACGCACTTCGTTCACTAAATGAAGAAGAGAGGTTCCGCCTAGAAGTACTACCCTCATATGCCACCCCAAGTCAAGGAAGACTGCCTCCTCACCACCTCATCCGTGGAGAGCTCGGTGCATAGTGCGGTTGTCCAAGTAAAGCCATAATCTATATGAGTCATGTGTTGTTGTTAAGTGCTCTACTTAGGCTCATTGAGATGACATGTGATCATAGCCTAGTGGACTCAAAGAATTAAGTCACCATGGACCTGAAAAGCCTTAAACCTAAGCCCTATAAGGTTCCTCTTAGAAATTAGGTGGATTAAGATCTTAATCAAGCTCCATTTCTCAATTTGATTCCAGGCTTAGTTTAAATGTCAACTATCATCCAGAAAAACTATATACATATGTACAAAAAGATGCATATTTACACAATATTTTACAAACATGCAAAATTTTTGAAAAATGTTTTGAACTCATGAATGATGATGCATGAAGTGGAAGTTTTGCAAAAAGATATTTACACACATTTACACAAGATTTTTGCAAACTTTTGATTTTTCAAAACATTTTGGAAAAATTTTGTACTATATACATAATTTTGATACAGAAAATATTTACACAAACTTTACACAAAAGATTTTTGAAATCATTTTTACAAAAATAATTTGTACACTAGCTATGTATGTGCAAATAAAAGAAGATTATGTACATGAAAATTTTTTTAATTTTTGTGGTTTTTAGCCATTTTTATTTATTAACACACTCACACAAAGTACGAGTTATGGCTAAAGTATATATGAAATATATACACACCCCCCTATACTTAGCTCGAACGATGTCCTCAGAGTCAAGAGCGATGAAGAAGACATAACTCGTGCTATGTATAGGGAAGTGAAAAGGAAGGCTATACAAAAGGAGAATGAAAAGTCAAGAGGGACTCGGGTCTTCCCCCTATACTTAGGATCAAGTAATCCTAAGTATAGCAGGCTGTACACGAAGGGAAAACCGAGTGGAGAATGTACAGGGTCCACCCCCCCTATACTTAGGGTAAGATATCCCTAAGTATAGGCAGCAAAACAGGGGTAAACAAAAACAAAAGAAATACCCGAAAGGTCTCACATCCCCCCTATACTTAGGGTAAAGTGCACCCTAAGTATAGCATAATCACAAGATGGAGAAAGGGATGTGGGACTAAAGAATGTGCTGATATGGACATCTGGATCTATGTACAGCGGAGGATCAATAAAGCTCAGGCGTGAGATGCATTAGATGTGAGTCAAAGACCACATCTCACGCAAAATGAATAGGGGCAAGATCAACGACCCGCGGCTCATGATCTAGAAATGGCTTGAGCCGCTGGCCGTTCACTCGGAAGGTACTCTCAGAAGACAACTCAGATATATCGATGCTACCGTTGTCGTGTACCTTCCGAACCAGATAAGGTCCTTTCCATTTGCTCTGTAGCTTCCCTGGAAATAGTCTAAGCCTCGCATCAAACAGCCATACTCTCTGTCCAATCTCAAAATGCTTGTGGCTGATATGAGAATCATGCCACTCCTTGACTTTCTCCTTATAATGTAGGCTTCTCGAGAAAGCTGCATCTCTAAGCTCCTCCAGGGCAGCTAGCTCTGCCCTCCTCTGGTCTCCTATACCATCTGGATCCATAAGAATGTCTGTAACTGCCCAAAGTGACTTGTGCCTCAGCTCAACAGGTAGGTGGCATGGCTTGCCATATACGAGGCGAAAGGGAGATGTGCCCAAAGGTGTCTTGAAAGACGTCCTATATGCCCACAAGACCGAGTCCAATAGCTGTGACCAATCCTTTCAGTCAGGGCGGACGACTTTCTGCAGAATAGTCTTGATCTCCCTATTCGACACTTCGGCTAGACCATTCGTCTGTGGATGGTATGGTGTAGCAACACGATGATCTATGCCGAACTCGCTAGCAAGTGCCTTCACCTGGTCATTGATGAAGTGAGATCCCCCATCAGAAATCAGAACTCGTGGAACCCCGAACCGCGTGATGATATGCTTCCTCAAAAATCTGCAAACTGTCCTCGCATCAGCGGCTCGGGCGGGGATAGCCTCCACCCAACGACTCACATAATCTACGGCCAACAGAATGTACTCGAATCCCTGACTTTTAGGGAATGGACCCATGAAATCGATGCCCCATGCGTCAAAAACCTCACAGAAGTGAATGGGCTGCATCGGCATCATATCACGCTGTCCACAAGTGCCCATCCTCTGACAGTCAGTACACCTCTTCACGAACTCATCTGAGTCCTTGAAGAGGGTAGGCCACCACAAGCCGGATTGGAGCACTTTCTGTGCCGTTCTCCTCCCAGAATGATGTCCTCCTGCCTCAAGCTTGTGGCAGTAAGTGAGGACGCTATGGTGTTCCTCCTGAGGAATACACCGACGCCAGACGCTATCCCCTCCTTCGTGGTAAAGGATGGGATCCTCCCAATGGTAAGACTTGGCCTTCGCCAGGAAGGTCTCAAGCCTCTGCCTGGGCCAATCTTGTGCGACTTTCCCAGCAACGAGAAAGTTCACAATATCGGCGTACCATGGGAGTGAGGCGATAGCAAGAATCGCCTCATCTGGGAAGGTATCTCTGATAGGATCAATCTGCTCAGTCTCCTCAGGCTGCCCTAATCGGGAGAGGTGATCGCCACCACATTCTTGACTCCAGGCTTATCCTTAATCTCAATGTCGAACTCCTGGAGTAGAAGGATCCATCTAGTCAGTCTGGCCTTGGCATCCTTCTTTGCCATGAGGTACCTGATGGCGGTGTGATCTGTAAACAAAGTCACTCTAGATCCAATGATATATGATCTAAACTTATCCAGGGCAAACACTACCGCTAGCATCTCCTTCTCTGTGACTGTATAATTCCGCTGGGCGGAATCCAATGTACGGCTAGCATAGTGTATAGCAAATGGTACTCCCTCCCTCCTCTGTCCCAGCACTGCCCCTACGGCAAAATCGGAGGCGTCCGTCATGATCTCGAATGGGAGAGACCAATCAGGTGGCTGGAGGACAGGAGCCTCAATCACGCACTGCTGGAGAGTAGCAAACGACGAAAGACACTTGTCATCGACAAGGAACTCGGTGTCTTTCGTCAAGAGGTCGGTCAACGGTCGGGCAATCCTGCTAAAATCATGAATGAATCTCCTGTAAAATCCAACGTGCCCCAGGAATGACCGTAACTGCCTCAGATTGGACGGCGGTGTGAGTTTCCTAATGACATCAACCTTGGCCGGATCAACCTCCATGCCCCTGTTGGAGATGATGTGGCCAAGCACCGTCCCTTGAGTCACCATGAAGTGACTCTTCTCCCAAGATAGCACCAAGTGATACTCAATACATCGCTGAAGTACTCGATCTAGGCAGTCAAGACAAGAATCAAATCCGTCGCCGTAGATCGAGAAATCATCCATGAAGACCTCTAGGCACTCCCCTACCATGTCCGAGAAAATCGACAGCATGCACCTCTGAAAAGTCGCAGGGGCATTGCATAGCCCAAATGGCATGCGTCGAAAAGCGTATGTGCCGAAGGGACAGGTAAAGGTGGTCTTCTCCTGATCCTCAGGAGCGATGGCCACTTGGTTGTAGCCCGAGTACCCATCCAGGAAGCAATAATGGCTCTTCCCTGCCAGTCTCTCAATGATCTGGTCAATAAAAGGCAGGGGGAAATGGTCCTTCTTGGTGGCTTGGTTGAGTCTCCTGTAGTCAACACAAACCCTCCAAGAGGTGGGTACTCGTGTAGCAATCTCCTCTCCCGACTCACTGATCACAGTCGTGATGCCCGTCTTCTTGGGCACCACATGCAAGGGGCTGACCCACTTGGAGTCGGAAATGGGATAAATAAAACCTGCACCCCACCACTTCGATATTTCCTTCATGACAACCTCTCTCAGGTTGGGGTTCAGACGCCGCTGGAACTCACGCGACGGCTTCGCCCCATCCTCGAGATAGATGTGGTGGGAGCACACTGATGGACTAATCCCATGGAGATCTGCTACGCTCCATCCGATAGCCTTGCGGTTCTTTTCAAGAACCCCCATCAAACGGGATTCCTGCTCTCCAGTCAACTCGGCGGAGATGATGACTGGGTACATCTCTGGATCGCCCGCAAGGAATCGATACTTCAGCGAAGTAGGGAGCGGCTTCAGCTCTGGAATGCTGGGTGCCGGCAAATCTGGCTGTGGAAGAAACTGAGTGAACGCTGCAAGGTCGGCCAAATCTGCCTGGGAAAGTGAAAGTGTACTCTCGCAAACTGGATCGGGAGAAGGCTGCTCATCTGCACTGTCTCTGCTCTGCTCTGCCTCTACCTCCTCCTCATCAATAGGCTCAACGGGACTCGAGTCTGGCATCTGGTCATAGCAATCGGCCCAATCAGACTCTGAATCCGAGGGATCTGTATCAGAAACGGTGGCATCAGTACCACCGGGAAACAAGGTGGCATCAGCACCACCAGAAAACAAGGTGGCATCAGCACCACCATCACAAATCATCGTGCTGCGATCAAGGACCGGCTCTGCTGCCGCAATGGTATCCTGAACCAGGTCTGTGCTCTCCAGACTCTCCTCTGCTATCATCTCTGCCTCAGCTGTGTCTGAAAGTGAGAGGGTAGTCTGTGCCTCAAGGTCTGCCCAAGCTGCCTCATCATCTGTGATCACAAAATCGCAGTCCTGGTGGATGTCTGGCTCTGCGTCTGTCAGCTGCTCTGAATCGGTACTCGCATCTGAGCGGGATCTGAATCTGGCTCTATAGTCCTCGACCGTCTCTATTTGTATATTCTCGCCCTGGACGCGAAAGTACACCTTCCCGCTATCATGATCAGTCACCGCCTTGGCTGTGGCCAAGAACGGACGACCTAGTATGATGGGGGTATCGGTCACTGACTCAGGGGTCTCCATGTCCAACACTACGAAGTCCACGGGGAATTGCAGACCCTGAATCGTGACGATAACGTCTCGTAATAACCCCTTCGGCCTCTTGACAGATCGATCAGCGAACTGAAGGACTGTGCTGCTCTGTCGAAGAGTGCCCAACTCGAAGCGGTCGAGAAGGGCTGCCGGAAGTAGGTTGATCGACGATCCGCTATCTAAAAGAGTACGGTCGAACCACTGCTCACTAATCTGGCATCTGACATACGGGGCCCCTGAATCTGGCCTCTTGGATGGCAGTCGGTTCTGGATCGCAAAGCACGTGGCTTTGGTCAGCACATGTATCTCTGAAGTGTGGTTCCTCCTCCTCCTCCTGACTGTAGTCCTCTCTCTCAAAGATCTCTGGAGAAGGGGGATGTGCTGCAAAGCCTCCTGGAGGGTCAGCTGGATGTGAAACCGATCTATCATGCTCTGGCTGAACTCCTCAAGCTCTCTCTTTTTTGGATCAATTTTCTTCCCCTTCCCCATCTGAAGGGCTCTAGGGAAGGGGATCACTGGGTCCTTCTCAGATGAAGGACTAGGAAAAGGTCTAAGCGGTTCAAGGACCGGATCCACACATACATCACGCACCACAGTGGGACCAGAAGAAAATAAACCTTTTCCTTTATTCATAGCAGAGTTCCGAGATACATGACCATGAGGAAAAACAACACCACCATCTGTACAAACACCGGTGGCCTCAGTACCACCACGGGCGGGCTGCTCTGCTGCTGCTGCTGAAGGTAGACGTCTCGCGGCATCAGTACCGCGTGCTGGCTCGGCTGCATGGGTGGCATCAGTACCACCTCCTAGATCTGGTGAAGTGGCGGCCTCAGTACCGCCTGTGGGATCAGCATCCTTGGTGGCCTCAGTACCACCGTCATCATCTGGAGCGGCCTCAATACCGCTCTCCTCCTCCTCTTGTGGCGCCTCGGGATGGTGCTCAGCTGAGGCGCCGCCGCCGGCTGGGGTCCTACCGCTCCTAAGCGTGGCAAAATCAACATCAAAAAGATCTGAAGAAGTATCATCAAATGGATCGCTAGGAGTGGCTAACTCAGTATGTACTACCTGCTCAGACTTCCGCTTGAGATTGTTCGGGTTCGGCTCTATCTGGGCGGGTATGGCAGCCTTACCTCTCACCAGGTCCCGCAACTCCTGGCGGAACTCGTCCATCTCCCGTCGAAATGTCGCCTGCTGGTCCGTGAGGAGGCGGGTGATATCATCCAAAGCGGGGCTCTCGTGGGAGCCCGACGGGTGGCCTCTCTGTGGATGAGGCTGTGACTGCTGGTAAGGGTAAGAGGGGTAGGAAGGAGGGTGCTGCTGGTGCTGGTATCCCTGGTGAGCCTGCTGCTCACGTCTCCAAGGCTGTCCCTGCTGCTGATAGGGACGAGGAACGTAGGACGACTGCTGCTGGTAGACTGGGGGCTGCTGCTGCGGCTGGTGATGGTCCCTCGACTGGGAGTACTGCCCTCCCTGTGCTGACGGCTGCTGCTGGGGCTGGGCACCACCACTCCCCCACCTGAATCCGGGATGATCTCGTCGGATCCCAGGCTGGGGACGGTCGTACCAGATCCCGTTGACATCCACCACCGGCTCTGCATCAAAGGGGGCTGGGGGTAGTACTGCCAACGGCTGATCCGGCTGGTAGACCACCATCTGCATCTCTGGAGATGGTGGTGACTGCAAAGTGGGCTGCGGCTGCTGGTACGGCTCCGCCTGTACAAGGTGAACCTGTCTAGGCTGCACTGGGGTGCTGGAGCGCTGGGACGAGCTGCTGCTGCTGCCGGCGTCGCCTCGCGACTGAAGACGGGGCTGAGAAGCCGTCTGTGTCTCCTGGAGACACATGAGCTGTGTCTTCAGGTCGCTCAAGACCTGTGCCATCTGATCCATCTGTGCTATGCTCTGGCACTGCTTCTTCTCTATCAGCTCCATGCGGTCCAGCTTCCCGCTGATGATGCCCATGTCCGCAGCTGACGACTCTAACTGTGCTGCTGCTGTGGCTGCGGACGAACTAGATGGACCTGCATCTACCCGTGCTATCCTCTGGTACTGCACGGGTCCTGGCTGATGTGGCTGGGTCTTCTGGGTGTAGAGACGGGTCTGGGACATCACCATGTAATTCTCTGCCATCTCCTCAAAAATAGCCCAGACCTGGTCATGGTCCTTGGCGAAGTAGGACCCGCCACAAGAAGCGTTCACCAGGCCCTGTAGCTCTGGTGACAACCCACTGAAAAAGCTCTGAACTAGGTTCGGCTTCGTGATATCGTGGTGTGGGCATCTGTCCAACAGCTCTCTAAACCTCTCCCAAGCCTCATGGAACTGCTCGTTGGGGAACATGGAGAAGTTGCTGATCAGGGCCCTCGCTGCGTTCGTCCGCCCGAGTGGATAGTACTTGTTCAAGTACTCGGTGCAGAGCTGCTCCCAGGTGTACACGAATCTCCCCAAATGCTTCAGTCAGGTGGCTGCTCTATCTGCCAGTGAGAAGGGGAAGGCAATCATCCGTATGGTATCCTGGTCCACATGCCTGTCGTGGACAGTACTGCAAATCATGAGAAACTCCTGTAGGTGGAGATGGGGCTCCTCGGTAGCCAGTCCATGGAACCGCGGAAGCATCTGCAAGGTGTTCGGGGGGAACTTGAAGTCCCCCACGATGGCTGGAACCACAACCCAATGGTGCATCAAAGTAGATCCGGGGTTGTGCAACTCCCGCATCGGTCTAGGTGGTCCTGCTCCTCCTGCGGCTGCTGCCGCTGCGGCGGCGGCCGCGGCCGCTGTTGCTGCTGCTGCTGCGGCTCGTGCCTGTGCCTCATCGGGGATCTCCTCGGGCTCGCTCTGTGCATCTCTCTCTGCTCTGAGCCTCTCCATCTCATGCCTCATCTCTATCATAAAATCTCCCTGATCGCGGAGCTGCTGCTGGACTGTCTCTAACTGTGCGATCAGGGTGGAGTTGATCGCTCCCTGGTCTAGCACAAAGTGCTCGGGACGGGAGTGGTCGTCAGAACTGCCTGCGCCTGCCATCTCGACGTCTGCAAAATCGAAGGAGCCCAACTCAGGTGCTGTCAAATGAATCAATCTCTCCTCGGGCTCATGTCTCTCGGGTAGATCAGAAAGGGGGTCGAGGGGGAACAGGGTGGAGTCGTACTCGGGCTCGGAGAGCGGGTCTGAGCTCTCGCGAGCCAACCTAGATGATGAGGTAGACGCGCCCGAAAGCGGTGCAGCCAGAGGCTGCCTAAGAGACCGTCTACCCATCATCTTGATCTGGCGAGTAGGGCGGATGGGATCTGGAAAAACTATGATCTGAAAACAAACCCCCGGTTCACCAACGCAACGCGAGCTGAAGACCGTGAAAGTTCGGTCGAATTATCTTGTCAATTTTATTTTGGTGAACACTCAAGATATCAGAGCGCTTACGTGACCTGTTGGGATATCCGCTGCTAACCCCAACCGACTGGCCCGCACGGAAGAGTCGGTAATCAGTCGGGTTTAGCCGCGGGGGGCTCTACCTAGTGTGCGGGTCACTCTCTCGCGCATACAAACCAAGCAATGAGGGGGTTGCTCTCCCCAAGACAAAGTTTTTAGGGTGAGCGAGTTTTAGGATCAATAATCTTAGCAGTCCCAATTTTATGGTTACACTTTTTAGGTATTTTTCAAATCAAACAAAAACGCCTAACGAATTTTTCGATTCTCCTGATTATTAAGTCAAAAACGGGGGAGAAGTCGAAAAAGCCGATGCACGAGAAATCAATGATGCATGCAAAGTCAGAAAAGCGTACCTGCCTCCAGCTCTCTACATGCAGAGTGATCCGCGCATAAAATAAAGACAGAAATGTAAACTAAGCTATATGATGCAACGGTAAAAAGCCGAGTCCTAAACGAGCACTTTCTAGCGATGAACCGTCTAACCGGTCACCGACCTCCAAGCCAAAGGGTCCGGTCTTGGCCCGTCCCTCCCCTGCCCGACAAATCGGGGGTAGGAGTGCGCTTTACAGGACGGGCTCTCGGCGCGTAGGCTACGGAGGCTAGCGAGTCGGTTATTTTTATTATTTATTTTAAGTAGGTCCAATTACGTTCTATAGGAACAGATAAGCCTTAAGGTGTTTGGATCCTACTCAGCTACGGCACAATCACCACAAAGTCCTAAATCTAGGGGCTCGAGAAAAAACCGCGAAAAACCGGCAAATGACAGTAAGAAAGAAAAATAAAAGCCGCGTAAAAAGCCGCGAAAAAGCCGCAGGTCCTAATGGGTCCCCCGAGCACGCCGGTGCTCGGCGAAACAGACCCGCTACGGTTAAGTGTCTAAGCAGTCTCAGAGAGGCCTGTATTATTACAAATAATAATGAATGAATCGAAATAAACTATCCTACAGCCTCACCCCACTCAACTCTCTCCTCTCGCTCTCTCCTGCGGCTTCGTGGAGAAAGAAGCCACCTCCGAGTCTCGCGGCTGCACCGGCTCCTCGAAAGTCGCCTCCGCGGTCCTCGGGCCCTCGCAAGAAGACAGGAAAAGTGGTCAGACCAATAAACAATAATCAAATAATAAATGAAAATAAAAACAAGGGTATATGTGCAAAAATGGAAACAAAATAATCACACAAAATAAAACAAAAATAAAAAGAAAAGAAAATCAAAATAAAACAAAATAAATCAAAAAGGAACTATGAACAAAAGCCGCGAAAAGCCGCGGGCTCCGGAGAGCCGCGAAAAACCGCGAAAACAAAAACGAAAAATAAAACAAAAACAACTACTAAGCCGTGCTCCCCGGCAACGGCGCCATTCTGATAACCCAAAATTTGTTCCAAGACCCGGGTGAAGGTAATGAAACAAGGGTCGTTGTGACCCGGATCTCAGAGAGAGGGTGTATCAAGAAAAATAAACCACTCAGAAAAGATCAAATCAATCAAAACAAATAAGAGCGGTCTCGCTATAAGATTAACCTGGTATAGCTCCCAGGGTCGAACACAAGGAGCACGGATTGGCCTAGGGCCTACGAAGTAGTAAAAAGAAAATAAAATAAAAGAAAAGTGTTTTTTAGTGGTTTTTAATAATTTTTATATTTTTTTTTGATTTTTAAAATGTGAAGAAAAGTAAAGAAAACAAAATCAATCCAACTTAAGCAATTTATTTAACACACCAAAAATAAAGCAAAAATTCAGGAAAAAGTATTTTTATGTTTTTTAAGTTTTTAAGTGTTTTTGGTGAATTTTTGATATTTTTCTAATGGGTAAATTATTTTCTAAAAATCAATCAGTGCTAAAAATCCTAGGTACTGTCCAGCAAGGCCTAAAACTCAAAAATAAAATATTTAAGAGTCTCAACAGGCCTTGGAGGTAATTTTCCTGTAATCTAGAAAGGATAAGGAAAATTTAGGCACCCTAATTATTGTTTTTGGATTTTTAAATTATTTATTATAATTGTTGTAAGTTTTTAAGTGTTTTTCAATTTTTAGGGTTTTTACTCAGTGAAAAATAGCCAAAATTGGCTAGAAAATCAAACAACAAGCAAGAAACAGTAACTAAAATTTTTAGAATTTTTAGAGGTGATTTTATATTTTTTTGGTATTTTTATATCTAGACAGTAGCTAAAAAGGAGGTTTTTGAATTTTTAAAAATACTAAGTAAAAGCAAAAATGTCCTCAAAAATTCTCAAAAATCCAACAACATGGCAGGAGCCATGTGTCAAATTTTCATCGAATTTGGAGATGGTTTGATATTTATTCAAAAATCAAAGAGGAGGCACAGTGCACAGGGACGTAAGTGCAAATACCCTAAAGTCTGGGGGCCAAGGTGCAAAAATCCCAGCAAGTCACGCGCGTTGCGCGTGCCTGGGGCACTCAGGGGCCTTTTGGTAAGAAAAACCAAGTTCCAGGGGCTTTTGATAACTCGTACCAAAAACCCAGGGACTCAGTTGCAATTTACCCACTAATACATGCACATGTAGAAATAAAAATGCTCACAGGGGCACAACTGCAAATACCAGAAAATATTTCTTCATTCAATAACAACCCAGGACTACAGGATCAAAGATGTAAAAAGCCCAACTCAACACGTGGCGAAGCACGTGGTCTTATACACACGGGGGCATACATGCAAATAAAACTAAGCACAGGGTCCACAATGCAATTTGCCCTACGTAAATAAAAGTTCTAAAATATTTACAGGGCTAGAAATAAAAAAGACAAACTAAGAGGGGGCCCTAAGTAAATTACCCCTTTATTCGTCGACGGCTCGATGCGCGCCACGTGGAGGATCGGTCGGCTGAGATTGGGTGGCGCGTCTCTTCTTCAGCTCTTGGGCCCGATCGACGGTGCGAGGGAGGCCACGTGGATGATCTGAAGGCTGGCGATGCAGGTTCCTCTCTCCTCGCGCGAACGGTCGCGATCAGCTCCTCAAAGTGATCAACGGCACTTGCTCTTCGATGAATGGACGACCGTGATTGAATCTGGAACGGTGGGGCTGATCGGACGGTAAAGGAGGATGCTGGAAGAACACTCCGCCGGCGAGCTTCGCCGGCCTCGTGCGCCTGCCGTCGTCCTCCTCAGCTGCTGCTAAGTATCGGAGCAGGTCCGCGGAGTCGTCCCGCAGCTGGTGAAGGTGTCCGATGGCCCAGCCGAGCCCTGGAGAGGCTCCGGCGAGGCTGGCGGCGCAAAGCTCCTGGCTTGAATGTAAGGGGGGCTCAGATGCCTCCCTCTTGACCTGCAAAGCGAACCAAAAGCTTCGCGGGTCGAGGGCAAAGTGCCTCGACCCAAAGAAGCGGGGTGAATGTGAACTGGGGGTCGGAACGGATGAGCTCCGGCGAGCTGGGGATGGAGGAGCTCGACTCCCAGCTCCGGGGCGAGCTGGGTTGAGTGAAAGTGCGAAGAACGTGCGTCGGAGGATGGCGAAGGTGTGTGGGGGTTCCGATGATCGAGATAATACGCGAGATGGCCGGAATCAAGGGAACACGTCGGAGAGCCGATTTGGGCGAAATCAGAAATTAAACGAAATGGAAGAGCTAATCGGCTACCTGGATGATGCGGGAGACTGTGCTGGAGTG
Organism: Ottelia alismoides; assembly: GCA_037367405.1. Classification (NCBI taxonomy): domain Eukaryota; kingdom Viridiplantae; phylum Streptophyta; class Magnoliopsida; order Alismatales; family Hydrocharitaceae; genus Ottelia; species Ottelia alismoides. Next base: position 681,358 of record JAZKJV010000420.1, read on the forward strand.
TGGCTAACTCCCGGTCGTCGCCTCGAAGGTCGTCACTGCCTGAGGCTCGAGCTCCAGCTAGGTGGCGGAGCACGGCGGCGCGCGGCTGCCGGATCGATGGTCGGGCACCCTCCTCCTCGCTGCAACACGGCAGACGGAAGCTGTCACCTTGCTGAATGCAATGGAGGTCACGGGAGTGAAGGTGGAGAGCCAAAGATGCGAGTGGAGTGCGGCGGAGCTCGGCTTTTATGTGGGTGCAGGTCCGGGAAGAGGAGCTCGGGTCCGGCTCCATGGAGCACGGATCCCTAGGCGAAGTATCGGGCGAGCTTCCCGGATGCACGGGGGATGATTAGGACCTTAGATTAGGCGAAATGGGTATCTGGTCTGGTAGAGATAATTGGGAGAGTTTGGGTCCGCGAACCAGACCCGGGCTCTGGTGGTCCTGGGGGAGGTGTTGACCGGGGGTCAACAATCCCCCGTGGACCAATCAGAGCCCGCCAAGGCTTGGATTTTTATTTGATTTTTTTGGGTCATTAAATGACCGAATTTTCAAAAACTTAAAACACAAAATATTTTTATTTTATTTTTTTCTATTTTTTTGTGATTTTTAATTAATTTTTGGAAATAAAAATAAGGTATATACATAGTAGCTATACATAGGTATATATACCATATATTGATTTTTGATTTTTGATTTTTAATTATTTATTTTTATACATTTTTATTCCTATTTTATATTTTATTTATTTATAGGATAAAATGAGGAATAAAAGGCTATTTTTATTTTATTTTTATTATTTATATACATAGGTTAAATAATTAGTTATATACATTTATGTACATGGTATATATACAATATGTTTTTGTGTTTTTAATTTTGTAATTTTTATTTGATTTTTGTTTTAATTTTCTTTATTTATTTTATTTACAAATATGTACATATGTGAGCCCCTATCTCCCTCTACTTGGCTTTTATGCGGTCAGGCCCATGCTGAGCCCTCCCTTGGGTTAGGTTGCTCAATATTTATTCTAAATATTTCCCTCTTTTTCTTTTTCATCTTTATTCTTTTATTTTTGCACAAAAACATGCTAATTATCTAATTTTACAAGCATGCATGCTTTTGCTAATTTGTCCTATTTACACATATCTACATGCATTTGCATAGGTTTTTGTAGCTAAAATATAAGAATAAAGAGTGATGAATGGGTATTCATCATGCGCTTAATTGGACCTACTAATAATCAATTAATAAAAATAACTAATTCATCTCCTTCGTAGCCTACGTGCCGCAGCCTGCCCCGTGCAACGCTTTCTCCTACCCCCGATTTGTCGGGCAGAGGAGGGGTGGGCCAAGACCGGACCCTTTGGCTTAGAGGTCGGTGACCAGTTAGACGGTTCTGCGAGTAGACTTGCTCATCTAGGACTTGGTTTTTATCGCTGCATCATTTAGGTAGTTTTATTTCAGTCTTTACATTTCTGCGCGGATCACTTGCATGTAGAGTGCTGGAGGCAAGGTACGCATTTCTATCTCAGCATGCATCATTGATTTCATCGCGCATCGACTTTTTCGTCTTCTCCCCCCTGATTTGGATTAAATAACCAGGAGAATCGAAAAATTCGTTAGGCCTTTGTTTTTATTGAAAAAATTAAAAAGAAAAAACCATAAAATTGGGACTGGCTAAGACTATTGACCCTAAAAGACACTTCACCTAAAAATTTGTCTTGGGGAGAGCAACCCCCTCATTGTTTGGTTTGCTTGCGCGAGAGAGTGACCCGCACCCTAGGTAGAGCCCTCCGGTGCTATTTCTAGCTGACTACCGACTCTTCTGTGCGGGCCAGTCGGTTGGAGTAGTATCGGGTATCCCAACAGGTCACGTAAGCGCTCTGATAGATTGATTGTTCACCTAATAAAATTGGACAAGATAATTAGACCGAGCCTTTACGGTCTTCAGCTCGTGTTGCGTTGGTGAACAGAGGGGTTTGCATTTTGATCATAGTTTTTCCAGATCTCATCCGCCCTACTCGACCAGATCACGATGATGGGTAGATGCTCTCTTAGGCAGCCTCTCGCTGCACCGCTTTCGGGCACGTTTACCCAATCATCTAGGTTGGCCCGCGAGAGCCGAGACCAGTTCTCCGAGCCCGAGTACGATTCTGCCCTGTTCCCCCTCGACCCCCTTTCTTTCAGTTCTGAGAGATATGAGCCAGAGGAGAGACTCACAGATTTGACAGCACCTGAGTTTGGCTCGTTTGATTTTGCAGACGCCATGGCCGGCAGTTCTGAGGATCGCTCCCGTCAACCTGAGCACTTCGTAGTGGATCAGGGAGCGATCAACTCCACCCTGATCGCCTCTTTAGAGACCGTCCAGCAGCAGTTGAGAGATCAGGGAGCATTCATGCTAGACATGAGGAGAGAGATGGAGCAGATGCGAACAGAGCGTGAGCAGCGTAGAGAGGGACCGAGGATCCCAGAGGATGCAGATGCAGCAGCCGCAGCAGCCGCCGCAGCGGCAGCAGCCGCCGCAGCCGCGGCAGGAGGACCACCGTGACCGATGCGGGAGTTGCACAACCCCGGATTGACGCTAACGCACCACTGGGTCGTACTTCCAGCCATCGTGGGGGACTTCAAGTTCCCCCCGAACACCTTGCAGCTACTCCCTCGCTTCCACGGGCTCGCGACTGAGGAGCCCCATCTCCACCTCCAGGAGTTTCTGATGATTTGCAGCACTGTCCACGACCATCAGGTGGGCCAGGATACGATCAGGATGATCGCCTTTCCCTTTTCCCTAGCAGATAGAGCAGCCACCTGGCTGAAGCATTTGGGGAGGTTTGTTTACACTTGGGAGCAGCTCTGCACCGAGTACTTGAACAAGTACTATCCACTCGGGCGGACGAATGCAGCGAGGGCCCTGCTCAGCAACTTCTCCATGCTCCTCAACGAGCAATTCCATGAGGCATGGGAGAGGTTCCGTGAGCTCACAGACCGATGCCCGCACCATGATATCTCGAAGCCGAACCTTTTGCAGAGCTTCTTCAGCGGGCTGACACCAGAGCTCCAGGGCTTGGTGAATGCTTCTTGTGGCGGGTCCTATTTCGCCAAGGATCACGACCATGTCTGGGCCATCTACGAGGAGATGGCCGAGAACTATATGGTGATGTCCCAGACCCGGTTGTACACTCAGGACAGACCCCAGCAGCAGCCAGGACCCGTGCTGTACTAGAGGATAGCACGGGTCGATGCCGGTCCATCCAGTTCATCCGCAGTAGCAGCAGCACAGGCATAGTCATCCGCTGCGGATATGGGTATTATCAGCGAGAAGTTGGACCGCATGGAGCTGATCGAGAAGAAGCAGTGCCGGGGCATCACTCAGATGGAGCAGATGGCACAGACTCTGAGCGACATGAAGACCCAGCTCATGTGTCTCCAGGAGGCACAGACGGCTTCACAGCCCCGTCTTCAGTCGCGAGGCGATACCGACGGCAGCAGCAGCTCGTCCCAGCGCTCCAGCTCTTTTCAGCAGCCTAGACAGGTTCACCTTGTACAGGCGGAGCCGTACCAGCAGCAGCAACCCTCTTACCAGTCACCACCATCTCCAGACCTGCAAATGGTGGTATACCAGCCGGATCAGCCTCTGGCAGTACTCCCGCCAGCCCAGTTCGATGCAGAGCCGTTGATGGATGTCAACGGGATTTGGTATGACCGTCCTCAACCTGGGATCCGACGAGACCATCCCGGATTCAGGTGGGGGAATGGAGGTACCCAGCCCCAACAGCAACCATCTGGCCAGGGAGGTCAGTACAACCAGCAGAGGGATCACCACCAGCAGCAGCCCCCAGCTTACCAGTCACAGCCGCAGTCATCCTTCGTTCCTCGTCCCTATCAGCAGTAGGGACAATCTTGGAGACATGAGCAGCAGGCTCACCAGCCACACCAGCAGCACCCTCCTTCTTACCCCTCTCACCAGTAGCATCACCAGTTCCAGCAGCCTTATCACCAGAGAGGCTACCTGTCGGGCTCCCACGAGAGACCTGTTTTGGATGACATAGCCCGCCTCCTCACGGACCAGCAGGCTACCTTTAGACGGGAGATGGACGAGTTCCGCCAGGAGATGCGGGACATCGTCAGAGGGAAGGCCGCCATTCCTGCCCAGATCGAGCCGAATCCCAACAGCCTGAAGCGGAAATCTGAGCAGGTAGCTTACACTGAGCACGCCACTCCTAGTGATCCATTTGTTGATACATCTTCGGATCTTTTTGATGCTGATTTTGTTACGCTTAGGAGCGGTAGGACACCAGCAGGCGGCAGCGCCTCGTCTGAGCGACGACACGAGGACCCATCCAGGGCGCCAGATGAGGAGGAGGAGAGCGGTACTGAGGCCGCACATGATGATGATGGTGGTACTGATGCCACCAAGGATGCTGATCCCACCGGCGGTACTGAGGCCGCCGCTTCACCAGTTCGAGGAGGTGGTACTGACGCCACCAGAGTAGCCGATCCAGCACGCGGTACTGAGGCCGCGAGACGTTTAGCAGAGCCAGCCCGTGGTGGTACTGAGGCCACCGGCGTTCATTCTGAGAGAGTTGTTGTTTTTCCTTCTATTGATGTATCTCAGAACACTGTTGTGAATAAAGGAAAAGGTTTAGTTTCTTCTGGTCCCACTGTGGTGATTGATGTATGTGCGGATCCGGCCGTCGAGCCGTCTAGACCTATTCCTAGTCCTTCATCTGAGAAGGACCCTGTGATCCCCTTCCCTAGAGCCCTTCAGATGGGGAAGGGGAAGAAAAGAGAAAAAGACCCAAAAAAGAGAGAGCAGGAGGAGTTCAACCAGAGCATGATCGACAGATTTCACATACAGCTTACCCTTCAGGAGGCTTTGCAGCACATCCCCCTTCTTCAGCGATCTTTGAGAGATAGGACTACAGTCAGGAGGAGGAGGAGGAACCATCATTCAGAGATACATGTGCTGACGAAAGCCACGTGCTTCGTGATCCAGAACCGTCTGCCGGCCAAGAGGCCAGATTCAGGAGCCCCGTATGTCAGATGTCAGATCAGTGAGCAGAGGTTCGACCAGACTCTATTGGATAGCGGATCGTCTATCAACCTTCATCCGGTAGCCCTTCTAGACCGCTTCGAGTTGGGCACTCTTAGACAGAGCAGGACAGTCCTTCAGTTTGCTGATCGATCTGTCAAGAGGCCGAAGTGGTTGTTGCAAGACGTTATCGTCACTATTCAGGGCCTGCAATTCCCCGTGGACTTCGTAGTGTTGTACATGGAGATCCCTGATTCAGTGGCCGATACCCCCATCATCCTCGGTCGCCCGTTCTTGGCCACAGTCAAGGCGGTGACTGATCATAATAGCGGGAAGGTATACTTTCGCGTCGAGGGCGAGAGTGTACAAATAGAGACGGTCGAGGACTACAGAGCCAGAGAGAGAGAGAGCATGCTCAGAGACCAGCACAGATACAGAGCAGCTAACAGATGCCGGGTTAGACATCTACCAGGACTGTGATTTTGTGATCACAGATGATGAGGCAGCATGGGCAGACCCTTCAGCACAGGCCATCCTCTCATTTCCAGACACCACTGATGCAGAGATGACAGCAGAGGAGAGCTTGGAGAGCACAGCCCTGGTCAAGGATACTGTAGAGGCAGCAGAGCCGGTTCTTGACCGCGACACGGTTTCTAGTGATGGTGGCGCTGAGTCCACCTTGTGTGATGGTGGTGCTGATGCCACCTTGTTTGATGCAGATCCCTCGGATTCAGAGTCTGATTGGGCAGATTGTGATGATCAGATACCAGACCTGAGTCCACATGAGCCTACAGATGAGGAGGAGGTAGAGGCAGAGCAGATCAGAGACAGCACAGTTGAGCAGCCTCCTCCAGATCCAGTTTGCGAGAGCTCGTATTCTTTCTCCCAGGCAGATTTGGCAGATCTAGCAGCATTCACACATCTTCTTCCGAAGCCAGATTTGCCAGCACCCAGCTGTCCAGAGCTGAAGCCGCTCCCTACTTCACTAAAGTATCGGTTCCTTGCGGGCGAACCTGAGATGTACCCAGTCATCATCTCCGCCGATCTGACTGGAGAGCAAGAATCCCGTTTGATGGGGGTTCTTGAAAAGAACCGCAAGGCAATCGGATGGAGCGTAGAAGATCTCCATGGGATTAGTCCATCAGTGTGCTCCCACCATATTTATCTCGAGGAGGGGGCGAAGCCGTCGCGTGAGTTCCAGCGGCGGCTGAACCCCAACCTGAGAGAGGTCATGATGAAGGAAATATCAAAATGGTGGAGTGCAGATTTTATTTATCCCATTTCCGACTTCAAGTGGGTCAGCCCCTTGCATGTGGTGCCCAAGAAGACGGGCATCACGACTGTGATCAGTGAGTCAGGAGAGGAGATTGCTACACGAGCACCCACCTCTTGGAGGGTCTGTGTTGACTACAGGAGACTCAACCAGGCCACCAAGAAGGACCATTTCCCCCTGCCTTTTATTGACCAGATCATTGAGAGACTGGCAGGGAAGAGCCATTATTGCTTCCTGGATGGGTACTCGGGCTACAACCAGGTGGCCATCGCTCCTGAGGATCAGGAGAAGACCACCTTTACCTGTCCCTGAGGTACATATGCCTTTCGACGCATGCCATTTGGGCTATGCAACGGCCCTGTGACTTTTCAGAGATGCATGCTGTCGATCTTCTCGGACATGGTAGGGGAGTGTTTGGAGGTCTTCATGAATGATTTATCGGTCTATGGCGACGGATTCGAATCCTGTCTTGACTGCCTAGACCGGGTACTCCAACGATGTATTGAGTACCATTTGGTTCTATCTTAGGAGAAGAGTCACTTCATGGTGTCTCAAGGGACGGTGCTTGGCCACATCATCTCCAACAGGGGCATGGAGGTTGATCCAGCCAAGGTTGATGTCATTAGAAAACTCGCACCGCCGTCCAATTTGAGGCAGCTACGGTCATTCCTGGGGCACGTTGGTTTTTATCGGAGATTCATTCATGATTTCAGCAGGATTGCCCGGCCGTTGACTGACCTCTTGACGAAAGACACCGAGTTCCTTGTCGATGACAAGTGTCTTTCGTCCTTTGCGACTCTCCAGAAGTGTGTGATTGAGGCTCCTGTTATCCAGCCGCCTGATTGGTCTCTCCCATTCGAGATCATGACGGATGCCTCCGATTTTGCCGTGGGGGCAGTGCTGGGACAGAGGAGGGATGGAGTCCCGTTTGCTATCCACTACGCTAGCCGCACATTGGATTCCGCCCAACGGAATTACACGGTCACAGAGAAGGAGATGCTAGCCGTAGTGTTCTCCCTATATAAGTTTCGATCTTATATCATTGGATCTAGAGTGACCTTGTACACTGATCACACCACCATCAGGTACCTCATGGCAAAGAAGGATGCCAAGGCCAGACTTACTAGATGGATCCTTCTACTCCAGGAGTTCGACATTGAGATCAAGGATAAGCCTGGAGTCAAGAATGTGGTGGCGGATCATCTCTCTCGTATAGAGCAGCCTGAGGAGTCTGAGTAGATTGATCCCATTTGTGAGACCTTCCCAGATGAGGCGATCCTTGCTATCGCCTCACTCCTGTGGTATGCCGATATTGTGAACTTTCTCGTTGTTGGGAAAGTCCCACAAGATTGGCCCAGGCAGAGGCTTGAGAACTTCCTTGCGAAGTCCAAGTCCTACCGCTGGGAGGATCCCATCCTTTACCACGAAGGAGGGGATAGCGTCTGGCGTCGGTGTATTCCTCAGGAGGAACACCATAGCGTCCTCACTTACTGCCACAAGCTTGAGGCAGGAGGACATCATTCTGGGAGGAGAACGACACAGAAAGTGCTCCAATCCGGCTTGTGGTGGCCTACCCTCTTCAAGGACTCTGATGAGTTCGTGAAGAGGTGTATTGACTGTCAGAGGATGGGCACTTGTGGACAACGTGATATGATGCCGATGCAGCCTATTCACTTCTGTGAGGTTTTTGACGCATGGGGCATCGATTTCATGGGTCCATTCCCTAAGAGTCAGGGATTTGAGTACATTCTGTTGGCCGTAGATTATGTTACTCGTTGGGTTGAGGCTATCCCCGCCCGAGCCGCTGATGCGAGGACAGTATGCAGATTTTTGAGGAAGCACATCATCACGCAGTTCGGGGTTCCACGAGTTCTGATTTCTGATGGGGGGTCTCATTTCATCAACGACCAGGTGAAGGCCCTTGCTAGCGAGTTCGGTATAGACCATCATGTTGCTACACCTTACCATCCACAGACGAATGGTCTAGCCGAGGTGTCGAATAGGGAGATCAAGACTATACTGCAGAAAGTCGTCCGCCCTGACCGAAAGGATTGGTCACAGCTTTTGGACTCGGTCTTGTGGGTATATAGGACGTCTTTCAAGACACCATTGGGCACATCTCCCTTTCGCCTCGTATATGGCAAGCCGTGCCATTTTCCTGTTGAGTTGAGGCACAGGTCACTATGGGCAGTTACTGATATTCTTATGGATCCAGATGGTGTAGGAGACCAGAGAAGGGCAGAGTTAGCAGCCCTGGAGGAGTTGATTGATACAGCTTTCTCAAACAGCCTACAATATAAGGAGAGAGTGAAGGAGTGGCATGATTCTCACATCAGCCACAAGCATTTTGAGATTAGACAGAGAGTATGGCTGTTTGATGCGAGGCTTCGTTTATATCCAGGGAAGCTACAGAGCAAATGGAAGGGTCCCCACTTGGTCAAAAAGGTACACGACAATGGTAGCATTGATATATCCGAGTTGTCTTCTGAGAGTACCTTTCGAGTGAACGGCCAGCGGCTCAAGCCATTTCTAGATCATGAGTCGCGGGTCGTGATGAATACTCATTCATCACTCTTTATTATTATATTTTAGCTACAAAAACCTTTGCAAATGCATGTAGATATGTGTAAATAGAAATAATTACCAAAAGCATGCATTGTGTAAAAACCTATAATTAGAATGTTTTTGTGCAAAAATAAAAGAATAAAGATTAACAAGAAAAAGAGGGAAATATTTAGAATAAATATTGAGCAACCTAACCCAAGGGAGAGCTCAGCATGGGCCTGACCGCATAAAAGCCAAAGTAGAAGGAGATAGGGGCTCATGTATGTACATATTTATGTAAATAAATAAAAATATTTTCCTCACCAAAAATAGGCTTGTAAATATGTGTCTATATGTACAAGTATAAAAACAAAAGAAAAAGATAAAAATAAAAAAGAACAAAAACACCCCTTTCATCATGTATATGAACCACTCTTCTACATTTAATCAACCTTGTAAATAAATAATTCATTTCCAAAATTTTTGTAAATATTCTATGTTATATAATGAAAATAAATAAAATAAAAACAATTAAAACAAAAATCAAATAAAAATAACAAAATTAAAAACACAAAAATATATTGTAAATATACCATGTATATAAATGTATATATGTATTTATTTTACCTATGTATATAAATAATAAAAATAAAAATAAAAATATCTTTTTATTCCTCATTTTATAATGAAGATAAATAAAATATAAAATGGGAATAAAATTGTATAAAAATAACAATTAAAAAAATCAAAAATTAAAAAGCCTATATTGTACATATACCTATATATAGCTATATAATGTAAATACCTTATTTTTATTTCGAAAAAATTATTAAAATCACTAAAAATTAGAAAAAAAATAAAATAAAAATATTTTATGTTTTGAGTTTTTGTTAAATCGGCTCCTAACTACCCTAATTTTCACTCCTAAGATCCTGCCACGTGGCCGATTCCTGTTGGCTTCTGGGGATGTTGACCGCCCGGTCAACTACCCCCCCAGGACCACTCCACTCGGGTCCTTAGCGGGTCCCCAACTTCTCGGATTTTTCCCCGCTAAACCCGATCGCCTACCACCTAAACCCCGGGTCCGATTCCTTAATACCACATCCGACACCCTCGCCGGAGATTCATCCTCGGGATCCGCACGCTTCCACACCCTACCCGACCTCGTCTAGCCTGACCCGCACCCATATATAGCCGTTGCTCCGCCACCTCATTTCCCCATCTTTGGCCATTCGAATCCTTCACTTGTGAGCTCCAGTGAGTGTGCGAGAGTGACATCTCGTGTCTGCTGTTGTTGAAGCGAGGAGAGGAGGAAGAACCATCGATCCGGCGAGCTACGCCGCCGTTGCTCCGCCACCAGCGTGAGCACCGAGCCTCGGAGGGAGACGCTCCTCGAGGCAACAACCAGGAGCTTCCCCAGCTCCTCCCCAGTCTCTTCGTCCACCCAGGTAACCTTGTAGGCCTTTCTTTTTCGCTGATTTTCATTTACCCCCAAATCGCTCCGCCGCCGTCCATCGTCGGTTCCCATCGCTACCGACTCCCATCCGATCATCGGGCATCGCCATAGCCCTCGCCATCTTCCCGCGCACCTTCTTCACCCCTCCATCCAACCCAGCTCGCACAGGAGCTGGGAGTCGAGCTCCTCCGTTTACCCCCTTCGCCGGAGCTCGCCATACCGACCCACGGACCACCGTCACTACGCCTAACCGGGTCGAGGCAGTTTGCCCTCGACCCGCGAGTCTTCTGGATTGCTTTGTAGGTCGAACGAAGACCATCTGAGGTCCTTCGCCATTCAGCCAGGAGCTCCGCCTCCGCCGACCTCGCCGGGGCTCTACAGAGCTCGGCTGGGTCATCAAAGGGTACCATCAGCTGCGCATCACCACGCCGGAGCTTCTCCGATCCTCAGGCGCAGCAGGGGAGGCTCGGAGCGAGCGTATTGGGCCGGCGAAGTTCGCCGGCCGCCTGTTCTTCGAAGACCTCCAGCGACCGTCAGGTCAGCCTCAGAGCTCCAGGTGTCATCCGGGCCGTTCATCCCTGGAGCTGCCTTTACCGTCAGATCAGAGGAGAGTCGATCGCAGCCGTCGATCCAGTGAGGGGTGTAGCCTCTGAGCGTCCTCGACCGTTTGATCAGACACGTGGCCACCACCCCGCCGTTGGATCACTCCAAGGAGAGCAGCGTTGGACCCCCAGTCGCCCTCGACCGCTTGATCAGACACGTGTCGTTCATCCTGCGCTTCGAGTAATAAAGGGTAATTTACCCTTAGGCCCCCTCCGCTATTTTATTTCGTAGTTAGTCCTGTAATTAGTTAATTTAGTTGTTTAGTTTTGGGAAAACTTGCATAGAGATCCTTGTGCTTTCCTTTATTTGCTGTTATACCCCTATACATGGTCTGACACGTGTTTCGTCACGTGGTTTCTTTGGGTCAATTGCACTATATGCCCCTGTAGTTCTGGTTGTTAACAGTTGAATGAAAGTTTTTACTTATTTGCACTTATACCCCTGTGCGTGGTTTATTTGAGCATGTGCGTGATATTTGTGGGTATTTTGCAGATGAGCCCTTGGGCTTTTGGTACCTGTTACCAATAAGTCCTCGGGACTTATCTTCTTTGCATTTAGGTCCCTGAGTGCCCCAGGCACGCGCGTGGCGCGTGTTTTACTGGGTTAATTGCACCAGACCCCCCAGACTCTTGGGTATTTGCACTTTGGTCCCTGTGCACAGTGCCCCTTCTTTATTTTTGAATAAAATAGCAAATCACCTCCAAATCAACGAAAATTGGACACATGGCTCCTGCCATGGTGTAAACTTTTCGAGGGTTTTTGAGGAAATTTTTGATTTCATTTGATATTTTTAAAAATTCAAAAAACACTCAATTTTGCTACTGTCTAACTTTAAAAATCACAAAACAATATTAAATAGAGTCTAAAAATTACAAAAAAAATTGTCTACTATCTATTTTGTTGTGTTTGATTTTCTAGCCAGATTTGGCTATTTTTCATTACTGAAAACCACTAAAAATTGAAAAACACCTAAAAACTCAAAAAAATTTTAATAATTAAACCAAAAACCCAAAAATAATAAAATAGGTACCTAAATTTTCTTTGTTTAATTCTCTTTACAGAAAAATTACCTCCCAGCTAATTTGGGGGCTTTAGATATTTTATCTAGGCCCTTTTAGCTCGGCTGGACAGTACCTTTGATTTAGCTACTGTTTGATTTTTAGAAAATTAAATAAATATCAAGAAAATTCTCAAAAATTCACCAAAACACTAAAAATTATAAAACACATAAAAACATTTTTGTTAGAATTTTTGATTGAATTTTAGTGCATTTAATAATTTGTTGAAGTGTGTGTTTCTTTGTTTTTCTTATTTTCTTAATTAGCTAAAAATCTAAAAAGATATAAAATAATTAAAAACCACCAAAAATATTTGCTCTTTTTATTTTATTTCTCTTTTTGACTACTTCGTAGGCTGAGAGGCCAACCCGTGCTCCTTGAGTTCGACCCTGGTCGCTATACCAGGTTAATCCAATAGCAGGACCGCTATCGCGTTTTTGATTGATTTTGTCTATTATTAGTGGTTCATTTTTCTTGATTGTCCACGCTTGATCGCTTGGGTCACAACGACCTATTTAGTACCTTATACCCGAGTGCTCAGGTCAGAAATCAGAATGGCGCCGTTGCCGGGGAGCACGACTTAGTAGTTTTGATTTTATTTTCGTTTTTGTTTTCACGGCTTTTCGCGGCTCTTTCAGAGCTAGCTGCTTTTTCGTGGCTTTTGTTTATATTTTACTTTTGTTTTATTTTGTTTTATTTTCTTTTTCTTTTATTGTTGTTTTTGTTTTTATTTTGAGTGTTTATTTTATTTTATATTTTTGCATATATACCCTCATTGTCTTTCATTTATTTTTCTTCTTATTATTTGATTATTTTTATTGGTCTGACCACTCATCTCTTTTTCTTGCGAGGACCCGAGGATCGAGGCGGCTGATTTCGAGAAGCCGGTGCAACCGGAGGACTTGGAGGCGACTCTCTTCTTTACGGAGCCGCAGGAGAGAGCGAGAGAGAGAGAGTGGAGTGGGAAAGGATTAGATAGACTTTTTACTTTTATTTGATTATTATTGTAATAATACAGGGACTCAGACTGGACACTTGGACTTAGCGGGTCTGTTTCGCCGAGCACCGGTGCGCTCGGGGGACCCTTAGGCTTTTTCGCGGCTTTTTACGCGGTTTTGTTTTCTTTTCATTTTTTCTGCCTTTTCCGGTGTTTACGTGGTTTTCATCGAGCCCCTAGACTTAGGATTTTCTGCTTGCTTGTGCCGTAATTAGTAGGGTCCCCACACTTAACTATTTTCCTGTTCCTATAGTGCGCTAATTGGACTCACTAATAATCAATTAATAAAAATAATCGACTCATCTCCTTCGTAGCCTACGTGCCGCAGCTCACCCTGTAAAGCGCTTTCTTCTACCCCCGATTTGTCCGGCAGAGGAGGGGTGGGCCAAGACCGGACTCTTTGGCTTGGAGGTCGGTGACCGATTAGACGGTTCTGCGTGTAGAAATTGCTCATCTAGGACTCGGTTTTTCCCGCTGCATCATTTAGGTAGTTTATTTCCTATCTTTAAATTCTGCACGGATCACTTGCATGTAGAGTGCTGGAGACAAGGTACGCATTTCTGACTCAGCATGCATCATTGATTTCATCGCGCATCGGCTTTTTCGTCTTCTCCCCCTGTTTTGGACTAAATAACCAGGAGAACCGAAAAATTCGTTAGGCGTTTGTTTTCTATTTGAAAAAATATTAAAAAGAAAAACCATAAAATTGGGACTGGTTAAAACTATTGACCCTAAAAGACACTCACCATAAAAATTTGTCTTGGGGAGAGCAACCCCCTCATTGTTTGGTTTGGATACGCAAGAGAGTGACCCGCACCCTAGGTAGAGCCCTCCGGTGCTAGTCCCGACTGATTACCGACTCTTCCGTGCGGGCCAGTCGGTTGGGGTAGCATCGGGTATCCTAACAGGTCATGTAAGCGCTCTGATATCTTGTGTGTTCACCTAATAAAAATTGACAAGATAATTTGGCCGAACTTTCACGGTCTTCAGCTCGTGTTGCGTTGGTGAACCGGGGGTTTGCATTCTGATCATAGTTTTTCCAGATCTCATCCGCACTACTTGTCAGATCAAGATGATGGGTAGACGCTCTCTTAGGCAGCCTCTGGCTGCACCGCTTTCGGGCACGTCTACCCAATCATCTAGGTTGGCCCGCGAGAGCCTAGATCAGTTCTCCGAGCCCGAGTACGATTCCACCCTGTTCCCCCTCGACCCCCTTTCTTTAGGTTCTGAGAGATATGAGCCAGAGGAGAGATTAGCAGATTTGACAGCACCTGAGTATGGCTCATTTGATTTTGCAGCAGGCGTCATGGCCGGTAGTTCAGAGGACCGCTCCAGGACCGAGCACATTGTGATGGACCAGGGAGCGATCAACTCCACCCTGATCGGCTTGTTAGAGACAGTGCAGCAGCAGCTGAGGGATCAGGGAGCTTTCATGATTGAGATGAGGAGAGAGTTGGAGCGACTCAGAGCAGAGAGAGATCAGAGCGAGCCTGAGGACGGACCAGATGCAGAGGCACGAGCCGCAGCAGCCGCAGCCGCAGCCGCCGCCGCAGCGGCAGCCGCCGCGGCAGGAGGACCACCGAGACCGATGCAGGAGTTGCACAACCCCGGATCCACACTGATGCATCATTGGGTGGTGGTACCTGCTATCGTGGGGGGACTTCAAGTTCCCCCCGAACACCCTGCAGATGATTCCCCGTTTTCACGGACTTGCCACCGAGGAGCCCCATCTCCACCTCCAGGAGTTCTTGATGATCTGCAGTACTGTCCACGACCGCCATGTGGACCAGGATACGATTCGGATGATTGCCTTCCCCTTTTCCCTAGCAGACAGAGCAACCACCTGGCTGAAGCATTTGGGGAAGTTCGTCTACACCTGGGAGCAGCTCCGCACCGAGTACTTGAACAAGTACTATCCACTCGGGCGGACGAATGCAGCGAGGGCCCTGATCAGCAACTTCTCCATGCTCCCCAACGAGCAATTCCATGAGGCATGGGAGAGGTTCCGAGAGCTCACAGACCGATGCCCGCACCATGATATCACTAAGCCGAACCTTGTGCAGAGCTTCTTCAGCGGGTTGACACCAGAGCTCCAGGGCTTGGTGAATGCTTCTTGTGGCGGGTCCTATTTCGCCAAGGATCACGACCAGGTCTGGGCCATCTTCGAGGAGATGGCTGAGAACTATATGGTGATGTCCCAGACCAGGTTGTACACTCAGGGGAGACCCCAGCAGCAGCCAGGATCCATGCAGTACCAGAGGATAGCACGGGTCGATGCAGGTCCATCCAGCTCATCCGCAGTTGCAGCAGCATAGGCAGAGTCGTCCGCTGCGGATATGGGTATCATCAGCGAGAAGTTGGATCGCATGGAGCTGATCGAGAAGAAGCAGTGCCAGGGCATCATTCAGATGGAGCAGATGGCACAGACTCTGAGCGACATGAAGACCCAGCTCATGTGTCTCCAGGAGGCACAGCCGGCTCCCCAACCCCGTCTTCAGTCGCGAGGCGATACCGGCGGCAGCAGCAGCTCGTCCCAGCGCTCCAGCTCCTTTCAGCAGCCTAGACAGGTTCACCTTGTACAGGCAGAGCCGTACCAGCAGCAGCAGCCCTCTTACCAGTCCCCACCATCTCCAGACTTGCAGATGGTGGTATACCAGCCGGATCAGCCTCTGGCAGTACTCCCGCCAGCCCAGTTCGATGCAGAGCCGTTGATGGATGTCAACGAGATGTGGTATGATCGTCCCCAGCCTGGGATCCGATGAGACCATCCTGGATTCAGGTGGGGGAGTGGAGGTACCCAGCCCCAGCAGCAGTCATCCAGTCAGGGAGGGCAGTATGGCCAGCAGAGGGATCACCAGCCGTAGCAGCAGCCCCCAGCCTATCAATCACACCAGCAGTCGTCCTTCGTTCCTCGTCCCTATCAGCAGCAGGGACAGTCTTGGAGACGTGAGCAACAGGCTCACCCACCACACCAGCAACAACATCCTTCCTCCTACCCCTCTCAGCAGCACGAGCAGCAGTTCCAGCAGCTTCATTACTAGAGAGGCTACCCGTCGGGCTCCCATGAGAGCCCAGCCTTGGATGACATAGCCCGCCTCCTCACGGACCAGCAGGCTACCTTTAGACGGGAGATGGACGAGTTCCGCCAGGAGATGCGGGACCTGGTGAGAGGGAAGGCCGCCATTCCTGCACAGATAGAGCCGAACCCCAATAGCCTCAAGAGGAGATCTGAGCAGGTAGTTTCCACTGAGCATGCCACTCCTAGTGATCCATTTGATGATATATCTTCGGATCTATTTGATGCTGATTTTGTTACACTTAGGAGCGGTAGAGCACCAGCAGGCGGCGCCTCATCTGAGCGACGACTCGAGGACCCACCCAGGGCGCCAGATGAGGAGGAGGAGAGCAGTACTAATGCCGCTCATGATGATGATGGTGGTACTGATGCCACCAAGGATGCTGATTCCACCGGCGGTACTGAGGCCGCCGCTTCACGAGTTCGAGGAGGTGGTGCTGATGCCACCATAGTTGCCGAGCCAGCCCGCGGTACTGAGGCCGCGAGACGTCCAGTAGCAGAGCAGCCCGAGGTGGTACTGAGGCCACCGGTGTTCGTTTGATAGAGATGTTGTTTTTCCTTCGGTTGATGTATCTCAGAACTCTATTTTGAATAAAGGAAAAGGTTTAGTTTCTTCTGGTCCCACTGTGGTGATTGATGTATGTGCGGATCCGACCGTCGAGCCATCTAGGCCTTTTCCTAGTCCTTCATCTGCGAAGGACCCTGTGATCCCCTTCCCTAGAGCTCTTCAGATGGGGAAGGGAAGAAAAAAGAAAAAGACCCAAAAAAGAGAGAGCAGGAGGAGTTCAGCCAGAGCATGATCGACAGATTTCACATCCAGCTGACCCTTCAGGAGGCTTTGCAACACATCCCCCTTCTTCAGCGATCTTTGAGAGACAGGACCACAGTCAGGAGGAGGAGGAGGAACCATCATTCAGAGATACATGTGCTGACGAAAGCCACGTGTTTCGCGATCCAGAACCATCTGCCGGCCAAGAGGCCAGATTCAGGAGCCCCGTATGTCAGATGTCAGATTAGTGAGCAGAGGTTCGACCGGACTCTATTGGATAGCGGATCGTCTATCAACCTCCTTCCGGCAGCCCTTCTCGACCGTTTCGAGTTGGGCACTCTTCGACAGAGCAGGACAGTCCTTCAGTTTGCTGATCGATCTGTCAAGAGGCCGAAGGGGTTGTTGCAAGACGTTATCGTCACTATTCAGGGCCTGCAATTCCCCGTGGTCTTCGTAGTGTTGGACATGGAGATCCCTGACTCAGTGGCCGATACCCCCATCATCCTCGGTCGTACGTTCTTGGCCACAACCAAGGCGGTGACTGATCATGACAGCGGGAAGGTATACTTTCGCGTCGAGGGCGAAAATGTACAAATAGAGACGGTCGAGGACTACAGAGCCAGAGAGAGAGCTTGCTCAGAGACCAGCACAGACACAGAGCAGCTGACAGATGCCGGGCTAGACATCCACCAGGACTGTGATTTTGTGATCACAGATGATGAGGCAGCATGGGCAGACCCTTCAGCACAGGCCATCCTCTCATTTCCAGACACCACTGATGCAGAGATGACAGCAGAGGAGAGCTTGGAGAGCACAGCCCTGGTTCAGGATACTACAGAGGCAACAGAGCCGGTTCTTGACCGCGACACGGTTTTCAGTGATGGTGGTGCTGAGGCCACCTTGTGTTACGGTGGTACTGATGCCACCGCATTTGATATAGATCCCTCGGACTCAGAGTCTGATTGGGCAGATTGTGATGATCAGATGCCAGACTTGAGTCCACCCGAGCCGACAGATGAGGAGAAGGTAGATGCAGAGCAGATCAGAGACAACACAGTTGAGCAGCCTTCTCCAGACCCAGTTTGCGAGAGTCCGCTCTCTTTCTCCCAGGCAGATTTGGCAGACTTAGCAGCATTGACACATCTTCTTCCGAGGCTAGATTTGCCAGCACCCAGCTGTCCAGAGCTGAAGCCACTCCCTACTTCGCTGAAGTATCGATTCCTTGCGGGCGAGCCTGAGATGTACCCAGTCATCATCTCCGCCGATCTGACTGGAGATCAGGAATCCCGTTTGATGGGGGTTCTTGAAAAGAACCGCAAGGCAATTGGATGGAGCGTAGCAGATCTCCATGGGATTAGTCCATGAGTGTGCTCCCACCATATTTATCTCGAGGAGGGGGCGAAGCCGTCGCGTGAGTTCTAACGACGACTGAACCCCAACCTGAGAGAGGTCGTGATGAAGGAAATATCGAAATGGTGGAGTGCAGATTTCATTTATCCCATTTCCGACTCCAAGTGGGTCAGCCCCTTGCATGTGGTGCCCAAGAAGACGGGCATCACGACTGTGATCAGTGAGTCGGGAGAGGAGATTGCTACACGAGTACCCACCTCTTGGAGGGTCTGCGTTGACTACAGGAGACTCAACCAGGACACCAAGAAGGACCATTTCCCCTGCCTTTTATTGACCAGATCATTGAGAGACTGGCAGGGAAGAGCCATTATTGCTTCCTGGATGGGTACTCGGGCTACAACCAGGTGGCCATCGCTCCTGAGGATCAGGAGAAGACCACCTTTACATGTCCCTTTGGTACATATGCCTTTCGACGCATGCCATTTGGGCTATGCAATGCCCCTGCGACTTTTCAGAGGTGCATGCTGTCGATCTTTTCGGACATGGTAGGGGAGTGTTTGGAGGTCTTTATGGACGATTTCTCGGTCTACGGCGACAGATTCGACTCCTGTCTTGACTGCCTAGATCGAGTACTCCAGCAACGTATTGAGTTCCATTTGGTTCTATCTTGGGAGAAGAGTCACTTCATGGTGACTCAAGGGACGATGCTTGGCCACATCATCTCCAACAGGGGCATGGAGGTTGATCCGGCCAAGGTTGATGTCCTTAGAAAACTCGCACCGCCGTCCAATTTGAGGCAGCTACGGTCATTCCTGGGGCACGTTGGATTTTTTAGGAGATTTATTCAGGATTTCAGCAGGATTGCCCGGCCGTTGACCGACCTCTTGACGAAAGACACCGAGTTCCTTGTCGATGACAGGTGCCTTTCGTCCTTTGCGACTCTCCAGCAGTGTGTTATTGAGGCTCCTGTCCTCCAGCCGCCTGATTGGTCTCTTCCATTTGAGATCATGACGGACGCCTCCGATTTTGCCGTAGGGGCAGTGCTGGGACAGAGGAGGGACGGAGTTCCATTTGCTATCCACTACGCTAGCCGCACATTGGATTCCGCCCAGCGGAATTACACAGTCACAAAGAAGGAGATGCTAGTCGTAGTGTTCGCCCTAGATAAGTTACGATCTTATATCATTGGATCTAGAGTGACTTTGTACACAGATCACACCGCCATCAGGTACCTCATGGCAAAGAAGGACGCCAAGGCCAGACTTACTAGATGGATCCTTCTACTCCAGGAGTTCGACATTGATATTAAGGATAAGCCTGGCGTCAAGAATGTGGTGGCGGACCATCTCTCCCGTTTAGAGCAGCCTGAGGAGTCTGAGCAGATTGACCCCAGTCGAGATACCTTCCCAGATGAGGCGATCCTTGCTATCGCCTCACTCCCGTGGTATGCCGATATTGTGAACTTTCTCGTTGCTGGGAAAGTCCCACAAGATTGGCCCAGGCAGAGGC
Organism: Ottelia alismoides; assembly: GCA_037367405.1. Taxonomy (NCBI): domain Eukaryota; kingdom Viridiplantae; phylum Streptophyta; class Magnoliopsida; order Alismatales; family Hydrocharitaceae; genus Ottelia; species Ottelia alismoides. The sequence goes on from JAZKJV010000420.1 coordinate 701,003, forward strand.
TTGAGACCTTCCTTGCGAAGGCCAAGTCCTACCACTGGAGGATCCCATCCTTTACCACGAAGGAGGGGATAGCGTCTGGCGTCGGTGTATTCCTCAAGAGGAACACCATAGCGTCCTCACTTACTGCCACAAGCTTGAGGCAGGAGGACATCATTCTGGGAGGAGAACGGCACAGAAAGTGCTCCAATCCGGCTTGTGGTGGCCTACCCTCTTCAGGGACTCAGATGAGTTCGTGAAGAAGTGTACTGACTGTCAGAGGATGGGCACTTGTGGACAGCGTGATATGATGCCGATGCAGCCCATTCACTTCTGTGAGGTTTTGGACGCATGGGGCATCGATTTCATGGGTCCATTCCCTAAGAGTCAGGGATTTGAGTACATTCTGTTGGCCGTGGATTATGTTAGTCGTTGGGTTGAGGCTATCCCCGCCCGAGCCGCTGATGCGAGGACAGTTTGCAGATTTTTGGGGAAGCACATCATCACGTGGTTCGGGGTTCCACGAGTTTTGATTTCTGATGGGGGGTCTCATTTCATCAACGACCAGGTGAAGGCCCTTGCTAGCGAGTTCGGTATAGACCATCGTGTTGCTACACCATACCATCCACAGACGAATGGTCTAGCCGAGGTGTCGAATAGGGAGATCAAGACTATATTGCAGAAAGTCGTCCGCCTTGACCGAAAGGATTGGTCACAGCTTTTGGACTCGTTCTTGTGGGCATATAGGACATCTTTCAAGACACCATTGGGCACATCTCCCTTTCGCCTCGTTTATGGCAAGCCATGCCATTTACCTGTTGAGCTGAGGCACAAGTCACTTTGGGCTGTTACAGATATTCTGATGGATTCAGATGGTATGGGAGACCAAAGGAGGGCAGAGTTAGCAGCCCTGGAGGAGCTGAGAGATACAGCATTCTCAAATAGCCTACATTATAAGGAGAGAGTGAAGGAGTGGCTTGATTCTCACATCAGCCACAAGCATTTTGAGATTGGAAAGAGAGTATGGCTGTTTGATGCGAGGCTACGTCTATTTCCAGGAAAGCTACAGAGCAAATGGAAGGGACCCTACTTGGTCAGAAAGGTACACGACAACAGTAGCATTGATATATCTGAGTTGTCTTCTGAGAGTACCTTTCGAGTAAACGGCCAGCGGCTCAAGCCATTTCTAGATCATGAGCCGCGGGTCACTGATCTTGCCCCTATTCATTTTGCGTGAGATGTGGTCTTCGACTCACATCTAATGCATCTCACGCCTGAGTTTCACTGTTCCTCCGCCTTGTATAGATCCAGATGTCCATATCACTACATTCTTTAGTCCCACATCCCTTTCTTCATCTTGTGATTATGCTATACTTAGGGTGCACTTTACCCTAAGTATAGGGGGGATGTGAGACCTTTGGGTATTTTTTTTGTTTCTGTCTACCCCTGTTTTGCTGCCTATACTTAGGGATATTTTACCCTAAGTATAGGGGGGGTAAACCCTGTACATTCTCCACTCGGTTCTTCCCTTAGTATACAGCCTGCTATACTTAGGATTACTTGATCCTAAGTATAGGGGGAAGACCCGAGACCCTTTCGACTTTTCTATTTCATATCTTATTCTTTGTATATAGCCCTTCTTTTCACTTCCCTATACATAGCACGAGTTATGTCTTCTTCATCGCTCTTGACTCTGAGGACATCGTTCGAGCTAAGTATAGGGGGGTGTGTATATATTTCATATATACTTTAGCCATAACTCGTACTTTGTGTGAGTGTGTTAATAAATAAAAATGGCTAAAAATCACAAAAATTAAAAATTTTCATGTACATAAACTTCTTTTATTTGCACATAAATAGCTAGTGTACAAAGTATTTTTGTAAAAATGATTCCAAAAATCTTTTGTGTAAAGCTTGTGTAAATATTTTCTTATCAAAATTATGTATATAGTACAAAATTTTTCCAAAATGTTTTGAAAATCAAAAGTTTGCAAAAATCTTGTGTAAATTTGTGTAAATATCTTTTTGCAAAACTTGCACTTCATGCTTCATACATTCATGATTTCAAAACATTTTTCAAAAATTTTGCATGTTTGTAAAATTTGTGTAAATAGCATCTTTTGTACATATGTATATAGTTTTTCTGGATGATAGTTGACATTTAAACTAGCCTGGAATCAAATTGAGGAATGGAGCTTAATTAAGATCTTAATCCAACTAACTTCTAAGAGGAACCTTATAGGGCTTAGGTTTAAGGCTTTTCATGTCCATGGTGACTTAATTCTTTGAGTCCACTAGGCTGTGATCACATGTCATCTCAATGAGCCTAAGTAGAGCACTTAACAACAACACATGACTCATATAGATTATGGCTTTACTTGGACACCAGCACTATGCACCGAGCTCTCTACGGATGAGGTGGTGAGGAGGCAGTCTTCCTTGACTTGGGGTAGCATATGAGGGTAGTACTTCTAGGCGGAACCTCTCTTCTTCTTTTAGTGAAGGAAGTGCGTCTCAACTTGATCTGGTTGCCATGAGGTCTAACGACCGGGAGTTTGTGGGTTGCAATAAAGCTTCAAAAGAGGGATAGTCCTACTGGCTCAAGAAAAACTCCTTGTATATATGCTGCACATGTATATGTTGTACAGATGCACCTAAAAAAATGTACAAAAAGAAAATAACTCCAAAAAAGTGGTGGGTCTGAGAGAAAATGATAATCCCACCGGAGTATGTATATAGAGTGCAATAAGCAAAGCTTGGTTTCATGATCCACCTGATGTAGCTTGCAGCAGGGAGACTTGGCTACACTGGTCAAGCTCCCAAGGGTACTTGGCTACACTGGCCTTAACCCATTCTCTTCTTCCTCCTCTTCTTAAGCCGGTTGAACTTGAACTTAGAAGGGAATACCCCAGCTCCTCGAGGAAAGAGTGGCCAGATTGAGGTCATAGAGTTACCTTGTTGGGGAGGGTTGTCAAGTTGCCATTTCTGAGGTGGAGAGCTTAGACCTCACATTCACAGGACAAGAAAAGATTCATGGTCTTCAGGGTTTGTGATTGATGACTTGTTCTGATCTGGAGCATTGAGGAGTCTTGGTTACAGATTAGTGGAACTTAGAGGCTGTTGAGTTTTAGACTTAAGTCCAAATAAGGTTCCGACACATTAATAATCCAAAGATCTGATCGAGCTCCATACCTTAATTTAATGAAGGCAAGTTTAATAATCAGCCTTTATCCATGTACATTCTCTTTTTCTTTTTTCTTTCTTTTTCACTTCTTTTTCAAATAAGTGTTTGCTAAGGGACTAGCAAAGTTAAGTATAGGGGGGTGATGAATACTCATTCATCACTCTTTATTCTTATATTTTAGCTACAAAAACCATTGCAAATGTATGTAGATATGTGTAAATAGAAATAATTACCAAAAGCATGCATTGTGTAAAAACCTATAATTAGCATGTTTTTGTGCAAAAAATAAAAGAATAAAGATTAAAAAGAAAAAGAGGAAATATTTAAAATAAATATTGAGTAACCTAACCCAAGGGAGGCTCAGCTTGGGCCTGACCGCATAAAAGCCAAAGTAGAGGGAGATAGGGGCTCATGTATGTACATATTTATGTAAAAAAATAAAAATATTTTCCTCACCAAAAATAAGCTTGTAAATATGTGTCTATATGTATAAATATAAAAACAAAAGAAAAAGATAAAAATCAAAAGAACAAAAACACCCCTTTCATCATGTATATGAACCACTCTTCTACATTTAATCAACCTTGTAAATAAATAAAATTCATTTCCAAAAATTTTTGTAAATATTCTATGTTATATAATGAAAATAAATAAAATAAAAACAATTAAAACAAAAATCAAAATAAAAATAACAAAATTAAAAACACAAAAATATATTGTAAATATACCATGTATATAAATGTATATATGTATTTATTTTACCTATGTATATAAATAATAAAAATAAAAATAAAAATATCTTTTTTATTCCACATTTTATAATGAAGATAAATAAAATATAAAATGGGAATAAAATTGCATGAAAATAACAATTAAAAAAAATCAAAAATTAAGAAGCCTATATTGTACATATACCTATATATAGTTATATAATGTATATACCTTATTTTTATTTCGAAAAAATTATTAAAAATCACTAAAAATTAGAAAAAAAATAAAATAAAAATATTTCATGTTTGAGTTTTTGCTAAATCGGCTCCTAACTACCCTAATTTTCACTCCTAAGATCCTGCCACGTGGCCGATTCCTGTTGGCTCCTGGGGATGTTGACCGCCCGGTCAACTACCCCCCAGGACCACTCCACTCGGGTCCTTAGCGGGTCCCCAACTTCTCGGATTTTTCCCCGCTAAACCTGATCGCCTACCACCTAAACCCCGGGTCTGATTCCTTAATACCACATCCGACACCCTCGCCAGAGCTTCATCCTCGGGATCCGCGCGCTTCCACACCCTACCCGACCTCGTCTAGCCGGACTCGCACCCATATATAGCCGTTGCTCCGCCACCTCATTTCCCATCTTTGGCCATTCGAATCCTTCACCCGTGAGCTCCAGTGAGTGTGCGAGAGTGACAGCTCGTGTCTGCTGCTGTTGAAGCGAGGAGAGGAGGAAGAACCATCGATCCGGCGAGCTACGCCGCCGTTGCTCCGCCACCAGCGTGAGCACTGAGCCTCGGAGGGAGACGCTCCTCAAGGCAACGACCAGGAGCTTCCCCAGCTCCTCCCCAGTCTCTTCGTCCACCCAGGTAACCTTGTAGGGCCTTTCTTTTTCGCTGATTTTCATTTACCCCCAAATCGCTCCGCCGCCGTCCATCGTCGGTTCCCATCGCTACCGACTCCCATCCGATCATCGGGCATCGCCATAGCCCTCGCCATCTTCCCGCGCACCTTCTTCACCCCTCCATCCAACCCAGCTCGCACAGGAGCTGGGAGTCGAGCTCCTCCGTCTACCCCCTTCGCCGGAGCTCGCCATATCGACCCACGGACCACCGTCACTACGCCTAACCGGGTCGAGGCAGTTTGCCCTCGACCCGCGAGTCTTCTGGATTGCTTTGTAGGTCGAACGAAGGCCATCTGAGGTCCTTCGCCATTCAGCCAGGAGCTCTGCCTCCGCCGACCTCGCCGGGGCTCTACAGAGCTCGGCAGGGTTATCGGAGGGTACCATCAGCTGCGCATCGCCACGCCGGAGCTTCTCCGATCCTCAGGTGCAGCAGGGGAGGCTCGGAGCGAGCGTACTGGGCAGGCGAAGTTCGCCGGCCGCCTGTTCTTCGAAGACCTCCAGCGACTGTCAGATCAGCCTCAGAGCTCCAGGTGTCATCCGGGCCGTTCATCCCTGGAGCTGCCTTTACCGTCAGATCAGAGGAGAGTCGATCGCAGCCGTCGATCCAGTGAGGGGTGTAGCCTCTGAGCGTCCTCGACCGTTTGATCAGACACGTGGCCACCACCCCGCCGTTGGATCACTCCGAGGAGAGCAGCGTTGGACCCCCAGTCGCCCTCGACCGCTTGATCAGACACGTGGCGTTCATCCTGCGCTTCGAGTAATAAAGGGTAATTTACCCTTAGGCCCCCTCCGCTATTTTATTTTGTAGTTAGTCCTGTAATTAGTTAATTTAGTTGTTTAGTTTTGGGGAAAACTTGCATAGAGACCCTTGTGCTTTCCTTTATTTGCTGTTATACCCCTATACATGGTCTGACATGTGCTTCGTCACGTGGTTTCTTTGGGTTAATTGCACTATATGCCCCTGTAGTTCTGGTTGTTAACAATTGAATGAAATTTTTTACTTATTTGCACTTATACCCTATGCGTGGTTTATTTGAGCATGTGCGTGATATTTGTGGGTATTTTGCAGATGAGCCCTTGGGCTTTTGGTACCTGTTACCAATAAGTCCTCGGGACTTATCTTCTTTGCATTTGGGTCCCTGAGTGCCCCAGGCACGCGCGTGGCGCGTGTTTTACTGGGTTAATAGCACCAGACCCCCCAGACTCTTGGGTATTTGCACTTTGGTCCCTGTGCATAGTGCCCCTTCTTTATTTTTGAATAAAATAGCAAATCACCTCCAAATCCAACGAAAATTGGATACATGGCTCCTGCCATGGTGTAAAATTTTCGAGGATTTTTGACATTTTTTATTTCATTTGTTATTTTTAAAAATCAAAAATTCTTAATTTTGCTACTGTCTAAATTTAAAAATCACAAAAAAATATTAAATAGAGCCTAAAAATTACAAAAAAATAGTCTACTGTCTATTTTGTTGTGTTTGATTTTCTAGCCAATTTTGGCTATTTTTCATTACTGAAAACCACTAAAAATTGAAAAACACATAAAAACTTATAAAATTCTAATAATTAAACCAAAAACCCAAAAATAATAAAATAGGTACCTAAATTTTCTTTGTTTAATTCTCTTTACAAGAAAATTACTCCCAGCTAATTTGGGGGCTTTAGATATTTTATCTAGGCCCTTTTAGCTCGGCTGGACAGTACCTTTGATTTCTGCTACTGTTTCATTTTTAGAAAATTAAATAAATATCAGAAAATTCTCAAAAATTCACCAAAACACTAAAAATTATAAAACACATAAAAACATTTTTGTTAGAATTTTTAATTGAATTTTAGTGCATTTAATAATTTGTTGAAGTGTGTGTTTCTTTGTTTTTCTTATTTTCTTAATTAGCTAAAAATCTAAAAAGATATAAAATAATTAAAAACCACCAAAAATATTTTCTCTTTTTATTTTATTTCTCTTTTTGACTACTTCGTAGGCCGAGAGGCCAACCCGTGCTCCTTGAGTTCGACCCTGGTCGCTATACCAGGTTAATCCAATAGCAGGACCGCTATCGCGTTTTTGATTGATTTTGTCTATTATTAGTGGTTCAATTTTCGTGATTGTCCGCGCTTGATTGCTTGGGTCACAACGACCTATTTAGTACCTTATACTCGAGTGCTCAGGTCAGACATCAGGTCGCTGATCTTGCCCCTATTCATTTTGCGTGAGATGTGGTCTTTGACTCACATCTAATGCATCTCACGCCTGAGTTTCACTGTTCTTCCGCCTTGTATAGATCCAGATGTCTATATCACTACATTCTTTAGTCCCACATCCCTTTCTTCATCTTGTGATTATGTTATACTTAGGGTGCACTTTACCCTAAGTATAGGGGGGCGTGAGACCTTTGTGTATTTCTTTTGTTTCTGTCTACCCCTGTTTTTGCTGCCTATACTTAGGGATATTTTACCCTAAGTATAGGGGGGATAGACCCTGTACATTCTCCACTCGGTTTTCCCTTAGTATACAGCCTGCCATACTTAGGATTACTTGATCCTAAGTATAGGGGGAAAACCCGAACCCTCTTGACTTTTCTATTTTTGTATATAGCCTTCCTTTTCACTTCCCTATACCTAGCACGAGTTATGTCTTCTTCATCGCTCTTGACTCTGAGGACATCGTTCGAGCTAAGTATAGGGGGGGTGTGTATATATCCATATATACTTTAGCCCATAACTCGTACTTTGTGTGAGTGAGTTAATAAATAAAGTGGCTAAAAATCACAAAATTAAAATTTTTTCATGCACATAAACTTCTTTTATTTGCACATAAATAGCTAGTGTACAAATTATTTTTTGTAAAAATGATTTCAAAAATCTTTTGTGTAAAGTTTGTGTAAATATTTTCTTATCAAAATTATGTATATAGTACAAAATTTTTTCCAAAATGTTTTGAAAATCAAAAGTTTGCAAAAATCTTGTGTAAATTTGTGTAAATATCTTTTTGCAAAACTTGCACTTCATGCATCATCCATACATGATTTCAAAACATTTTTCAAAAATTTTGCATGATTGTAAAATTTGTGTAAATAGCATCTTTTGTACATATGTATATAGTTTTTCTGGATGATAGTTGACATTTAAACTATCCTAGAATCAAATTGAGAAATGGAGCTTGATTAAGATCTTAATCCACCTAACTTCTAAGAGGAACCTTATAGGGCTTAGGTTTAAGGCTTTTCAGGTCCCATGGTGACTTAATTCTTTGAGTCCACTAGGCTATGATCACATGTCATCTCAATGAGCCTAAGTAGAGCACTTAACGACAACACATGACTCATATAGATCATGGCTTTACTTGGACACCAGCACTATGCACCGAGCTCTCTACGGATGAGGTGGTGAGGAGGGCAGTCTTCCTTGACTTGGGGTAGGCATATGAGGGTAGTACTTCTAGGCGGAACCTCTCTTCTTCTTTTAGTGAAGGAAGTGCGTCTCAACTTGGTCTGGTTGCCATGAGGTCTAACGACGGGAGTTGTGGATTGCAATAAAGCTTCAAAAGAGGGATAGTCTACTGGCTCAAGAGGAAAAACTCCTTGTATATATGCTGCACATGTATATGTTGTATATATGTACTTGAAAAAAAATGCAAAAAAAAAGAAAAAATAACTCCAAAAAAGTGGTGGGTCTGATAGAAAATGATAATCCCACCGGAGTATGTATATAGAGTGCAATAAGCAAAGCTTGAGTTTCATGATCCACACGATGTAGCTTGCAGCAGGGGAGACTTGGCTACACTGGTCAAGCTCCCAAGGGTACTTGGCTACACTGGCCTTGACCCATTCTCTTCTTCCTCCTCTTCTTGAGCCAGTTGAACTTGAACTTAGAAGGGAATACCCGCTCCTCGAGGAAAGAGTGGCCAGATTGAGGTCATAGAGTTACCTTGTTGGGGAGGGTTGTCAAGTTGCCATTTCTGAGGTGGAGAGCTTAGACCGCACATTCACAGGACAAGAAAAGATTCATGGTCTTCAGGGTTTGTGATTGATGACTTGTTCTGACCTGGAGCATTAAGGAGCCTTGGTTATAGATTAGTGGAACTTAGAGACTGTTGAGTTTTAGGCTTAAGTCCAAATAAGGTTCCGACACATTAATAATCCAAAGATCTGATCGAGCTCCATACCTTAATTTAATGAAGGCAAGTTTAATAATCAACCTTGATCCATGTACATTCTCTTTTTCTTTTTCTTTCTTTATTTTTCACTTCTTTTTCAAATAAGTTTTTGCTAAGGGACTAGCAAAGTTAAGTATAGGGGGTGATGAATACTCATTCATCACTCTTTATTCTTATATTTTAGCTACAAAAACCTTTACAAATGCATGTATATAGTTTTAAATAGAAATAATTATAAAAAACATGCATAAAAACCTATAATTAGCATGTTTTTGTGCAAAAAATAAAAGAATAAAGATTAAAAAGAAAAAGAGGGAAATATTTAGAATAAATATTGAGCAACCTAACCCAAGGGAGGGCTCAACATGGGCCTGACCGCATAAAAGCCAAAGTAGAGGGAGATAGGGGCTCATGTGTGTAAATATTTATGTAAATAAATAAAAGTATTTTCCTCACAAAATAGCTTAAAACATGCTTGTAAATATTTGTATATACTTATAAGTATAAAAACAAAAGAAAAAGATAAAAATAAAAAAGAAAGCTAAAAACATCACTCATCATGTACATAAACCAACCACCTTTATATTTATTAAGCCTTATAAATAAATAAAATTAATTTCCAAAATTTTTGTAAATATTCTATATTATTTAATGTAAATAAATAAAATAAAAACAACTAAAATAAAAAAACAAAATAAAAATAACAAAATTAAAAACACAAAAATATATTGTAAATATACCATGTATATATATATACATATGTATTTATTCTACCTATGTACATAAATAATTAAAATAAAATAAAAATATCTTATTCCTTATTTTATAATATAAATAAATAAAATATAAAATGGGAATAAAATTGTATAAAAATAACAATTAAAAATCAAAAATTAAAATTCCATATAGTGTATATATACATATATAACCCTACTATGTATATACCTTATTTTTATTTCGAAAAATTAATTAAAAATCACTAAAAAATAGAAAAAAATAAAATAAAAATATTTCATGTTTTAACTTTTTACAAATTCGGCCGTTTGCCACCCGTTATTTCACTTCCAAACTTTCGCCACGTGGCCGCTTCCTACTGGTCCTGGGAATGTTGACCGCCCGGTCAACTCTCCCCCCATGACCACTTCACACGGGTCTTTAGCGGGTAACCCAACTTCTCGAATTTTTAGCGCCTAAACCCGATTGATTCCCACCTAAACCCTGGGTCAGATTCGTTCATGACATATCCGAGATCCTCGCCGAAGCTACCGCATCGGGATCCGCGCGCTTCCACGCCCTACCCGCGCCTGTCTTCCCGGACCCTCACCCATATTCATCTCGAGCTCCGCCTCCTCATTTCTCATCTTTGGCCATTCGATTCCACCCCCAGTGAGCTCCAGCGTGCTCGTGAGAGAGACAGCTCACGTCCTGTGCTGTTGAAGCGAGGAGAGGGAGCGTGACCACTGATCCGGCGAAGCTTCGCCGCCTTGCTCCGCTACCAGCAGGAGCTCGAGCCTCGGAGGGAGACGCTCCTCGAGGCGAAGACCCAGAGCATCCTTAGCTCATCCTCAGTCTCATCAGCCACCCAGGTAGTCCCTTAGGCCTTTCTTTTTCTTTAATTTGTAGTTTCCCCCAAATCGCTGTTCCGCCGTCCCCAGCCGATTCCGATCGATTCCGACCACCATCCGACCATAGGGCTGCACCATAGCCATCGCCTCCTTCCCGCGCACCTTCTCCATTCCTCCATCCAACCCAGCTCGCACAGGAGCTGGGATTCGAGCTCCATTGTTCCCCCTTCGCCGGAGCTCGTCCACTTCGACCCTCCGTTCACCGTCACCCCGCCTAACCGGGTCGAGGCAGTTTGCCCTCGACCCGCGAGTCTCCTGGTTGTCTTTGCAGGTACATCCAAGCCCATCTGAGGGCTTGGACCATCAGGTCCAGGAGCTTCATCTCCGTCGACCTCGCCGGAGCTCCTCAGAGCTCGACAGGGTCATCGGAGATTACCAGCAGCTGTGGAACGACATCGCGGAGCTTCTTCGATCTTCAGGCGCAGCAGAGGAGGTCAGGAGCGCACGCCTTGGGCTGGCAAACTTCGCCGGCGAACTGTTCTTCCTCGACCCTCGTTCACCGTCCGATCAGACCTCCAGCTCCAGTTTGCATATGGGCCGTCCGTTCAGGAGCATCAGCCACCGTTTGATCTGGGGAGGATAGATCTGGACCGCCCGATGCTAGAGGGTTAGCCACAGAGAGCCACGACCGTCCGATGCACCACATGGCTTAGCCCCAGCCGTCGGATCACAGCGAGGACCCCAGTCTTGGAGCGCTCGCCGATCTCCACCGTCGATCACTCCACGTGGCGTCCATCCTGCGGCCCGCATTAATAAAGGGTAAACTACCCTTAGGCCCTTCTGTTTATCTCATTTTGCATTTAGTCCTGTAATTACGTAATATAGTTGTTTAGTTTTGGGATATTTGCATAGAGGACCTCGTGCTTGTTTTTAATTGCTGATATGCCCCTATGTATGGTCTGACACGTGCTTCGTCACGTGATTGTCTGGGTTTTTTTACATTATCTACCCTGTAGTTCTGAATGTTAAAGAATGAATGAAAGTTTTTGTTTATTTGCATTTATACCCCTGTGCGTGAAACATTTGAGCATGTGCGTTTATTTTTGGGTATTTTGCAGATAAGCCCCTGGGCTTTTGGTACCTATTACCAAATAGCCCTCGGGACTTATTTTCATTACATTTGGGTCCCTGAGTGCCCCAGGCACGTGCATCGCACGTGTTTTGCTGGGTTAATTGCACCAGACCCCCCAGACTTCCGGGTATTTGCACAAAGGTCCTTGTGCACAATGCCCCGTCTTTATTTTTGAATAAAATAGCAAATTACCTCCAAATCCAACGAAAATTCGATACATGGCTCCTGCCATAGTGTAAAATTTTCAAGGATTTTTGGAGACATTTCTGAGTTGATTTGTTATTTTTAAAAAATCAAAAACCTCCATTTTTGTTACTGTCTAAGTTTAAAAATCACAAAAAAATATTAAATCATATTAAAAATTCCAAAGAAATTGTCTACTGCTTGTTTAGTGTGCTTGATTTTCTAGCCAATTTTGGCTATTTTTCATTACTGAAAACCACTAAAAATTAAAAAAACACTTAAAAACTTATAAAAATTCTAGTAAATAAATTAAAAATCCAAAAATAATAATATAGGTGCTTAAATTTTCCTTCTTTATTTCTCTTTACAGGAAAATTACCTCCCAACTAATTTGGGCCTTTAGATATTTTATCTAGGCCCTTTTAGCTCGGTTGGACAGTACCTCTCATTTCATTCCTTGTTTGATTTTTAGCAAATTAAATAAACATTAGAAAAATCCTAAAAATTCATCAAAAACACTAAAATCTATAAAACACATAAAAATATTTTTGTTAGAATTTTTGGTTGATTTTTAGTGCTTTTAATGAATTGTTGAAGTGTGTAGTTTCCTTGCTTTTCTTATTTTCTTAATATCTTGAAAATCCAAAAAAATATAAAATAATAAAAAACCACCAAAAATATTTTCTCCTTTTATTTTATTTCCTTTTTGACTACTTCGTAGGCCGCAAGGCCAATCCGTGCTCCTTGTGTTCGACCCTGGCCGCTATACCAGGTTAAATTAATAGCAGGACCGCTATTTTGTGTTTGATTGATTTTATCTCTCTTGGTGGTCTATTTTTCTTGATCGAGCCTAGCTGAGTGGTTGAGGTCGCAACGACCGATTAGCTCCTTTACCTTAGTCGCTCATTTTGGCCAATCAACTGCCTAGACCGAGTCCTTCAGCGATGTATAGAGGTTCACTTGGTGCTATCTTGGGAGAAGAGTCACTTCATGGTGACTCAAGGGACGGTGCTTGGCCATATCATCTCCAACAGGGGCATGGAAGTTGATCCGGCCAAGGTAGATGTCATTAGAAAACTCGCACCACCGTCCAACTTGCGGCAGTTATGGTCTTTCCTGGGGCACGTCGGTTTCTACCGGCGATTCATTCATGATTTCAGTAGGATTGCCCGACCGTTGACTGACCTACTGACGAAGGACACCGAGTTCCTTGTCGATGACAAGTGTCGTTCGTCGTTTGAGACTCTCAAGAGATGTGTTGTTGAGGCTCCTGTTCTCTGATGAATACTCATTCATCACTCTTTATTCTTATATTTTAGCTACAAAAACCTTTGCAAATACATGCATATAGTTGTAAATACAAATAATTACCAAAAGTATGCATTGTGTAAAAACCTATAATTAGCATGTTTTTGTGCAAAAATAAAAGAATAAAGATTAAAAAGAAAAAGAGGGAAATATTTAGAATAAATATTGAGCAACCTAACCCAAGGGAGGGCTCAGCATGGGCCTGACCGCATAAAAGCCAAAGTAGAGGGAGATAGGGGCTCATGTGTGTAAATATCTATGTAAATAAATAAAAGTATTTTCCTCACAAAAATAGCTTAAAATATGCTTGCAAATATTTGTAAATATTTTAAATATAAAAACAAGATAAAAATACAAAAATAAAAAAGAAGACAAAAACATCACCATGTGTATATAGACCACCCACCTTTATATTTATTTAGCCTTATAAACAAATAAAATTAATTTCCAAAATTTTTGTAAATATTCTATATTATATAGTGTAAATAAATAAAATAAAAGCAATTAAAATAAAAACAAAATAAAAATAACAATATAAAAACATAAAAATATATTGTAAATATACCATGTATATAAATGTACATATGTATTTATTTCACCTATGTAGATAAATAATTAAAATAAAATAAAAATGTCTTTTTATTCCTCATTTTATAATATAAAAAAATAAAATATAAAATGGGAATAAAATTGTATAAAAATAAGAAATTAAAAATCAAAAAATTAAAATCCTTTACATTGTATATATACCTATATATAGCTATATAATGTACATACCTTATTTTTATTTCGAAAAATTAATTAAAAATCACTAAAGAATAGAAAAAAATAAAACAAAAATATTTTATGTTTTGACTTTCCCTTAATTCGACCATTTTCTATTTTTTATTTCATTTCCAAGTAATTTCCACGTGGCCGCCTCCTATTGGCCCTGGGGATGTTGACCGCCCGGTCAACTACCTCCCCAGGACCACTTCCCACGGGCTTAGGCGCCCGACCCGATTTCTCCCTAATTCCGCGCCTAAACCCGACTCCCTATCACTTAAGCCCCGGGTCCGATTCCTTCCTGACATATCCGAGATCCTCGCCGGAGCTACCGCATCGGGATCCGCGCCCCAGCACGCCCTACCCGCGCCCTTCTTCCCGGACCCTCCAGCATACTTAAGCCGAGCTCCGCCACCTCCATTCGTATCTTTGGCCATTCGATTCCACCCCCAGTGAGCTCCAGCGTGTGCGTGAGAGTGACAGCTCGCGTCCCGTGCTGTTGAAGCGAGGAGAGGAGTGCGAGACCACTGATCCGGCGAGCATCACTGCCGTGCTCCGCCACCAGCAGGAGCTTGAGCCTCGGAGGGAGACGCTCCTCAAGGCGACGACCCAGAGCACCGCCTGCTCGTCCCCAGTCTCATCAGCCACCCAGGTAGCCCCGTAGTCTCTTCTTTTTCGTTAATTTCCGATTACCCCTTTTTCGCCGCTCCGCCGTTCGCCGTCGATTCCGTCCACATCCGACCACCATTCGATCATCGGGCTTCGCCATAGCCACCGCCTTCCTTCCGCGCACCTTCTCCATACCCCCATTCAACCCAGCTCGCACAGGAGCTGGGAGTCGAGCTCCTCCGTCTACCCCCTTCGCCGGAGCTCATCCACACCGCGTCACAGACCATCTTCACCCGCCTAACCGGGTCGAGGCAGTTTACCCTCGACCCGCGAGTCTCCTGGTTTGCTTTGCAGGTACTTCCAAGCCCATCTGAGGGCTTGGACCATCAGGTCATGGAACTTCATCTCCTTCGACCTAGCCGGAGCTCTCCAGAGCTCGGCTGGGCCATCGGAGACTACCAGCAGCTGCGGAACGTCATCGCGGAGCTCCTCCGATCTTCACGAGCAGCAGGGGAGGTCGGGAGCGTGCGCCTTGGGCCAGCAAAACTCGCCGGCCAACTGTTCTTCCTCGATCCTCCCCGACCGTCCGATCATCCTCGACCTCCAGTTTTCATCTGGGCCGTTCATTCTCGGAGGTCCAGCCACCGTTAGATCAGATGAGGATTGATCCCAGCTGCCCGATGCGCGAGGGTTAGCCACAGAGAGTCCCCACAGTCCGATGCACCACGTGGCGTAGCCCCAACCGTCGGATCACTGCGAGGAGCGTACCCTTGGAGCGCCAGCCGTCCTCCACCGTCAGATGCTACACGTGGCGTCCATCCTGCGGCCCGCATTAATAAAGGGTAATTTTACCCTTAGGCCCTCCTATCTATTTTATTTCGCATTTAGTCCTGTAACTAGTTAGTGTAGTTGTTTAAGTTTTTGGATATTTGCATAGAGACCCTCGTGCTTGGTTTTATTTGCTGATATGCCCCTGTGTATGGTGTGACACGTGCATCGACACGTGATCTTCTGGGCTTTTTACATTATCTACCCTGTAGTCCTGACGGTTAATGAAAGAATGAAAGTTTTTGTGTATTTGCATTTATACCCCTGTGCGTGAGACATTTGAGCATGTGCGGATATTTTTGGGTTAATTGCAGATTACCCCATGGACTTTTGGTACCTGTTACCAAATAGTCCTCGGAAGTAATTTTCGTTACATTTGGGTCCTTGAGTGCCTCAGGCGCATGCGACGCACGTGTTTACCTGGGTTAATTGCACCAGACCCCCCAGAACTTCGGGTATTTGCACTTTGGTCCCTGTGCATAGTACCCTCTTTTGATTTTGAATAAAATAGCAAATATACTCCAAATCCAACGAAAATTGGATACATGGCTCCTGCCATAGTGTAAGATTTTTGAGGATTTTTGGAGACATTTCTGATCTGATTTGATATTTTTAAAAATTCAAAAACATCTATTTTCTTCACGATCTGACTTTAAAAACCACAAAAAAATAGTAAATATCATCTAAAATTCACAAAAAAATTACTTACTGTTTGTTTATGCGTGCTTGATTTTCTAGCCAATTTTGGCTATTTTTCATTACTTAAAACACTTAAAAATTGAAAAACACTCAAAATCTCATAAAAATTCTAGTAAATAAATTAAAAATCCAAAAATAACAATCTAGGTGCCTAATTTTTCCTTGTTTTATTCTCTATACAGAAAAATTACTTGCAGCTAATTTGGGGCTTCTAGATATTTTATCTAGGTCCTTTTAGCTTGGCTGGACAATACCTCTATTTTCAGTCACTGTTTAATTTTTAGAAAATTAAATAAATATCAGAAAAATCCCAAAAATTCATCAAAAACACTAAAAATTATAAAACACATAAAAATATTTTTGTTAAAATTTTTGGTTGATTTTTGTTGCATTAAATAAATTATTGAAGTGTGTTGTTTTCTTATTTTCTTTATTTTCTTAATACATTAAAAATCCAAAAAATATAAAATATTCAAAAACCACCAAAAATACTTCTTTTATTTTCTTTTATTTATTTTTGACTACTTCGTAGGCCGAGAGGCCAACCCGTGCTCCTTGTGTTCGACCCTGGTCGCTATACCAGGTTAAATTAATAGCAAGACCGCTTTTGTGCTTTCGAGTTGATTTTCATTTCATTGGTGGTCTATTTTTCTTGATCGACACGATCGAGTGACCGAGGTCGCGACAACCATCGTAGAGACACCTGATTACCTTAGTCGCTCGGTTATTCGTGTCATCATTCTCCAGCCGCCTGATTGGTCTCTCCCATTCGAGATCATGACGGATGCCTCCAATTTTGCCGTGCGAGCCGTGCTGGGACAGAGGAGGGATGGTGTTCCATTTGCTATTCACTACGCTAGCCGCATATTGGATTCTGCGCAGCGGAACTACACAGTCACAGAGAAGGAGATGCTATCCGTAGTCTTTGTTCCTAGATAAGTTCAGATCGTACATTATTGGATCTAGAGTGACCTTGTATACTGATCATACCGCCATCAGGTGCCTCATGGAAAAGAAGAATGCCAAGGCCAGATTGACTAGATGGATCCTTCTACTCCAGGAGTTTGACATAGAGATTAAGGATAAGCCAGGAGTAAAGAATGTGGTGGCGGATCATCTCTCCCGACTAGAGCATCTTAAGGATTCTGAGCAGATCAAGCCTATTTGTGAGACCTTCCCAGATGAGCGATCCTTGCTATCGCCTCTCTCCCGTGGTATGCCGATATTGTGAACTTTCTTGTTGCTAAGAAAGTTCCACAAGATTGGCCCAGGCAGAGGCTTGAGACCTTCCTCGTGAAGGCCAAGTCCTACCATTGGGAGGATCCCGTGCTTTACCACGAAGGAGGGGATAGCGTATGGCGTAGGTGCATTCCTCAGGAGGAGCACCATAGCGTCCTCACTTACTGCCACAAGCTTGAGGCAGGAGGACATCACTCTGGGAGGAGAACGACACAGAAAGTGCTCCAATCCGGCCTATGGTGGCCTACCCTCTTTAAGGACTCTGATGAGTTCGTGAAGAGGTGTACTGACTGTCAGAGGATGGGCACTTGTGGACAGCGTGATATGATGCTGATGCAACCCATTCACTTCTGTGAGGTTTTTGACGCATGGGGCATCGATTTTATGGGTCTATTCCCTAAGAGTCAGGGATATGAGTACATTCTGTTGGCCGTTAATTATGTGAGTCGTTGGGTTGAGGCTATCCTCGCCCGAACTGCAGATGCCAGGACTGTTTGCAGATTTTTGAGGAAGCACATCATTACACGGTTCGGGGTACCTCGAGTGTTGATATCTGACGAGGGGTCTCATTTTCAACGACCAGGTGAAGGCCCTTGCGAGAGAGTTCGGCATAGATCATCGAGTTGCCACTCCATACCATCCACAGACGAATGGTCTAGCCGAAGTGTCGAAAAGGGAGATCAAGAATATTCTGCAGAAATTCATCCGCCCCGACCGAAAGAATTGGTCACAGCTTTTGGACTCGGTCTTGTGGGCATATAGGACGTATTTCAAGACACCTTTGGGCACATCTCCCTTTCGCCTCATTTATGGCAAGCCGTGCCATTTACCTGTTGAGCTGAGACACAGGTCACTTTGGGCAGTTACAGAGATACTTTTGGATCCAGCTAGTGTAGGAGACCAGAGGAGGGCAGAGTTAGCAGCCTTGGAGGAGCTTCGTGATACCGCCTTCTCAAACAGCCTACAATACAAGGAGAGAGTGAAGGAGTGGCATGATTCTCATATCATCCACAAGCATTTTGAGCCTGGACAAAGAGTATGGCTGTTTGATGCTAGGCTTCATCTATTTCCAGGGAAGGTATAGAGCAAATGGAAGGGACCCTATCTAGTGAGAAAGGTATACGATAATGGGAGTATCGATATATCTGAGTTGTCTTCTGAGAGTACCTTTCGAGTGAACGGCCAGCGACTCAAGCCATTTCTAGATCATGAGCCACGGGTCGTTGATGTTGCCCCTATTCACTTTGCGTGAGATGTGGTCTCTTGACTCACATCTATTGCATTTCACGCCTGATTATCACTGTTCTCCCGACTTGTATAGATCCAGATGTCCTTATCATTACATTCTTTAGTCCCACATCCCTTTTCTCATCTTTTGATTATGCTATACTTAGGGTGTACTTTACCCTAAGTATAGGGGGGATGTAGGACTCTCGGGTATTCTTTTGATTTATTTTCACAAAAATAATTTAATTTGAATTTTCTAAGTATTTTGGAGTGTTTAATAAATTGTTGTTTGTGTACTTTTACCCCCTTTCCATTGTTCCTTTATAATTAAGAATACAAAAAAAAAATAAAAACCATAAAAACCACCTAAAAATATTTCACCTTTTGATTCCATTTTTCGACTACTTCGTAGGCCACTTGGCCAATCCGTGCTCCTTGAGTTCGACCCTGGTCGCTATACCAGGTTAAATAAATAGCAAGACCGATATTAGGCTTTTTGACTCATTATTCTTATTTGGTGGTCTATTTTTCTTGTTGAGTCCGATCTACGAGATCCGGGTCGCAACGACCCTTGATTGATTTTATTCCTACTCGGATTTTATGGGACTTTCGGCTCATCAGAATGAAAGATTTTCTTTTTTAAAAAATTTTTTACTTTTATTTGGATAAATTTTTTATTATTTTTGGGCGTCTTTGTGGATCACAATAACACCTTATTCACTTGTTTATATTTCATTAAATAAAATTAAAACCCTGCATTGATCTTCGGATACATCACGCACCATTAAGTATCTGATGCATTCGTCGACGATCAAATCACATGTGCTGGAAATGGATCATCGTCAACTTCTTATGGTATCAGTGACCGGACGTGGAACCGGTCAACGATACGCTAGAGCAATTGGACAACATATGTTTTACCTTGGGTATCTTACTAATGCGCAATATTTATACTGTTAAATGTAGTCTTGGTGTCGAAATTTTCTTTATACTCTATAATAAGGTGATCAAATCATAGTTATATAATAAACTGTATTTTACAATCATTTTATTGTAGTGACTCAACATCTCTCATATGTCTATGTGTGTATAAAATAAACATGCATGAATATATCACCAAATAAGATGGATAGATTCCTTCGGTTTCATAATACAGAATAAAAACAAAAAGATGCCGATCGAATACATGAATTTGATAATGCTTAAATAAAGGGTAAGTCAAAGTTGACTGTTCATTCCTACGATGGCAATCAAATATATCACCAAATTCAACCAGCACATAATTTAGAGACTTATCAAATAAATGGAAAAGAAATTATATGAGCATTATATTACTGTTATTGCTTACAATTAAACAACTTCTAATCAATCTAGTGGATATAGTTTTCTTGGGAAAAAAAGGTGATGGAAAAGGAAGACATTAACGGCAGTACTCATAACCAAAAAAAATGATGAAGGATATTTTGCATCTTAAGCATAATAATTAGTATTAATATAAAACCTATATCTACTATCTATACATATATATTTATATACTTAGAAATAATAGTAGTAGTAGTATTTTAAATACCAATAAATATACTTAATATCTTTAAAAATAAAAAAATTTTCTTGTATATATTTACTTATATTTATTATATATATCATAAATAATCATTAGTGTATACCTTACTGTTAATATTTCTGCATATAGACATATATATTATATTTTTAACACAAAAAGAAATTAAACATCAAAAAATTAAAATTAAAATTAAAATATATGCTAGTGTCGATAAATTCTTTATCAGGGGCCAACAACCAAGTCTAATTCATGTAGTTGATTTCATAATTATATTGATCTCTCATAGCCGGAATAAATTAGTTTGAAAAGATAATGTTGAATGCCTCTACTCTTATCTTCATGTGGAACAACTAGGAGGAGAGGATGCTAATCTATACAAAAACTCAGAGAGATATTTTTTTCATGTGATATTTCTTCATGTTGATAAGTAAGATCGCAATATTTTGTTCTTAATATCTTTCTAATTATTAGATATTTTTATTAATGTCCGACGTAATGCTTCTTGCAGATGGGTCGACAGAGTATGTGGCATGCAGGACCTTGACCCGTTCGAATTCCAGCGATGATTTTTGCTTTTATAGATTTAGGTATGTTGTTTGTATTTATTGTTTGCATGATCCTGTAGTGGTGGTGGTATCACCGCCGCAACGCTGCCATGGCAGCAACTGTTGTGGCCGCTGCCGCCGCCTGTGCACCGAGGGAGAGCCACATCCGTGACATGGTTGCGGCTCTCCCTAGCATGGAGCAGTCTCAAGATGTGATGGACACGATGTGTTCCATCTGTCTTGAGGACAGAGGTGTCGAGGTCGATCGACCTATGACATCTCTTCCATGCAAGCATGCATTCCACGTGGAATGCATCACTGCATGGCTCCTCTGTGCGATCCCCGCTCACTGCCCTCTGTGCCGTCGTGAGTTAGACGACGGTATTGTGTGAGATGTTGTTTAGTATATAGAGATAGTTATGTGTGATGCTTTGTTTAGCTTCTAGAGGTCGTTGCGTGGGACTTATGTAAATAATTCTGACAATTTTCATATGATGTATCCATGTCATAAATATAGTTTGTGAGAATTTGTGTTATGCGAATCAAACGGTTCCTTTAGTGTAATTATTTTCATCCATTCTCTTGAATCTGATTTACAAATATATAAATAATAAATAGTTCGAATTTGTAAAAATAAATAATACAATCACGACTCTCTAAAAAAAGATGTATATTTAAAGAATAATATAAGATGTATAAAATAAACTTATATAGTTATAATCATGAACGTGAAATAAGATTAAATACAACTCTTGTATGGATAGATTCCTTCGATTTCATAATATTGAATAAAAACAAAAAGATGCCGATCGAATACATGAATTTGATGATGCTTAAATAGAGGGTGAGTCAAAGTTGACTGCTCGTTCCTAAGATGGCAATCAAATATATCACCAAATTCAACCTACACATAATTTAGAGACTTATCAAATAAATGGAAAATAAATTATATGAACATTATGTTACTATTATTGCTTACAATTCAAAGCTTCCAAATAATCTAGTGGATAAAGTTTTCTTGGGTAAAAAAGTTGCTGGAAAAGGAAGACATTAACGACAGTACTCATAACCAAAAAAATGATGAAGGATATTTTGCATCTTAAGCATAATAATTAGTATTAATATAAAACCTGTATCTACTATCTATACATATATATTTATATACTTAATAATAATAGTAGTAGTAGTTTTTTAAATACCTATAAATATATTTAATACCTTTAAAAATAAAAAAGTTTTTACTTGTCTATATTTACTTATATTTATTATATATATCATATATAATCATTAGTGTATACCTTAGTGTTAATATTTCTGTATATAGACATATATATTATATTTTTAACACAAAAAGAAATTAAACATCAAAAAATTAAAATTAAAATTAAAATATATGCTAGTGTCGATAAATTCTTCAATTAGGGGCCAACAGCCAACTTTAATTCATGTAGTTGATTTCATAATTATATTGATCTCATATAGCCTGAATAAATTAGTTTGAAAAGATAATGCTGAATGCCTCTACTCTTATCTTCACATGGAACAACTAGGAGGAGAGGATGCTAATCTATACAAAAACTGAAAGAGATATTTTTTTCATGTGATATATCTTCATATTGATAAGTAAGCTCGCAATATTTTGTTCTTAATATCTTTCTAATTAATAAATATTTTTATTAATGTCCGACGTAATGTTTCTTGCAGATGGGTCGACAGAGTATGTGGCATGCAGGACCTTGGCCCGTTCGGATTCCAGCGATGATTTTTGCTTTTATAGGTTTTGGTATGTTGTTTGTATTTATTGTTTGCATGATCCTGTGGTGGTGGTGGTATCACCGCCACAACGCTGCCGTGGCGGCAGCTGTTGCGGCCGCTGCCGCCGCCTGTGCACCGTGGGAGAGCCACATCCATGACATGGTTGCGGCTCTCCCTAGCATGGAGCAGTCTCAAGATGTGATGGACACGATGTGTTCCATCTGTCTTGAGGACAGAGGTGTCGAGGTCGATCGACCTATGACATCTTTTCCATGCGGGCGTGCATTCCACGTGGAATGCATCACTGCATGGCTTCTCCGTGCGATCCCCGCTCACTGCCCTCTGTGTCGTCGTGAGTTAGACGACAGTATTGTGTGAGATGTTGTTTAGTATATAGAGATAGTTATGTGTGATGCTTTGTTTAGCTTTTAGAGGTCGTTGCGTGGGACTTATGTAAATAATTATGACGGTTTTCATATGATGTATCCATGTCGTATATATAGTTTGTGAGAATTAGTGTTATGTCAATCAAACGGTGCCTTTAGTGTAATTATTTTCATCCATTCTCTTGAATCTGATTTACAAATATATAAATAATAAATAGTTCGAATTTGTAACAATAAATAATACAATCACGACTCTCTAAAAAAAGATGTATATTTAAAGAATAATATAATATGTATAAAATAAACTTATATGGTTATAATCATTAATGTGAAATAAGATTAAATACAACTCTTGTATGGATAGATTCCTTCGGTTTCATAATATTGAATAAAAACAAAAATATGTTGATCGAATACATGAATTTGATGATGCTTAAATAAAGGGTGAGTCAAAGTTGACTGCTCGTTCCTAAGATGGCAATCAAATATATCACCAAATTCAACCTGCACATAATTTAGAGACCTATCAAATAAATGGAAAATAAATTATATGAACATTATGTTACTATTATTGCTTACAATTAAAAGCTTCCAAATAATCTAGTGGATAAAGTTTTCTTGGGTAAAAAAGTTGCTGGAAAATGAAGACATTAACGGCAGTACTCATAACCAAAAAAATGATGAAGGATATTTTGCATCTTAAGTATAATAATTACTATTAATATAAAACCTATATCTACTATCTATACATATATATTTATATACTTAATAATAATAGCAGTAGTAGTTTTTTAAATACCTATAAATATATCTATTACCTTTAAAAATAAAAAAGTTTTTTTCTTGTCTATATTTACTTATATTTATTATATATATCATATATAATCATTAGTGTATACCTTAGTGTTAATATTTCTGCATATAGACATATATATTATATTTTTAACACAAAAAGAAATTAAACATCAAAAATTAAAATTAAAATTAAAATATATGCTAGTGTCGATAAATTCTTTAATTAGGGGCTAACAACCAACTTTAATTTATTTAGTTGATTTCATAATTATATTGATCTCTCATAGCCTGAATAAATTAGTTTGAAAAGATAATGTTGAATGCCTCTACTCTTATCTTCACGTGGAACAACTAGGAGGAGAGGATGCTAATCTATACAAAAACTCACAGAGATATTTTTTTCATGTGATATATCTTCATGTTGATAAGTAAGCTCGCAATATTTTGTTCTTAATATCTTTCTAATTAATAGATATTTTTATTAATGTCCGACGTAATGCTTCTTGCAGATGGGTCGACAGAGTATGTGGCATGCAGGACCTTGGCCCGTTCGGATTGCAGCGATGATTTTTGCTTTTATAGGTTTAGGTATGTTGTTTGTATTTATTGTTTGCATGATCCTGTTGTGGTGGTGGTATCACCTCCATAACGCTGCCGGGGCGGCAGCTGTTGCGGCCGCTGCCGCCGCCTGTGCAACAAGGGAGAGCCATATCCGTGACATGGTTGCGGCTCTCCCTAGCATGGAGCAGTCTCAAGATGTGATGGACACGATATGTTCCATCTGTCTTGAGGACAGAGGTGTCGAGGTCTATCGACCTATGACATCTCTTCCATGCAGGCATGCATTCCACGTGGAATGCATCACTGCATGGCTCCTCCGTGCGATCCCTGCTCACAGCCTTCTGTGCCCTCGTGAGTTAGACGACGGTATTGTGTGAGATGTTGTTTAGTATATAGAGATAGTTATGTGTGATGCTTAGTTTAGCTTCTAGAGGTCGTTGCGTGGGACTTATATAATAATTATGACGGTTTTCATATGATGTATCCATGTCATATATATAGTTTGTGAGAATTAGTGTTATGTCAATCAAACGGTGCCTTTAGTGTAATTATTTTCATCCATTCTCTTGAATCTGATTTACAAATATATAAATAATAAATATTTCGAATTTGTAACAATAAATAATACAATCACGACTCTCTAAAAAAAGATATATATTTAAAGAATAATATAAGATGTATAAAATAAACTTATATGGTTATAATCATGAACGTGAAATAAGATTAAATACAACTCTTGTATGGATAGATTCCTTCGATCTCATAATATTGAATAAAAACAAAAAGATGCCGATCGAATACATGAATTTGATGATGCTTAAATAAAGGGTGAGTCAAAGTTGACTGCTCGTTCCTAAGATGGCAATCAAATATATCACCAAATTCAACCTGCACATAATTTAGAGACTTGTCAAATAATGGAAAATAAATTATATGAACATTATGTTACTATTATTGCTTACAATTAAAAGCTTCCAAATAATCTAGTGGATAAAGTTTTCTTGGGTAAAAAAGTTGCTGGAAAAGGAAGATATTAACTGCAGTACTCATAACCAAAAAAATGATGAAGGATATTGTGCATCTTAAGCATAATAATTAGTATTAATATAAAACCTATATCTACTATCTATACATATATATTTATATACTTAATAATAGTAGTAGTAGTATTTTTTTAAATACCTATAACTATATTTAATACCTTTAAAAATAAAAAAGTTTTTTCTTGTCTATATTTACTTATATTTATTATATATATCATATATAATCATTAGTGTATACCTTAGTGTTAATATTTCTGCATATAGACATATATATTATATTTTTAACACAAAAAGAAATTAAACATCAAAAAATTAAAATTAAAATTAAAATATATGCTGGTGTCGATAAATTCTTTAATTAGGATACTCTTATCTTCATGTGGAACAACTAGGAGGAAAGGATGCTAATCTATTCAAAAACTCACAGAGATATTTTTTTCATGTGATATATCTTCATGTTGATAAGTAAGCTCGCAATATTTTGTTCTTAATATCTTTCTAATTAACAGATATTTTTATTAATGTCCGACGTAATGCTTCTTGCAGATGGGTCGACAGAGTATGTGGTATGCAGGACCTTGGCCTGTTCGGATTCAAGAGATAATTTTTGCTTTTATAGGTTTAGGTATGTTGTTTGTATTTATTGTTTGCATGATCCTGTGGTGGTGGTGGTATCACCGCCACAACGCTGCCGTGACGGTAGCTGTTGCGTTCGCTGCCGCCGCCTGTGCACCGAGGGAGAGCTACATCCGTGACATGGTTGCGGCTCTCCCTAGCATGGAGCAGTCTCAAGATGTGATGGACACGATGTGTTCCATCTGTCATGAGGACAGAGGTGTCGAGGTCGATCGACCTATGACATCTCTTCCATGCAGACATGCATTCAACGTGGAATGCATCACTGCATGGCTCCTCCGTGCGATCCCCGCTCACTGCCCTCTGTGCCGTCGTGAGTTAGATGACAGTATTGTGTGAGATGTTGTTTAGTATATAAGATAGTTATGTGTGATGCTTTATTTAGCTTCTAGAGGTCGTTGCGTGGGACTTATGTAAATAATTATGACGGTTTTCATATGATGTATCCATGTCATACATATAGTTTGTGAGAATTAGTGTTATGTCAATCAAACGGAGCCTTTAGTGTAATTATTTTCATCCATTCTCTTGAATCTGATTTACAAATATATAAATAATAAATATTTCGAATTTGTAACAATAAATAATACAATCACGACTCTCTAAAAAAAGATGTATATTTAAAGAATAATATAAGATGTATAAAATAAACTTATTTGGTTATAATCAGGAACGTGAAATAAAATTAAATACAACTCTTGTAGGGATATATTCCTTCGGTTTCATAATATTGAATAAAAACAAAAAGATGTTGATCGAATACATGAATTTGATGATACTTAAATAAAGGGTGAGTCAAAGTTGACTGCTCGTTCCTAAGATGGCAATCAAATATATCACCAAATTCAACCTGCACATAATTTAGAGACTTGTCAAATAATGGAAAATAAATTATATGAACATTATGTTACTATTATTGCTTACAATTAAAAGCTTCCAAATAATCTAGTGGATAAAGTTTTCTTGGGTAAAAAAGTTGCTGGAAAAGGAAGATATTAACTGCAGTACTCATAACCAAAAAAATGACGAAGGATATTGTGCATCTTAAGCATAATAATTAGTATTAATATAAAACCTATATCTACTATCTATACATATATATTTATATACTTAATAATAGTAGTAGTAGTATTTTTTTAAATACCTATAACTATATTTAATACCTTTAAAAATAAAAAAGTTTTTTCTTGTCTATATTTACTTATATTTATTATATATATCATATATAATCATTAGTGTATACCTTAGTGTTAATATTTCTGCATATAGACATATATATTATATTTTTAACACAAAAAGAAATTAAACATCAAAAAATTAAAATTAAAATTAAAATATATGCTGGTGTCGATAAATTCTTTAATTAGGATACTCTTATCTTCACGTGGAACAACTAGGAGGAGAGGATGCTAATCTATTCAAAAACTCACAGAGATATTTTTTTCATGTGATATATCTTCATGTTGATAAGTAAACTCGCAATATTTTGTTCTTAATATCTTTCTAATTAACATATATTTTTATTAATGTCCGACGTAATGCTTCTTGCAGATGGGTCGACAGAGTATGTGGTATGCAGGACCTTGGCCCGTTCGGAATCAAGAGATAATTTTTGCTTTTATAGGTTTAGGTATGTTGTTTGTATTTATTGTTTGCATGATCCTGTGGTGGTGGTGGTATCACCGCCACAACGCTGCCGTGACGGTAGCTGTTGCGTTCGCTGCCACCGCCTGTGCACCGAGGGAGAGCTACATCCGTGACATGGTTGCGGCTCTCCCTAGCATGGAGCAGTCTCAAGATGTGATGGACACGATGTGTTCCATCTGTCATGAGGACAGAGGTGTCGAGGTCGATCGACCTATGACATCTCTTCCATGCAGGCATGCATTCAACGTGGAATGCATCACTGCATGGCTCCTCCGTGCGATCCCCGCTCACTGCCCTCTGTGCCGTCGTGAGTTAGATGACAGTATTGTGTGAGATGTTGTTTAGTATATAAGATAGTTATGTGTGATGCTTTATTTAGCTTCTAGAGGTCGTTGCGTGGGACTTATGTA
The DNA here is from genome assembly GCA_037367405.1 of Ottelia alismoides. Classification (NCBI taxonomy): domain Eukaryota; kingdom Viridiplantae; phylum Streptophyta; class Magnoliopsida; order Alismatales; family Hydrocharitaceae; genus Ottelia; species Ottelia alismoides. The sequence continues at coordinate 728,834 of JAZKJV010000420.1, forward strand.
AATAATTATGACGGTTTTCATATGATGTATCCATGTCATACATATAGTTTGTGAGAATTAGTGTTATGTCAATCAAACGGAGCCTTTAGTGTAATTATTTTCATCCATTCTCTTGAATCTGATTTACAAATATATAAATAATAAATATTTCGAATTTGTAACAATAAATAATACAATCACGACTCTCTAAAAAAAGATGTATATTTAAAGAATAATATAAGATGTATAAAATAAACTTATTTGGTTATAATCAGGAACGTGAAATAAAATTTAATACAACTCTTGTATGGATATATTCCTTCGGTTTCATAATATTGAATAAAAACAAAAAGATGCTGATCGAATACATGAATTTGATGATACTTAAATAAAGGGTGAGTCAAAGTTGACTGCTCGTTCTTAAGATGGCAATCAAATATATCATCAAATTCAACCTGCACATAATTTAGAGACCTATCAAATAAATGGAAAATAAATTATATGAACATTATGTTACTATTATTTCTTACAATTAAAAGCTTCCAAATAATCTAGTGGATAAAGTTTTCTTGGGTTAAAAAAGTTGGTGGAAAAGGAAGACATTAACGACAGTACTCATAACCAAAAAAATGATGAAGGATATTTTGCATCTTAAGCATAATAATTAATATTAATATAAAACCTATATCTACTATCTATACATATATATATATATTTATATACTTAATAATAATAGTAGTAGTAGTTTTTTAAATACCTATAAATATATTTAATACCTTTAAAAATAAAAAGTTTTTTCTTGTCTATATTTACTTATATTTATTATATATATCATATATAATCATTAGTGTATACCTTAGTGTTAATATTTCTGCAATAGACATATATATTATATTTTTAACACAAAAAATTAAACATCAAAAAATTAAAATGAAAATATATGCTAGTGTCGATAAATTTTTTAATTAGGGGCCAACAGCCTACTTTAATTCATGTAGTTGATTTCATAATTATATTGATCTCTCATAGCCTGAATAAATTAGTTTGAAAAGATAATGTTGAATGCCTCTAGTCTTATCTTCACGTGGAACAACTAGGAGGAGAGGATGCTAATCTATACAAAAACTCACAGAGATATTTTTTTCATGTGATATATCTTCATTTTGATAAGTAAGCTCGCAATATTTTGTTCTTAATATTTTTCTAATTAATATATATTTTTATTAATGTCCGACGTAATGCTTCTTGCAGATGAGCCGACAGAGTATGTGGCATGCAGGACTGATGAGCGATCCGAACGACTAAGGTAAAGGTACAAAAATGGTCGTTGCGACCTCGGTCGCTCAGATGCGCTAAATCAAGAAAAATAAACCACTCGATACAAATGAAATCAACCAAAATGAAGAAGTGGTCCTGCTATGTGATTAACATGGTATAGCACCCAAGCTCGAACTCAAGGAGCACGGATTGGCCGAAGGCCTACGAAGTAGTAAAAACAAATAAAATAAAGAAATAAAATATTTTTAGTGGTTTTTAATTATTTTTTTATATTTTTTGGATTTTTAATTGATTAAGAAATTAAGAAAAACAAATACAAGCACACTTTATCAATTTATTTAAAGTAACAAAAATCAACCAAAAATTAGAACAAAAATATTTTTATGTGTTTTAGATTTTTTTATGTTTTTGGTGAATTTTTGATAATTTTCTGATGTGTATTTTATTTTCTAAAAATTAAACAGTGGTAAAAATGAAGGGTACTGTCCAGCCGAGCCAAAAAGCCCTAGATAAAATATCTAAGGGCCTTAAAATGGCCTGGAAGTAATTTTCCTGTAAAATAGAGGAAACAAGGAAAATTTTGGTACCAATTTTATTATTTTTGGTTTTTTAATTTATTTACTAGAATTTTTATAGGTTTTCGAGTGTTTTTAGGTTTTTAAGGTTTTTAAGCAATGAAAAATAGCCAAAATTGGCTAGAAAATCAAACAAACTAAACTAAACAGTAGCTAATTTTTATGGAATTTTTAGGGGAATTTTTATATTTTTTGTGAATTTTCAAGTTAAACAGTAACGAAAATGAAGATTTTTGAATTTTTAAAAATAGAAAACAAAATCAGAAATGTCCTCAAAAATCCGTGAAAATCCTACACCATGGCAGGAGCCATGTGTCAAATTCTCATTGGATTTGGAGGTGATTTGATATTTTATTCAAAAATAACAAGAGGGTACTGTGCACAGGGACTAGAATGCAAATACCCAAAGTTCTGGGGGTCCCGGTGCAATTAACCCAGCAAAACACGCGCCAAGCGCGTGCCTGGGGCACTCAGGGACCTAAATGTAACAAAAATAAGTCCCGAGGACTTATTGGTAACACGTACCAAAAGTCCAGGGGCCTTAGTTGCAAATAACCCACGAAATATCGCACATGCGGAAATAAACCATGCACAAGGGTATAAATGCAATTAACTAAAAACTTTCATTCATTTCATAACAACCAGAACTACAAGGGCTTAGACTGCAAATACACCAAAATAACACGTGACGAAGCACGTGGCTCACACAGGCAGGGGTATAAATGCAAATATCTAAAGCTCAAGGTCCTCTATGCAAATAAACCTAAAACTAAACAACGTACTTAAATATTTACAGGACTAATGCGAAATAAAACAAAGATAAGGGCCTAAGGGTAAATTACCCTTTATTAACCGGAGCAGTTGGATGACTGCCACGTGTATATCTGACGGTCCAGGTGGGGGCAGCTCTACAACACTGGGACGGCTCTGGCTGATCCAACGGTCTAGGCCAGGACACGTGTGGATCTGACGGTCCGGATCAGTCGCCTCAGATCTGACGTCGAGGGGCGCTCCAGGAACCAACGGTCAGGATGGCGTCTGGAGCTGGGGGCTGATCCAACGACGCCGGAGGGTGCTGGAAGAACTGGGCCCCGGCAAGCTTTGCCGGGCTCGTGCTGGCGCTGGCCTCCTCCTCGGAGCGCTCTGATGATCGGAGAAGAAAGCTGGTGCGCTCCTGTGTCTGCTGCGACACTCCGATGATCGACCCGAGCTCGGAGGAGCTCAGGGGCGGTCGGCGGAGCTGGTCTTCTGGCCGAATGACGGAGAGCCTCAGATGTCCCTTGTTCTGACCTGCAAAGTGAACCAAAAGACTCGCGGGTCGAGGGCAAATTGCCTCGACCCGGTTAGGCGATGTGGAGGAGGTTGGTGCGTCGGGGCGGCGGGCTCCGGTGAAGGTGGTAGACGGAGGAGCCCGGTTCCCAGCTCCTGTGCGAGCTGGGTTGCGTGAGCAGGTGGAGAACGTGCGTCGGAGGAAGGCGAACGTGAAGGTCGGGTCCGATGGTCGGATGGTGGTCGGAACCGGGGTGAATCGAAGAAAAACGACGGCGGCGCTAATTGGGGGTAAACGAAAATCGAACGAAATGGCGGAGCTACGGGACTACCTGGATGGACGGTGAGACTGGGGAAGAGCAGGGGGTGCTCCTGGTCGTCGCCTCGAGGGTCGTCTCGGCCCGAGGCTCGAAGCTCGCTCAGGTAGCGGAGCTACGGCGACAACGTCGCCGGATCAATGGATTCACCGGCTCTCGTCGCTGCAACAGGTTGGGGATGCGAGCTGTCACCTCTCTCTCTCTCTGGAGCTCACTGGAGAACGAAGCAAATGGCCAAAGATCGCGTGGGAAGGTGGCGGAGCAGCGCCTTTATATGGCTAGGGGTCCGAGAAGAAGGGGTCCGGGCAAGCTCAGGAGCGCGCGGATCCCGAGGGAGCGGCTCCGGCGAGGATGCCGGACGCAAGGAGAATGATTCGGACCCAGGGTTTGGCGAATTGGTGATCGGGTCGAGCGGGTATTAATTGGAGAAATCGGGTCAGGCGCTCGGACCCGTGGGAAGTGGTCCTGGGGGGGCTAGCTGACCGGGCGGTCAACATCCCCAGGAGCCAATGAGGTTCGGCCACGTGGCTGGATCTTGAGGTGACAAATAGAGGTAGCTAGGGGCCGAATCTGCAAAAACTCCAAACATGAAATATTTTTATTTTATTTTTTTCTATTTTTTGGTGATTTTTAATTAATTTTTGGAAATAAAAATAGGCTATATACATAATATGTACTAGATATAGGTATATGCAATATATATATAGGGTTTTGATTTTTGATTTTTATATATTATTTTTATACAATTTTATTCCCATTTTATATTTTATTTATTTATAGAAGAAAATAAGGAATAAAAAGTTATTTTTATTTTATTTTTATTATTTATGTACATAGGTAAAATAAATAGATATGTACATCTATATACAAGGTACATGTTCAATGTATTTTTGTATTTTTAATTTTTCTATTTTTATTTTGTTTTGATTTTAATTGTTTTTATTTTATTTATTTACAATATATAATATAGAATATTTACAAAAAGTTTAAAAATTAATTTTATTTATTTTCAAGGTTAAATAAATTCATAGATGTGGTATATGTACATGATGAAAGGGATATTTTTGATTCTTTTTATTTTTTAACTTTTTATTTTGTTTTTATATTTTATAGATATGTACAAGTATTTACAAGCATATTTTTGGGTGAGGAAAAAATATATATTTATTTACATAAATATATACACCAGAGCCCCTATCTCCCTCTACTTTGGCTTTTATGCGGTCAGGCCCATGTTGAGCCCTCCCTTGGGTTAGGTTGCTCAATATTTATTCTAAATATTTCCCTCTTTTTCTTTTTCATCTTCATTCTTTTATTTTTGCACAAAAACATGCTAATTATAGGCTTTTACACAATGCATGCTTTTGGTAATTATTCCTATTTACACATATCTACATGCATTTGCAAAGGTTTTTGTAGCTAAAATATAAGAATAAAGAGTGATGAATGGGCATTCATCACCCCCCTATACTTAACTTTGCTAGTCCCTTAGCAAACACTTATTTGAAAAAGAAGTGAAAAAGAAAGAAAGAAAAAGAAAAAGAGGATGTACATGGATCAAGGTTGATTATTAAACTTGCCTTCATTAAATTGGGGTATGGAGCTCGATCAGATCTTTGGATTATTAATGCGTCGGAACCTTATTTAGACTTAAGCTTAAAACCCAACAGCCTCTAAGTTCCACTAATCTATAACCAAGACTCCTCAATGCTCCAGATCAGAACAAGTCATCAATCACAAACCCTGAAGACCATGAATCTTTTCTTGTCCTGTGAATGTGAAGTCTAAGCTCTCCACCTCAAAAATGGCAACTTGACAACCCTCCCCGACAAGGTAACTCTATGACCTCAATCTGGCCACTCTTTCCTCGAGGAGCGGGGTATTCCCTTCTAAGTTCAAGTTCAACCGGCTCAAGAAGAGGGGGAAGAAGAGAATGGGTCAAGGCCAGTGTAGCCAAGTACCCTTGGGAGCTTGACCAGTGTAGCCAAGTCTCCCTGCTGCAAGCTACAACAGGTGGATCATGAAACCAAGCTTTGCTTATTGCACTCTATATACATACTCCGGTGGGATTATCATTTTCTCTCAGACCCACCACGTTTTTGGAGTTCTTTTCTTTTTGCACATTTTTTTTCAAGTGCATCTGTACAACATATACATGTGCAACATATATACAAGGAGTTTTTCCTCTTGAGCCAGTAGACTATCCCTCTTTTGAAGCTTTATTGCAACCCACAACTCCCGTCGTTAGACCTCATGGCAACCATACCAAGTTGAGACGCACTTCCTTCACTATAAGAAGAAGAGAGGTTCTGCCTAGAAATACTACCCTCATATGCTACCCCAAGTCAAGGAAGGCTGCCTCCTCACCACCTCATCCGTAGAGAGCTCGGTGCATAGTGCTGGTGTCCAAGTAAAGCCATAATCTATATGAGTCACGTGTTGTTGTTAAGTGCTCTACTTAGGCTCATTGAGATGACATGTAATCATAGCCAAGTGGACTCAAAGAATTAAGTCACCATGGACCTGAAAAGCCTTAAACCTAAGCCCGATAAGGTTCCTCTTAGAAATTAGGTGGATTAAGATCTTAATCAAGCTCCATTCCTCAATTTGATTCCAGGCTAGTTTAAATGTCAACTATCATCCAGAAAAGCTATATACATATGTAGAAAAAGATGCTTATTTACACAAATTTTACAATCATGCAAAATTTTTGAAAAATGTTTTGAAATCATGAATAGATGATGCATGAAGTGCAAGTTTTGAAAAAAGATATTTACACACATTTACACAAGATTTTTGCTAACTTTTGATTTTCAAAACATTTTGGAAAAATTTTGTACTATATACATAATTTTGATACCAAAATATTTACACAAGCTTTACACAAAAGATTTTTGAAATCATTTTTACAAAAATAATTTGTACACTAGCTATGTATGTGCAAATAAAAGAGGATTATGTACATGAAAATTTTTTAATTTTTGTCGTTTTTAGCCATTTTATTTATTAACACACTCACACAAAGTACGAGTTATGGCTAAAGTATATATGAAATATATACACACCCCCCTATACTTAGCTCGAACGATGTCCTCAGAGTCAAGAGCGATGAAGAAGACATAACTCGTGCTAGGTATAGGAAAGTGAAAAGGAAGGCTATATACAAAAAGAAATGAAAAGTCAAGAGGGATTCAGGTCTCCCCCCTATACTTAGGATCAAATAATCCTAAGTATAACAGACTGTATACTAAGGGAAAACCTGAGTGCAGAATGTACAGAGTCTACCCCCCCATACTTAGGGTGAAATATCCCTAAGTATAGGCAACAAAAGCAGGGGTAAACAGAAGCAAAAGAAATACTCAGAAAGTCTTACATCCCCCCTATACTTAGGGTAAAGTGCACCCAAAGTATAGCATAATCACAAGATGAAGGAAGGGATGTGGGAGTAAAGAATGTGGTGATATGGACATCTGGATCTATACAAGGCGAAAGATCAGTGAAACTCAGGCATGAGATGCATTAGATGTGAGTCAAAGACCACATCTCACGCAAAATGAATAGGGGCAAGATCAACGACCCGCGGCTCATGATCTAGAAATGGCTTGAGCCGCTGGCCGTTCACTCGAAGGCACTCTCAGAAGACAACTCAGATATGTCAATGCTACCATTGTCGTGTACCTTTCTAACCAGATAAGGTCCCTTCCATTTACTCTGTAGCTTCCCTGGAAATAATCGTAGCCTCGCATCAAACAGCCATACTCTCTGTACAATCTCAAAATGCTTGTGGCTGATATGAGAATCATGCCACTCCTTGACTTTCTCCTTATAATGTAGGCTGCTTGAGAACGCTGCATCTCTAAGCTCCTCCTGGGCAGCTAACTCTGCCCTCCTCTGGTCTCTCATACCATCTGGATCCATCAAAATATCTGTAACTGCCCAAAGTGACTTGTGCCTCAGCTCAACAGGTAAATGGCATGGCTTGCCATACACGAGGCGAAAGGGAGATGTGCCCAAAGGTGTCTTGAAAGACGTCCTATATGCCCACAAGACCGAGTCCAAAAGCTGTGACCAATCCTTTCGGTCAGGGCGGACGACTTTCTGCAGAATAGTCTTGATCTCCCTATTCGACACTTCGGCTAGACCATTCGTCTGTGGATGGTAAGGTGTAGCAACACGATGATCTATGCCGAACTCGCTAGCAAGTGCCTTCACCTGGTCGTTGATGAAGTGAGATCCCCCATCAGAAATCAGAACTCGTGGAACCCCGAACCTCGTGATGATGTGCTTTCTCAAAAATCGGCAAACTGTCCTCGCATCAGCGGCTCGGGCGGGGATAGCCTCCACCCAACGACTCACATAATCAACAGCCAACAGAATGTACTCAAATCCCTGACTTTTAGGGAATGGACCCATGAAATCGATGCCCCATGCGTCAAAAACCTCACAGACGTGAATGGGCTGCATCGGCATCATATCATGCTGTCCACAAGTGCCCATCCTCTGACAGTCAGTACACCTCTTCACGAACTCATCTGAGTCCTTGAAGAGGGTAGGCCACCACAAGCCGGATTGGAGCACTTTCTGTGCCGTTCTCCTCCCAGAATGATGTCCTCCTGCCTCAAGCTTGTGGCAGTAAGTGAGGACGCTATGGTGTTCCTCCTGAGGAATACACCGACGCCAGACGCTGTCCCCTCCTTCGTGATAAAGGATGGGATCCTCCCAATGGTAGGACTTGGCCTTCGCGAGGAAGGTCTCAAGCCTCTGCCTGTGCCAATCTTGTGGGACTTTCCCAGCAACGAGAAAGTTCACAATATCGGCATACCACGGGAGTGTGGCGATAGCAAGGATCGCCTCATCTGGGAAGGTATCTCTAATAGGGTCAATCTGCTCAGAATCCTCAGGCTGCTCTAGTCGGGAGAGATGATCCGCCACCACATTCTTGACTCCAGGCTTATCCTTAAACTCAATATCGAACTCCTGGAGTAGAAGGATCCATCTAGTCAGTCTGGCCTTGGCATCCTTCTTTGCCATGAGGTACCTGATGACGGTGTGATCTGTAAACAAAGTCACTCTAGATCCAATGATATACGATCTGAACTTATCTAGGGCGAACACTACTGCTAGCATCTCCTTCTCTGTGACCGTATAATTCCGCTGGGCAGAATCCAATGTGCGGCTAGCGTAGTGTATGGCAAATGGAACTCCATCCCTCCTCTGTCCCAGCACTGCCCCTACGGCAAAATCGGAGGCATCCGTCATGATCTCGAATGGGAGAGACCAATCAGGCGGCCGGAGGACAGGAGCCTCAATAACACACTGCTGGAGAGTCGCGAAGGACGAAAGACACTTGTCATCGACAAGGAACTCGGTGTCTTTCGTCAAGAGGTCAGTCAACGGTCGGGCAATCCTGCTGAAATCCTGAATAAATCTCCTATAAAATCCAACGTGCCCTAGGAATGACCGTAGCTGCCTCAGATTGGACGGCGGTGCGAGTTTCCTAATGACATCAACCTTGGCCGGATCAACCTCCATGCCCCTGTTGGAGATGATGTGGCCAAGCACCGTCCCTTGAGTCACCATGAAGTGACTCTTCTCCCAAGATAAAACCAAATGATACTCAATACATCGCTGGAGTACTCGGTCTAGGCAGTCAAGACAGGAGTCGAATCCGTCGCCGTAGACTGAGAAATCGTCCATGAAGACCTCCAAACACTCCCCTACCATGTTCGAAAAGATCGACAGCAATGATAACAGGGCTGCTCACTCGGGTATAAGGTACAGAAATAGGGTCGTTGCGACCCAAGCGAACAGACCGTGTATATCAAGAAAAATCGAACCACTAATGACAAATCAAGCAATCAAAGCAAGGAAGCGGTCCTGCTATATGTTTAACCTGGTATAGCACCCAGGGTCGAACTCAAGGAGCACAGATCGGCCGAAGGCCTACGAAGTAGTAAAAATAAATAAAATAAAAGACAAAATATTTTTTAGTGGTTTTTAATTATTTTTATATTTTTTTTGGATTTTTTTTGTAAAGAAAATAATAAAAACAAAAACAATCACACTTTGGCAAATTATTTAATGCATCAAAATTCAACCAAAAATCAAAATAAAAATCTTTTTATGTGTTTTATGATTTTTTATGTTTTTGGTGAATTTTTGGAATTTTTCTGATATTTATTTTAATTTCTAAAAATCAAACAGTAACAAAAACAAGGGGTATTGTCCAGCCAAGCCTAAAGTCCCTAGATAAAATACCTAAGGACTCAAAAAGGCCTGGAGGTAATTTTCCTATAAAATAGATGAAATAAGGAAAATTTAGGTACCAGATTTATTGTTTTTGGATTTTTAATGTATTTATTAGAATTTTTATGAGTTTTTTTGGGGTTTTTAAGTTTTTAAGGTTTTTAAGCAATGAAAAATAGCCAAAATTGGCTAGAAAATCAAGGAGCACAAACTAAACAGTAGCTAATTTTTATAGAATTTTTAAAGAAGTTTTTATATTTTTATGTGATTTTCCAATCTAGACAGTAGCAAAAACTAAGGTTTTTGAATTTTTTAAAAAAGCAAACACAATAAAAAATGTCCTCAAAAATTCACAAAAATCCTACACCATGGCAGGAGCCGTGTGTCAAATTTTCATCGAATTTGGAGGTGATTTGATATTTTATTCAAAAATAACAAAAGGGTACTGTGCACAGGAACTGGAATGCAAATACCCAAAGTTCTGGGGGTCCCGGTGCAAAATACCCAGCAAAACACGCACCAAGCGCGTGCCTGGGGCACTCAGGGACCTATATGTAAGGAAAATAAGTCCCGAGGACCTATTGGTAACACGTACCAAAAGTCCAGGGGGCTCGGTTGCAAATAACCCAAAAATTAACGCACATGCGCAAAACAACCACGTACAGGGGTATAAATGCAATTAACTAAAAAGTTTCATTCATTCATAAACGTCCAGAACTACAAGGGCATAGATTGCAAATACACCAGAAGAACACATGTCGAAGCACGTGACACACTACACACAGGGCATACATGCAATAAGAAAACAAGACAGGGTCCAAAGTGCAAATGTACCAACGTAAATAAAATACGAAAAATATTTACAGGACTGAAACAAAACAAGACTAAAGCTAAGGGCCTAAGGGATAAATTACCCTTTATTAAGTTGGCCGTCGGATGGGCGCCACATGTGCTGATGAACGGCTGGAAATGGGTGGCGCCCAACGCTGATATCCCTCGGGTTGATCGATCGGTCCAGACGTCGCCACGTGGGAGATCGAACGGTGGAGATGTACTGTGGCTAAACCTCGGGCATCGATGGTCCAGATCGCTCCTCAGATGGATCTAACGTTGCTGGTGGCTCCTGAAGCGGACGGTGGCGATCAAAACTGGAGCAGGAGGGCAATCCAACGGCTGCTGGAGGTCCTCGAAGAACAAGAGGCCGACGAACTTCGCCCGCCCAGTACACGTGCTCCGAGCCTCCGTGGGGGCTTCTGATGATCGAGGAAGCTTCGCCTTGGCCTCCCGCGTCTGTGGGACGTCTCCGATGAATCAACGGAGCTCCGCAGAGCTCTGTCGACTCCGGCGGAGGAGAAGCTCCGGTTCTCAAGTAGATGGGCCTCAGACAGCCCTCGATTGACCTGCAAAACGCAACCAAAGAGCTCCTGGGTCGAGGGCAAACAGCCTCAACCCCGTTAGCGGTGGTGCAAGTGGACGGTGCGGTGGTGCGGGCGAACCCCGACGATGCGACGGCGAAGGGGTTCGAACCCCAGCTCCTGTGCGAGCTGGGTTGAACGGAGGGGCGGAGAAGGTGCGCGGGGGAAGGGCGAACGTGATGGGGGATTCTGATGATCGAACGGAAGGGGGAGATGGCCGGAATCGATGATGGTCGGCGACGGTGAGATTTGGGGCTAATCGAAAATTAGAGAAAAAGAAAGAACTACAGGTCTACCTGGGTGAAGGAATGGGCTGTGGTCGAGCTTGCGCAGCTCTGGGTCTTCGCCTCAAGGAACGCCGACGTCCGAGGCTCGAGCTCCAACTTAGGGCGGAGCACGGCGGTGATACTTGCCGGATCAGTGGAAACCTCCTCCTCGCCTCGCTGCAACAGGTGGAGACGCTCGTTGTCACTCGTGCGATCACACTGGAGCTCACAGGGAAGAAGGGGAATGACCAAAGATAGATAAAATGGGTGGCGGAGCTGGGTATTTAAGTGGGTGCAGGTCCGGCTAGGGCTGGTCGGGTAGGGCTGTGAGAAGCCCGGATCCCGATGTGGATACCCCGGCGAGGGTCTCGGATGCACGAAGAAGAGATAGGACCCGGGGTTTACGGAGATGGCGAGCGGATCGAGCGCGGAAAAAGAGGAGAAGTCGGGTCGGGCGCGAGATCCGCTGGAGAAGAAGGTCCGCGGAGGGAGTTGACCGGAGGTCAACATCTCCGTGGGCCAATGAGACGCTGCCACGTGGAAAAGATTTGAAAAATCAATTATAAATAGCAAATGGCAGAATTATTAAAAAGTCGAAACATGAAAGAATTTTGTTTTAATATTTTCTATTTTTTTTGTGATTTTTAATTAATTTTTGGAAATAAAAATAAGGTATTTACATTATATAGCTATATATAGGTATATATACAATATGTAGGCTTTTGATTTTTGATTTTTAATTATTATTTTTGTATAATTTTATTCCTATTTTATATTTTATTTATTTATAGAATACAATAAGGAATAAAAGGGTATTTTTAATTTATTTTTATTATTTATATACATAGGTAAAATAAATAGATATGTACATCTATATACATGGTATATGTACAAGATATTTTTATATTTTTGATTTTGTGATTTTTATTTTGTTTGGATTTTAATTGTTTTTATTTTATTTATTTACAATATATAGCATAGAATATTTACAAGGAAGTTTGGAAAATAACTTTATTTATTTACAAGGTTGAATAAATATAGAAGCATGGTTTATGTACATGATGAAAGGGTATTTTTGATCTTTTTGATTTTTTAATTTTTCTTTTGTTTTTATATATAAATATAAATATATACAAGTATTTACAAGCATATTTTTGGTGAGGAAAATATAGTTTTATTTATTTACACCAATATTTACACAAGAGCCCCTATCTCCCTCTACTTTGGTTTTTATGCGGTCAGGCCCATGCTGAGCCCTCCCTTGGGTTAGGTTGCTCAATATTTATTCTAAATATTTCCCTCTTTTTCTTTTTAATCTTTATTCTTTTATTTTTGCACAAAACATGCTAATTATAGGTTTTTACACAATGCACGCTTTTGCTAATTATTCCTATTTACACATATCTACATGCATTTGCAAAGGTTTTTGTAGCTAAAATATAAGAATAAAGAGTGATGAATGGGTATTCATCACCCCCCTATACTTAACTTTGCTAGTCCCTTAGCAAACACTTATTTGAAAAAGAGGTGGAAAAGAAAGAAAGAAAAAGAAAAAGAGGATGTACATGGATTAAGGTTGATTATTAAACTTGCCTTCATTAAATTGGGGTATGGAGATCGATCAGATCTTTGGATTATTGATGTGTCGGAACCTTATTTAGACTTAAGCTTAAAACCTAATAGCCTCTAAGTTCCACTAATCTATAACCAAGACTCCTCAATGCTCCAGATCAAAACAAGTCATCAATCACAAACCCTGAAGACCATGAATCTTTTCTTGTCCTGTGATTGTGAAGTCTAAGCTCTCCACCTCAGAAATGGCAACTTGACATCCCTCCCTAACAAGGTAACTCTATGACCTCAATCTGGCCACTCTTTCCTCGAGGAGCGGGGTATTCCCTTCTAAGTTCAAGTACAACCGGCTCAAGAAGAGGGGGAAGAAGAGAATGGGTCAAGGCCAATGTAGCCAAGTACCCTTGGGAGCTTGACCAGTGTAGCCAAGTCTCTCTGCTGCAAGCTACTACAGGTGGATCATGAAACCAAGCTTTGCTTATTGCACTCTATATACATACTCCGGTGGGATTATCATTTTCTCTCAAACCCACCACTTTTTTGGAGTTCTTTTCTTTTTGCACTTTTTTTTTTCAAGTGCATCTGTACAACATATACATATGCAGCATATATACAAGGATTTTTTCCTCTTGAGCCAGTAGACTATCCCTCTTTTGAAGCTTTATTGCAACCCACAACTCCCGTCGTTAGACCTCATGGCAACCAGACCAAGTTGAGACGCACTTCCTTCACTAAAAGAAGAAGAGAGGTTCCGCCTAGAAGTACTACCCTCATATGCTACCCCAAGTCAAGGAAGACTGCCTCCTCACCACCTCATCCGTAGAGAGCTCGGTGCATAGTGCTGGTGTCCAAGTAAAGCCATAATCTATATGAGTCATGTGTTGTTGTTAAGTGCTCTACTTAGGCTCATTGAGATGACATGTGATCATAGCCTAGTGGACTCAAAGAATTAAGTCTCACCATGGACCTGAAAAGCCTTAAACCTAAGCCCTATAAGGTTCCTCTTAGAAGTTAGGTGGATTAAGATCTTAATCAAGCTCCATTTCTCAATTTGATTCCAGGCTAGTTTAAAGGTCAACTATCATCCCGAAAAACTATATACATATGTACAAAAAGATGCTTATTTACACAACATTTTACAATTATGCAAAATTTTTGAAAAATGTTTTGAAATCATGAATGGATGATGCATGAAGTGCAAGTTTTGCAAAAAGATATTTACACACATTTACACAAGATTTTTGCAAACTTTTGATTTTCAAACCATTTTGGAAAAATTTTGTACTATATACATAATTTTGATACAAAAATATTTACACAAGCTTTACACAAAAGATTTTTGAAATCATTTTTACAAAAATAATTTGTACACTAGCTATGTATGTGCAAATAAAAGAAGATTATGTACATGAAAATTTTTAATTTTTGTGGTTTTTAGCCATTTTATTTATTAACACACTCACACAAAGTACGAGTTATGGCTAAAGTATATATGAAATATATACACCCCCCTATACTTAGCTTGAACGATGTCCTTAGAGTCAAGAGCGATGAAGAAGACATAACTTGTGCTAGGTATAGGAAAGTGAAAAGGACGGCTATACAAAAAATAAATGAAAAGTCAAGAGGGACCCAGGTCTCCCCCCTATACTTAGGATCAAGTAATCCTAAGTATAGCAGGCTGTATACTAAGGGAAAACCTGAGTGCAGAATGTACAAGGTCTACCCCCCCTATATTTAGGGTGAAATATCCCTAAGTATAGGCAACAAAAGCAGGGGTAAACAGAAGCAAAAGAAATACTCAGAAAGTCTTACATCCCCCCTATACTTAGGGTAAAGTGCACCCTAAGTATAGCATAATCACAAGATGAAGGAAGGGATGTGGGACTAAATAATGTAGTGATATGGACATCTGGATCTATATACAGCGGAAGATCAGTGAAACTCAGGCGTGAGATGCATTAGATGTGAGTCAAAGACCACACCTCACGCAAAATGAATAGGGGCAAGATCAACGACCCGCGGCTCATGATCTAGAAATGGCTTGAGCCGCTGGCCGTTCACTCGAAAGGTACTCTCAGAAGACAACTCAGATATGTCGATGCTACCGTTGTCATGTACCTTTCTAACCAGATAAGGTCCCTTCCATTTGCTCTGTAGCTTCCCTGGAAATAGGCGTAGCCTCGCATCAAACAACCATACTCTCTGTCCAATCTCAAAATGCTTGTGGCTGATATGAGAATCATGCCACTCCTTGACTTTCTCCTTATAATGTAGGCTGCTTGAGAACGCTGCATCTCTAAGCTCCTCCTGGGCAGCTAACTCTGCCCTCCTCTGGTCTCTCATACCATCTGGATCCATCAAAATATCTGTAACTGCCCAAAGTGACTTGTGCCTCAGCTCAACAGGTAAATGGCATGGCTTGCCATACACGAGGCGAAAGGGATATGTGCCCAAAGGTGTCTTGAAAGACGTCCTATATGCCCACAAGACCTAGTCCAAAAGCTGTGACCAATCCTTTCGGTCAGGGCGGACGACTTTCTGCAGAATAGTCTTGATCTCCCTATTCGACACTTCGGCTAGACCATTCGTCTGTGGATGGTAAGGTGTAGCAACACGATGGTCTATGCCGAACTCGCTAGCAAGTGCCTTCACCTGGTCGTTGATGAAGTGAGATCCCCCATCAGAAATCAGAACTCGTAGAACCCCGAACCGCGTGATGATGTGCTTCCTCAAGAATCTGCAAACGGTCCTCGCATCAGCAGCTCGGGCGGGGATAGCCTCCACCCAACGACTCACATAATCAACAGCCAACAGAATGTACTCAAATCCCTGACTCTTAGGGAATGGACCCATGAAATCGATGCCCCATGCATCAAAAACCTCACAGAAGTGAATGGGCTGCATTGGCATCATATCACGCTGTCCACAAGTGCCCATCCTCTGACAGTCAGTACACCTCTTCACGAACTCATCTGAGTCCTTGAAGAGGGTAGGCCACCACAAGCCGGATTGGAGCACTTTCTGTGTCGTTCTCCTCCCAGAATGATGTCCTCCTGCCTCAAGCTTGTGGCAGTAAGTGAGGACGCTATGGTGTTCCTCCTGAGGAATACACCTACGCCAGACGCTATCCCCTCCTTCGTGGTAAAGGATGGGATCTTCCCAATGGTAAGACTTGGCCTTCGCGAGGAAGGTCTCAAGCCTCTGCCGGGGCCAATCTTGTGGGACTTTCCCAGCAACGAGAAAGTTCACAATATCGGCGTACCATGGGAGTAAGGCGATAGCAAGGATCGCCTCATCTGGGAAGGTATCTCTAATAGGGTCAATCTGCTCAGAATCCTCAGGCTGCTCTAGTCGGGAGAGATGATCCGCCACCACATTCTTGACTCCAGGCTTATCCTTGATCTCAATGTCGAACTCCTGGAGTAGAAGGATCCATCTAGTCAGTCTGGCCTTGGCATCCTTCTTTGCCATGAGGTACCTGATGGCGGTGTGATATGTAAACAAAGTCACTCTAGATCCAATGATATACGATCTGAACTTATCTAGGGCGAACACTACGGCTAGCATCTCCTTCTCTGTGACCGTGTAATTCCGCTGGGCGGAATCCAATGTGCGGCTAGCGTAGTGTATGGCAAATGGAACTCCATCCCTCCTCTGTCCCAGCACTGCCCCTACGGCAAAATCGGAGGCATCCGTCATGATCTCAAATGGGAGAGACCAATCAGGCGGCTGGAGGACAGGAGCCTCTATGACACACTGCTGGAGAGTCGCAAACGACGAAAGACACTTGTCATCGACAAGGAACTCGGTGTCTTTCATCAAGAGGTCAGTCAACGGTCGGGCAATCCTGCTGAAATCCTGAATAAATCTCCTATAAAATCCAACGTGCCCCAGGAATGACCGTAGCTGCCTCAGATTGGACGGCGGTGCGAGTTTCCTAATGACATCAACCTTGGCCGGATCAACCTCCATGCCCCTGTTGGAGATGATGTGGCCAAGCACCGTCCCTTGAGTCACCATGAAGTGACTCTTCTCCCAAGATAAAACCAAATGAAACTCAATACATCGCTGGAGTACCCGGTCTAGGCAGTCAAGACAGGAGTCGAATCTGTCGCCGTAGACCGAGAAATCGTCCATGAAGACCTCCAAACACTCCCCTACCATGTCCGAAAAGATCGACAACATGCACCTCTGAAAAGTCGCAGGGGCATTGCATAGCCCAAATGGCATGTGTCGAAAAGCATATGTGCCGAAGGGACAGGTAAAGGTGGTCTTCTCCTGATCTTCAGGAGCGATGGCCACTTGGTTGTAGCCCGAGTACCCATCCAGGAAGCAATAATGGCTTTTCCCTGCCAGTCTCTCAATGATCTGGTCAATAAAAGGCAGGGGGAAATGGTCCTTCTTGGTGGCCTGGTTGAGTCTCCTGTAGTCAACACAAACCCTCCAAGAGGTGGGTACTCGTGTAGCAATCTCCTCTCCTGACTCACTGATCACAGTCGTGATGCCCGTCTTCTTGGGCACCACATGCAAGGGGCTGACCCACTTGGAGTCGGAAATGGGATAAATAAAATCTGCACTCCACCATTTTGATATTTCCTTCATCACGACCTCTCTCAGGTTGGGGTTCAGTCGCCGCTGGAACTCATGCAACGACTTCGCCCCTTCCTCGAGATAGATATGGTGGGAGCACACTGATGGACTAATCCCATGGAGATCTGCTACGCTCCATCCGATCACCTTGCGGTTCTTTTCAAGAACCCCCATCAAACGGGATTCCTGCTCTCCCGTCAACTCGGCGGAGATGATGACTGGGTACATCTCTGGCTCGCCCGCAAGGAATCGATACTTCAGCGAAGTAGGGAGCGGCTTCAGCTCTGGAATGCTCGGTGCTGGCAAATCTGGCTGCGGAAGAAAGTGAGTGAATGCTGCTAAGTCTGCCAAATCTTCCTGGGAGAAAGAAATCGCACTCTCGCAAACAGGATCGGGAGAAGGCTGCTCAACTGAACTGTCTCTGGTCTGCTCTACATCTGCCTCCTCCTCATCTGTAGGCTCAGGTGGAATCAGGTCTGGTATCTGATCATCACAATCGGCCCAATCAGACTCTGAATCCGAGGGATCTACATCAACCGCGGTGGCATCCGTACCACCGTAAAGCAAGGTGACCTCAGCACCACCATCACTGAAAATCGTGTCGCGATCAAGGACCGGCTCTGTTGCCTCTGTGGTGTCCTGAACCAGGGCTGTGCTCTCCAGACTCTCCTCTGCTGTCATCTCGGCATCAGCTGCATCTGAATATGAGAGGATGGTCTGTGCTGCCGGATCTGCCCAAGCTGCCTCATCGTCTGTGATCATAAAATCACAGTCCTGGTGGATGTCTGGCTCTGCGTCTGTCAGCTTCTCTGAATCTGTACTCGCATCTAAGCGGGCTCTCTCTAGCTCTGTAGTCCTCGACCGTCTCTATTTGTATACTCTCGCCCTCGACGCGAAAGTACACCTTCCCGCTATCATGATCAGTCACCGCCTTGGCTGTGGCCAAGAACGGACGACCAAGGATGATGGGGGTATCGGCCACTGACTCAGGGATCTCCATGTCCAACACTACAAAGTCCACGGGGAATTTCAGGCCCTGAATTGTGACGATAACGTCTCGTAATAACCCCTTCGGCCTCTTGACAGATCGATCAGCGAACTGAAGGACTGTCCTGCTCTGTCGAAGAGTGCCCAACTCGAAGCGGTCGAGAAGGGCTGCCGGAAGAAGGTTGATCGACGATCCGCTATCTAGTAGAGTACGGTCGAACCTCTGCTCGCTAATCTGGCATCTGACATACGGGGCCCCTGAATCTGGCCTCTTGGCTGGCAGCCGGTTCTGGATCGCAAAACACGTGGCTTTCGTCAGCACATGTATCTCTGAAGTGTGGTTCCTCCTCCTCCTCCTGACTGTAGTCTTGTCTCTCAAAGAACGCTGGAGAAGGGGGATGTGCTGCAAAGCCTCCTGGAGGGTCAGCTGGATATGGAATCGGTCTATCATGCTCTGGCTGAACTCCTCAAGCTCTCTCTTTTTTGGATCTTTTTATTTTTTCTTCCCCTTCCCCATCTGAAGGGCTCTAGGGAAGGGGATCACAGGGTCCTTCGCGGATGAAGGACTAGGAAAAGGCCTAGATGGTTCGATGACCAGATCCACACATACATCATGCACCACAGTGGGACCAGAAGAAACTAAACCTTTTCCTTTATTCACAACAGTATTCTGAGGTACATGAACTGAAGGAAAGACAACATCTCTATCACGACAAACACTGGTGGCCTCAGTACCACCGTGGGTTGGCTCTGCTGCTGCTGCTGGTAGACGTCTCGCGGCCTCAGTACCGCGGGCTGGCTCGGCTATCCTGGTGGCGTCAGTACCACCTCCTCGATCTGGTGAAGCGGCGGCCTCAGTACCGCCGGTGGGATCAGCATCCTTGGTGGCCTCAGTGCCACCATCATCATCGGGAGCTGCCTCAGTACCGCTCTCCTCCTCCTCATGTGGCGCCTGTGAAATATCCTCGTGGTGAAGCTCAGATGAGGCGCCGCCGCCTGCTGGGGTCCTACCGCTCCTAAGTGTGACAAAATCAGCAGCAAATAGATCCGAAGATGTATCAACAAATGGGTCACTAGGATTGGCAGACTCAGTGTGTAATACCTGCTCAGATTTCCTCTTGAGGTTATTCGGATTCGGCTCAATCTGGGCTGGAATGGTGGCCTTCCCTCTCACCAAGTCCCGCATCTCCTGGCGGAACTCGTCCATCTCCCGTCTGAATGTGGCCTGCTGGTCCGTGAGGAGGCGGGCGATGTCATCCAAAGCGGGGCTCTCGTGGGAGCCCGATGGGTAGCCTCTCTAGGGGTGAGGCTACTGGTACTGCTGCTAGTGGTAAGAGGGGTATGAGGAAGGGTGCTGCTGCTGAATTGGGTGAGCCTGCTGCTCACGTCTCCACGACTGTCCCTGCTGCTGATAGGGACGAGGACCGAAGGATGATGGCTGGTGCTGCTGATATGCTGGGGGCTGCTGCTGCGGCTGGTGATCTCTCTGCTGGGAGTACTGCCCTCCCTGTCCTGACGGCTGCTGCTGGGGCTGGGCACCACCACTCCCCCACCTGAATCCGGGATGGTCTCGTCGGATCCCAGGCTAGGGGCGGTCATACCAAATCCCGTTGACATCCATCAACGGCTCGGCATCGTAGGGGGCTGGTGGGAGTACTGCCAGAGGCTGGTCCGGCTCGTAAACCGCCATCTGCATCTCTGGGGATGGTGGGGACTGGTAGGTGGGCTGCGGCTGCTGGTACGGCTCCGCCTGTACAAGGTGAACCTGTCTAGGCTGCACTGGGGTGCTGGAGCGCTGGGACGAGCTGCTGCTGCTGCCAAAGTCGCCTCGCGACTGAAGACGGGGCTGAGAAGCCGTCTGTGCCTCCTGGAGACACATGAGCTGTGTCTTCATGTCGCTCAGAACCTGTGCCATCTGTTCCATCTGAGTGATGCTCTGGCACTGCTTCTTCTCAATCAGCTCCATGCGGTCCAGCTTCTCGCTGATAATGCCCATGTCCGCAGCTGTCGACTCTGCCTGTGCTGCTGCGGCTGCGGACGAACTGGATGGACCTGCATCTACCCGTGCTATCCGCTGGTACTGCACGGGACCTGGCTGCTGTGGCTGGGTCTTCTGAGTATACAACCTGGTCTGGGACATCACCATGTAGTTTTCGACCATCTCCTCGTAGATGGCCCAGACCTGGTCATGGTCCTTGGCAAAGTAGGACCCGCCGCAAGAAGTGTTCACCAGACCCTGAAGCTCTGGCGTCAACCCGCTGAAAAAGCTCTGAACTAGGTTCGGCTTGGAGATGTCGTGGTGCGGGAATCGGTCTAGGAGCTCTCGAAACCTCTCCCATGCCTCGTGAAACTGCTCGTTGGGGAACATGGAGAAGTTGCTGATCAGGGCCCTCGCTGCATTCGTCCGCCCGAGTGGATAGTACTTGTTCAAGTACTCGGTGCGGAGCTGCTCCCAGGTGTAGACAAACCTCCCAAGATGCTTCAGCCAGGTGGCTGCTCTATCTGCCAGTGAAAACGGGAAGGCTATCATCCGGATCGTGTCCTGGTCCACATGGCGATCGTGGACAGTGCTGCAGATCATCAGGAACTCCTGGAGGTGGAGGTGGGGCTCCTCAGTGGCAAGTCCGTGGAAGCGGGGTAGCATCTGTAAGGTGTTCGGGGGGAACTTGAAGTCCCCCACGATCGCCGGCACCACTACCCAGTGATGCATCAGAGTAGATCCGGGATTGTGTAAATCCCGCATCGGTCGTGGTGGTCCTCCTCCCGCGGCTGCTGCCGCTGCGGCGGCGGCTGCGGCTGCTACTGCTGCTGCTGCGGCTCGTGCCTCTGCATCTGGTCCGTCCTCAGGCTCGCTCTGCTGGTCTCGCTCTGCTCTGAGCCTCTCCAACTCTCGCCTCATCTCTATCATGAATGCCCCCTGATCGCTTAACTGCTGCTGGACTGTCTCAAGTGATGCGATCAGGGTGGAGTTGATCGCTCCCTGGTCAAGTACGAAATGCTCGGGCTGATGGGAGTGATCATCTGAACTGCCGGCTCCGGCCATAGCGATGTCTGCAAAATCAAACGAGCCCAACTCAGGTGCTGTCAAATGAATCAGTCTCTCCTCGGGCTCGTGTCTCTCAGGTAGAACAGAAAGGGGGTCGAGGGGGAACAGGGTGGAATCGTACTCGGGCTCGGAGAGCGGGTCTGGGCTCTTGCGAGCCAACCTAGATGATGAGGTAGACGTGCCCGAAAGCGGTGCAGCCAGAGGCTGCCTAAGAGACCGTCTACCCATCATCTTGATCTGGCGAGTAAGGCGGATGAGATCTGGAGCAACTATGATCACAAACAAACCCCCGGTTCACCAACGCAACGCGAGCTGAAGACCGTGAAAGTTCGGTCAATTTATCTTGTCAATTTTATTTGGTGAACACACAAAATATCAGAGCGCTTACGTGACCTGTTAGGATATCCGATGCTAACCCAACCGACTGGCCCGCACGGAAAAGTCGGTAATCAGTCGGGACTAGCACCGGGGGGCTCTACCTAGGGTGCGGGTCACTCTCTCGCGCATCCAAACCATACAATGAGGGGGTTGCTCTCCCCAAGACAAAGTTTTTAGGGTGAGCGGATTTTAAGATCAATAGTATTAGCCAGTCCCAATTTTATGGTTTCACTTTTTTAGTAGTTTTCAAAGCAAACAAATGGCCTAACGAATTTTTCGGTTCTCCTGATTATTAAGTCCAAAACAGGGGGGAGAAGACGAAAAAGCCGATGCACGATAAATCAATGATGCATGCTGAGTAAGAAATGCGTACCTTGCCTCCAGCACTCTACATGCAATATGATCCGCGCATAAAAGTAAAGACAGAAAGAAAACTACCTATATGATGCAACGGGAAAGCCGAGTCCTAAACGAGCAATTTCTAGCGAAGAACCGTCTAACCGGTCACTGACCTCCAAGCCAAAGAGTACAGTCTTGGCCCGTCCCTCCTCTGTCCGACAAATCGGGGGTAGGAGTAAGCGCTTTACAGGATGGGCTGCGGCACGTAGGCTACGAAGGCAAATGAATCGGTTATTTTTATTAGTGGTTTTTAAGTAGGTCCAATTAACGATCTATGGGAATAGATAAGCAGTTAGGTGTGTGGATCCTACTAATAACGGCACATTCACCAGAAAATCCTAAGTCTAGGGGCTCGAGCAAAAACCGCGTAAACACCGGAAAAGGCAGAAAGAAAAGAAAAAGAAAGCCGCGAAAAACCGCGAAAAACCGCGCAAGTCCTAAGGGTCCCCCAAGCACACCGGTGCTCGGCGAAACAGACCCGCTACGGCAAGTCCACAGCTGTCCAAGTCCCTGTATTATTACAATAATAAAAATAAACTAAAAGACCTCGCCCACTCAACTCTCTCTCACTCTCTCCTGCGGCTCCACGAAGAAAGGAGCCGCCTCCGAATCCCGCGGTTGCGTCGGCTCTCGAGAGTAGCCGCCTCGGTCCTCGGGCCCTCGCAAGAGACAATCAAAGTGGTCAGAACCAATAATCAAATAATAATAATAAAAGAAAAAGAAATGCAAATGAAAATAAAAGGGTATATATGTAAAAATGCAAAAATAAAATAAACACACAAAATAAGACAAAAACAAAAATAAAAGAAAAAGAAAATAAAACAAAATAAAATAAAAAGAAAATATAAACAAAAGCCGCGAAGAGCCGCGAGCTCTGAAAGAGCCACGAAAAGCCGCGAAAATCGAAATGAAAAGAAAAGAAAAACTACTAAGCCGTGCTCCCTGGCAACGGCGCCATTCTAATAATAGGGCTGCTCACTCGGGTATAAGGTACAAAAATAGGGTCATTGCGACCCAAGCGATCAGACCGTGTATATCAAGAAAAATCGAACCACTAATGACAAATCAAGCAATCAAAGCAAGGAAGCGGTCATGCTATATGTTTAACCTGGTATAGCACCCAGGGTCGAACTCAAGGAGCACAGATCGGCTGAAGGCCTACGAAGTAGTAAAAATAAATAAAATAAAAGACAAAATATTTTTTAGTGGTTTTTAATTATTTTTATATTTTTTTTGGATTTTTAATATGTAAAGAAAATAATAAAAACAAAAACAATCACACTTTGGCAAATTATTTAATGCATCGAAATTCAACCAAAATCAAAATAAAAATCTTTTTATGTGTTTTATGATTTTTTATGTTTTTGTTGAATTTTTGGAATTTTTCTGATATTTATTTTAATTTCTAAAAATCAAACATTAACAAAAACAAGGGGTACTGTCCAACCAAGCCTAAAGTCCCTAGATAAAATACCTAAGGACCTCAAAAAGGCCTGGAGGTAATTTTCCTATAAAATAGATGAAATAAGGAAAATTAAGGTACCCGATTTATTGTTTTTGGATTTTTATTGTATTTATTAGAATTGTTATGGGTTTTTTGGGGTTTTTAAGTTCTTAAGGTTTTTAAGCAATGAAAAATAGCCAAAATTGGCTAGAAAATCAAGGAACACAAACTTAACAGTAGCTAATTTTTATAGAATTTTTAAAGAAGTTTTTATATTTTTTTGTGATTTTACAATCTAGACAGTAGCAAAAACTAAGGTTTTGAATTTTTAAAAATAGCAAACACAATCAAAATGTCCTAAAAAATTCAAAAATATCCTACACCATGGCAGGAGCCATGTGTCAAATTTTCATCGAATTTGGAGGTGATTTGATATTTTATTCAAAAATAACAAAAGGGTACTATGCATAGGGACTGGAATGCAAATACCCAAAGTTATGGGGGTCCCGGTTCAAAATACCCAGCAAAACACGCGCCAAGCGCGTGTCTGGGGCAATCAGGGACCTATATGTAAGGAAAATAAGTCCCGAGGACCTATTGGTAACACGTACCAAAAGTCCAGGGGGCTCGGTTGCAAATAACCCAAAAATTAACGCACATGCGCAAAACAACCAACGCACAGGGGTATAAATGCAATTAACTAAAAAAGTTTCATTCATTCATAAACGTCCAGAACTACAAGGGCATAGATTGCAAATACACCAGAAGAACACGTGTCGAAGCACGTGACACACTACACGCAGGGGCATACATGCAATAAGAAAACAAGACAGGGTCCAAAGTGCAAATGTACCAACGTAAATAAAATACGAAAAATATTTACAGGACTGAAACAAAACAAGACTAAAGCTAAGGGCCTAAGGGATAATTACCCTTTATTAAGTTGGCCGTCGGATGGTCGCCACGTGTGCTGATGAACGGCTGGAAATGGGTGGCGCCCAACGCTGATATCCCTCGGGTTGATCGATCGGTCCAGGCGTCGCCACGTGAGAGATCGAACGGTGGAGATGTACTTTGGCTAAACCTCGGGCATCGATGGTCCAGATCGCTCCTCAGATGGATCTAACGCTGCTGGTGGCTCCTAAAGCGGACGGTGGCGATCAAAACTGGAGCAGGAGGGCAATCCAACGGCTGCTGGAGGTCCTCGAAGAACAAGAGGCCGACGAACTTCGCCGACCCAGTACGCGCGCTCCGAGCCTCCGTGGGGGCTTCTGATGATCGAGGAAGCTTCGCCTTGGCCTCCCGCGTCTGTGGGACGTCTCCGATGAATCAACGGAGCTCCGGAGAGCTCTGTCGACTCCGGCGGAGGAGAAGCTTCGGTTCTCAAGTAGGAGGGCCTCAGACAGCCCTCGATTGACCTGCAAAACGCAACCAAAGAGCTCCTGGGTCGAGGGCAAACTGCCTCGACCCCGTTAGCGGTGGTGCAAGTGGACGGTGCGGTGGTGCGGGCGAACCCCGGCGATGCGACGATGAAGGGGTTCGAACCCCAGCTCCTGTGTGAGCTGGGTTGAACGGAGGGGCGGAGAAGGTGCGCGGGGGAAGGGCGAACGTGATGGGGGATTCTGATGATCGAACGGAAGGGGGAGATGGCCGGAATCGATGATGGTCGGCGACGGCGAGATTTGGGGCTAATCGAAAATTATAGAAAAAGAAAGAACTACAGGTCTACCTGGGTGAAGGAATGGGCTGTGGTCGAGCTTGCGCAGCTCTGGGTCTTCGCCTCAAGGAACGCCGACGTCCGAGGCTCGAGCTCCAACTTAGGGCGGAGCACGGCGGTGATACTCGCCGGATCAGTGGAAACCTCCTCCTCGCCTCGCTCCAACAGGTGGAGACGCTCGCTGTCACTCTTGCGATCACACTGGAGCTCACAGGGAAGAAGGGGAATGACCAAAGATAGATAAAATGGGTGGCGGAGCTGGGTATTTAAGTGGGTGCAGGTCCGGCTAGGGCTGGTCGGGTAGGGCTGTGAGAAGCGCGGATCCCGATGTGGATACCCCGGCGAGGGTCTCGGATGCACGAAGAAGAGATAGGACGCGGGGTTTGCGGAGATGGCGAGCGGATCGAGCGCGGAAAAAGAGGAGAAGTCGGGTCTGGCGCGAGATCCGCTGGAGAAGAAGGTCCGCGGAGGGAGTTGACCGGAGGTCAACATCTCCGTGGGCCAATGAGACGCTGCCACGTGGAAAAGATTTGAAAAATCAATTATAAATAGCAAATGACAGAATTATTAAAAAGTCGAAACATGAAAGATTTTTGTTTTAATATTTTCTATTTTTTTGTGATTTTTAATTAATTTTTGGAAATAAAAATAAGGTATTTACATTATATAGCTATATATAGTTATATATACAATATGTAGGCTTTTGATTTTTGATTTTTATTATTATTTTTGTATAATTTTATTCCTATTTTATATTTTATTTATTTATAGAATAAAATAAGGAATAAAAGGGTATTTTTATTTTATTTTTATTATTTATATACATAGGTAAAATAAATAGATATGTACATCTATATACATGGTATATGTACAAGATATTTTTATATTTTTGATTTTGTGATTTTTATTTTGTTTGGATTTTAATTGTTTTTATTTTATTTATTTACAATATATAGCATAGAATATTTACAAAGAAGTTTGGAAAATAACTTTATTTATTTACAAGGTTGAATAAATATAGAAGCATGGTTTATGTACATGATGAAAGGGTATTTTTGATCTTTTTGATTTTTTAATTTTTCTTTTGTTTTTATATATAAATATAAATATATACAAGTATTTACAAGCATATTTTTGGTGAGGAAAATATAGTTTTATTTATTTACACCAATATTTACACAAGAGCCCCTATCTCCCTCTACTTTGGTTTTTATGCGGTCAGGCCCATGCTGAGCCCTCCCTTGGGTTAGGTTGCTCAATATTTATTCTAAATATTTCCCTCTTTTTCTTTTTAATCTTTATTATTTTATTTTTGCACAAAAACATGCTAATTATAGGTTTTTACACAATGCATGCTTTTGCTAATTATTA